>JASVER010000166.1:781581-1084775 GCA_030449065.1 Oceanodroma leucorhoa
CCCGCCGCATCGCCCGGGGTCTCACCCGGGAGCGGAGGTCCCACCCGGCTGGTTCCATCTGGACTCTTGAAGCCTCGGGGAGGGGGAAACTGTGACTTTAATACATAGTTAGTTTTGKKTTTTTTTTAATAAAAAAGGGAAAAATAACCAACATATTAAAGCCATCTGCGCTGCCTCTGACCTCCCCCTTAGTTGTGTGTAGTTAAAAATAAATGGAGACATAGCTGTATATACCATGAACAGTGCATGAGATGCAGCCACGTAGCAGTAGCAGCATGGTTCAAGCCGAGCGCGGCGCTGCACGCTCTGCCCCACCGCTCGCCGCCGCCGGCACCTCCGTCCCGACCACGTTTCTCCAGTGAGGCAGAGATGTCGACGAACAAAACTCATTGCCCGAGTGCTCTCCACCACCCTGATTATTTTCTCCAAAATAAATAAAAAAAACATGTAAAAGAAGAAAATAATGCCAAGAAGCAAAGCATGCCAAGCCAGCCCCGCCAGCGGAGGGTGAGCCGTCACCAACGCAGCCGTGACTTCCGTGTGTGTCTTGTTCCTGTATCTTGTCGCATTTATACCACGGCCGGGTAGCGGCAACATCGTGGCTTTGGCGTCCTGTGTCGCGTTGGTGCATTTCACCGTCAGAGCAACTTTAGAAGCCATATTAGACCACGGTGTGCCGGGACCCCCGGGGATGGGCCCACAGGTGAGCCGTGCCCCCCCTTCCCCCTGTGTGTCCACCGTCCCCCCGGTTTCGTGGGGCTCAGCGGCGGAGCCAGGCTGCCAGGAGGAGCCGCATCGGCCACCGCCTCGGTGGCCACGATGCCGCCATCACGCTGGGTGAGGGGACGGGGCAGCGCTGGGCACAGACGCCGGGGTCGACCTGCCGGTGGCATTTCTGCAATGGAAAGGCTGGGATGCGGTGAAGACCTGGTGACGAAAAGGCTTTTCGGAGCAAATTGGGTTATTTCTGCCGTGTCCGGTCAGGTGGTTTCCGTTTCGGGGACGAGAGCCAGCATTCCCCTCTCCCGGCTGCACCGTGGTGCAAACCCAGCCATGCCATGGAGCCGCTCGGATTTGGTCTCCTGGGGTTAAAAGGAAGCGAATCCATGAGGCTTGGCTTTCCTTTTTCCCCCAAACCYGGCAGGGAGGAGCAGCTCCTTTGGAGGTCCCAGGCTCGGGTGGTTCCTGGAGCGAAGGACCCCCCGCGCTGGCCCCGCTCTGCCCCGTCCTGGCCCCGCAGCCCTCGGCTCCGGCGGGAAGCTGCTTTTAAAGCCCCTTCCTCTCGTGTGGACTCTGTTGTTTCCGTCTCTTATCGTTAAATGGTTATTTTGTAATGATATCTGTCTCCTTATTAAAGAAACGAGCTGAAAGGAGCCCCGGTTCCCTTCTGGTCTTGCTGCTGGGGCTCAGCGGGGCGGCTGCGGCGGGGGGCAGGTCCCAGGGCTGTGAGCCCAGGGACGATGGAGGGATGGAGGCGCAGGGGGAACCCTGTGAGGGTGCAGGTCCCCCCGAAACACRAGTGTGCTCACACGCATGGTGGGGATGCCTCCAGGCAGCCTTGAGCCCTGGTGCCCTGGCTGATGGTGGCTGGCCCAAACGTGGGGTGCAGGCGGGGAGATATCAGAGGTCCCCACCTCTGAAATTCTTCACCCCCAACACATACAGTTTGGTCCGTATATTCATGTTTAGGTCCCGCCCTGCTTTGCAGAGGTGCTGGATGTCCCTAAACCCAAGGGGAAGAGCTCAAGCTGCAGTAACCACCTCCGAAGACTGAAGTATGCAGAGATTTCYAGCACCCTCACTTGGGACAAAGGCTCCAAGACGTGGCACCAGTGCCCATRTCTTTGCTACGGGTTTGTCCTGACCAAGCTCCTGAGCAGAGCCAATATAGGGCTTGGCATCATGGGGGGAGATGGGCCTGAACCCCGTTGTGGTTCAGAGGCATCAGATGGGACCCTCTCCCGTTCACCTTCCGGGCTGGTGGGTGGCTTTCGGGGACGTGCATCCACAGTTCCTTCATTTGAGCTTTCCCTGAACAGGCACGCAGGGGAGCGTTGCCTTTCCCGTGTTGCAACTGCAGCAGGTACGTAGCTGCAGAGCATTTGTGCTTTTATAGACGATTAATACTGTTGTGCTATGGAAATTTTGGGAGAAACAGGGCATTTTAGGCTAAACAACTTGCAGCAGCTTCCCAGGCTCCAGAAAGATGGAAGCAAAGTCAAAGCTTCTATTTTATCAACTCTTATTTTATTCATTTATAAATACTGTTGTGTTTACAAGCATCATAGATGTGAATATTATTCCCAAACTTTCAAACACATAATACTTATAATACTATATAACAACAACCAGTAAAACAAATAATTCATCTCAGGGTTTGAAAGGCCACTCAGAAGTTGCATAAAAATACATTCTCTCCCCATCTCGTAAGCTAGTCCTGCTTCTCCAAGGAGTTTATTTACAAAGAGCCATCATSAAACTCGCAGCCACAATAGGCGGGTTCACCCCAAGCAATAAAAATGAATTCACCCCAAGCAATTGCTTAGAAAAAAAGCTTGTGTTCTCCAATGGAGATCACGTCTGGCAAATGCTCTGGTTCAAATAGGGATCGGTTTTAAAAACTGCTTGCTTTGCGCTCTGTCCCAAGCGCAGAGTGCAAGGTGTCCTATTCGTTACCTCCTCAGTGCACTGGTTATGTCAGGCATTAAGTGAGACCGAAAAAATTCATTCTCAAGAATTTGGTTTGCAACTGCATCGTCATCACGAAATACTCACAGCTTTGGCTAGTCAGCAAGACTAAACTGTTGGTGGGTCCTCTACCCTAGTCAGAGTTCAGGGGGATAATCCAGTGCTAAGCAGACACTTCATCTAAAGTGGTTTGGCTTTGCAAGGTGCCACGCAGAGGAATTAAGCCTTCCGCACCCTTTGCATACTGTTCCTCAGGATAAAACGCAATGAGTGTCCTGGTAGGAAGGGGCAAAATGTCAGTGCAGGATGGATTTGTCAGATTGGGTTGAACCCTCTCCCTAAAACAGATATCAGGCTTCTTCACGCTGCCAGGAACCTGCCTCGTGAGAAGAACAGGATCTTTACTCTGAAATCTCGTCCCTCGTCCTGCTGGGATGCACGACCTGAGACGGACGYGTTGGCACGCCAGCGCCGCGCCAACCACCAGCAGCCCCAGCAGGTGAGCATTTTCTTCTCTGCGTGGCACAGAAGGGACTGGACTCCTGTTTAGAGCTGAGAGAGCCCAAGTCTGAAGCAAGGAGCGGGTCACCAAGAGAAAAAACATCAAGAACCGCAGAAGTACTCACAWAAAGAGTGCACCAAGTGGGAATGGCGTGCAGAAAAAGCATTGACCGGATCTCAAGACTTAAAGCTGTTAAATATAGCAGGGTTAAAATAAAGTAATATAAAAAGGATGCCCGGCTTAGGCAGTGCTCTGCAGAAACCCTGATGCCATTACCAGCTTTGGTCTCTTCCTCCCCAAAGCACAGCAGCAGAGGAAGGGCCTCAGTGTACCAGGAAAAACGGCATCTTATGCCGTGCACAAACAGCTCCGCTGGCTGAAGGGTGGTGGAAGAGGAACCTCTGTCTAGAGCTGCCTGGGGAAAAACTGGCAGCTCTAAGAAGAGCTAGAGAGGTGGAAACAGGCAGGATGGGGAGGGAAAGGGGAAAAAATGGAGAATTAGAAAAAAAAGAAACCCAAAGGACAAAAAAACCAAGAGAGAGGAAAATAAACACGCTTTCTGAAGCAATAACCAGCAAAAGGTTCCAAAAAGCCCAGGACTGACTGACAGAGATACATGTTACCCTGTTGAGCAAGCTCAAGATCTATGCTCATGTTCAAGTATCTCATCGATCTCTCTCATAGCAGAAGGAGTCCCACAGCCCGGCGGGAGCCGCGAGCCCGCAGTCAGCAGAGGTGCCCAGGAAGGTAGGTAGAACTTCTTCATGGCAACCTCCAAGTTCAATGACTGAGACTGCAACTCTCAGCCAGACGGAGCAGGGAAATCAAAGGACAAAGGAAATGAAAGGATGGAGATGGGAAAGTGGTTTGRATACAGCAAGAAGTCTCTGAGAGGGAAGGTATCGTTCCAGAGGAGTCTATTAAGGGGAAGCTCAACTGATCTGATGACAGGTTACTGCTKCTATCATCAAAATCACACAGCACGTAGAGGAGCCACTGTCTAAATGCCCATAGAGAGAACAATTTCAAACTGTTCTGAGTATGTATAACATGAAAGAGGGKTTTTTTTTGAGGTTTCCTTCAAGGTCAAGGCTTATTGCAAACTTTTGACAGATTAAAAGACTTTCATCCTAGCGATACAGTTACCAGCATGCCCAAGGGTAGCTCCTTGTCCCCCTGACACCAATGCACCCACAGCTTTCCAAGGCATGCGGGAGGACAAGTGATCACTGCTTCATGCTCCTCTGCCTTGACACCCAGCTGCGTCAAGCTTCTTCACCAACAGATGGGTGGGTGGGACTGGACTCTGGCATCCCCTCTCTCTACAAACAAACCAGTGCTGCCTTTCACTTGGTCAGCCTCCTGCTGCAAATCCAAGCGAGGTACCTGAAATACCAGACCAGACTCTACAAGGCTCTGCCTCCATGAAGATAGCAGGAAAATGTCCCAGATGGCTGTTAGGACAGGGAGGCTGGTTTCTGGTGTGGGCCCAGCTCCCTGCAAGGTGATTCACGCTCATATGCATGTGAAAGCAGCAGAGGATCTCTAGGGGTTCAAGCTCGTCCTTCAGAAAGCTTGGCAAGTATCTGTGATACATCCTATCCCGAGGAGCRAGAGTCCAGATGCAATTAGCAGATGCTACTAACTACTGAGACAGGAGCCCTGGAAGGCTACAACGTGATACCAAATCACCCAGGCTGCGGAGGAAAGGCAGGGTGAGGGATAAGGGGTCTGACACSGAGAGTCAGCACTGATGTTGCTGAACAGGTTTGAAATCTTATATTAAATAAAAGACTCGGTCTACTGGGGCGAAAGGGGAAGAAGGTCTCTGTGCAAAGCAGCTGTCGTCAGCCTGTTACAGAAATCAGCCMTGGTGGCTTTCACAGCATCACATTTTAACCAGAGTCCCACATCTCGYGTGGGTCGATGTGCATCCTCAGAGTCCCAGCCACGTTCACATTTCCCACCTGTAAAGGGCTTGGATGTGCTGGATTAGTTCTTTAGGCATCGTTTTTTAAAGTAGGAGCTACCTACTCCAGATCAGAGTCCAACACCAAATACTGGGCTTCTGAACGAAGAAGTTTTGGCAGCTCAAACCCAGTCCTCACATTTCTCTTCTCCCTTCAATAAAATGTCCGAGATACCACAACATGCTTAAATTAAAAATAATAAAATGGCAGGGGTGTGTGTTGTGGGGGAAATAAGGGCAGAAAGGGAATATACAGCAAAGGGCAGGGCAAGGCAGGTGTGACAGATTGATCCCACGGCTGAAATGCTTGCTGTACTTTTGACAGGAGGATAAGAGCAGGGTAGGGCTTGGTGGCAGGGTTGGCAGCTCGTGTAGGGCACCCCTCTTCGTCCTGCCTTTGCTCTGCCTTCCTATTTGGAGAGCTTGCTGATGACACGAATGAGGGCTCCGTTCTCGTCCTTCAGCCTTTGGTTGTCTGACTTCAGCTCTGTCAAAATCTGCAGAGACAAAGAGAAGGTGGGATTACAACTCGGCGCTGCCGGCTGGACAAGCCCCACGGCTCAGAGGGAACAGCCCGGACMCGGCATCCCTGCAGCAGGGCAGCAGCTGGGTGCTTGGCTTGTGTCCTTCTCACCGCTGATGGGCCACAGCAGGGTGCAGAGCTTTCCTTACTGTGCACCCTCCACCCAGCGCACCTTCAACGTCCATAATTTCTCCGTAACATCTCCAGGATTTTTACGAACTGGGCATCAGGTGTGGAGGGGTCGAGAGGGGACTCGAGCACAGCGAAGAGCCAGGGAGCCCCCGGAGCTGGGAAAGCCCCTGGCCCCAGCACGAGGTCAGGACCAGGYTGGGAAGGCAGGAACCATTTCTGGGCTGTTTCATCCCAAACCTGCTCCCAGAGGCTATACAGGGCTYGGCAGAAAACTATGAAGTTTTTTCTGATTTGTTTTCTCCATTTTACYGGGACTAGGGGGGAAAACAAAGGTTTGAAATTCTCACTCAGGACTGGACCGAGTCTGGCTCCCAAAATCTCTTTAGAATAACCCAAATCTCCTTGGGATCCCATAGATGTTTAATGCAAACGCGCATGCCACAGCCAGCAGACTGGTAGAACTGGAGATACCTCCACTGACACTGGAGATACCTTCTCAGTGCTCAGTGTTTAAGGCTGGAGCTCAACCAGGGGTTGCAACACAGACAAAAGCCAGAGAGTTTTTAATTGGAAATAGAGGAAGAAATAGTTTYGACAAGACCTTTCCAGCATTTCTCATTGGCAAAACCCCTCCCGACTCCCCTTGCTTCCCACCCTGCAGGCAGGTGACCTTCAGTGCAGCGTCCCCAGCGTTCGGGGACTGGCAGGAGACTGGTGTGACCAGCCCCAGAGCCTGCTGGAACAAGCCAGGGTGGAGCGGGGCCACACGCAGGCAKGAATGGCACCGGTATGAGTTCAGTGATGACTTGAGGAGGATCTTAGAGGAATTCCCCCAAATTCAAAATCCCCACTAAACCTTCTCCCTCCTCCTAAGCTGGAGTTTCAGCTCTGACCACAACCTCCTGCCCGTTCCTCTCATCTCCAGCCCCTCCACGACCACCGCCACCGAGCGCAGGCAGCTCCCGGGACAGACGCCAGCTCCCACCGCTCCTGCTCGAGCAATTCCCTCCTTTCACGGTCAGGCCAAGCCTGACCCAACGCGCCCAACCCCGTCCCCGCTGGCACTGGTGGTGGATGCTCCAGACAGAGGTTTTGCAAGAGAGAGAGGAAGGGGGAAGCGCAGCATGGTGGGATATTGGGGAAAGGGTAAAACTCTGTGATGGGCTGGCCAGAGCTCCAGCTAGAGATGCTTACAAGTGTCTCACTGGACCCAGTGGTGGTGCGACAGGGACATCTCCATGACAGGGCTGTCACCAGAACAGCAGTCATGACTCCTTAGGCAATTTCTCAGGCCAAATGAGAGGCATCGCCCATCACCAAAGTGCTCAGGAGCCCAGAGAAAGGGGAAGAGCACTTGCTGTCTCACTCCACACTCCTCCGTTTCCTCCTGAGCTTCATCTAACACCCACAACACAGCACGGCCCCTTCCAGCCCAGCTGCGAGAGTTCAACCACCTATTGCGGTCTGCAGATGGACAGTCCCTGTCCTCTCTACGTCACTGCTTGGGGTGGCCTTGCAATCTTGAATGTGTCCATCACTGCAATGAGGCAGTGATATGAAGCTCTGCCACTTGCTTTGGTAGAGAGAATCTGTCACAGGTTCCCAGAAGCAACATCAGAGAACAACCATCCCAGTTCTACAGCTTTTGGGAAGCTCTGATGGTGGCCTTACACACATACTTCAATGCAACTTTGGTGATTTATTTGAAAAGGAAGGAGCGTAAGTACATGTAAAGCAAGTGCCTCTTGAAAAGTTTCCCGGCTGTAACCCCGCTCCATCAGTTTCCAGTGAAGATTTCTGAAAACTAAAAATCAACCTTCTAAAATTTCATTCCTCCCAGGCCAAGGGCATTCCTCCCTTGGAAGCAAAGCAGCCTCAAGTCAGGTAAAATAAACTGCATGTGAAGCAGGCTGGTAATGCAGGGACCTGAAAACTGAAGCTTTATAAATGTCTCACTGGAAATGGTAAGGAGGGATGCGGCACACCCGCAGGGGACGGTGAAGCTGACCATGATGCAGCGTCGGCATAAAGCGAGTTTTGGGCTAGAGGCTGGTCCGAGCAGCGGTGCTGTGTGTTACCTGTGGCACCAGAGAAGGTGGCACTTCAGAAATTATGTGGATTTTTGGAAAATGAGATTCTTTGAAAAGCACCACTGCTGCAAGAGCATGGTAAATCTGTCAGAGTTTAAAACAATGACTTTACTGTATAGCTGTGATGTCTACAGACACCGGTGAGACAAGGTTTACAGGTACCAGCAACATCCTGTGTTAGACCTACTGAAAGAGCTGAAAAAAAATCAGCAGAGCTTGCAGACTTGTGTCTCTTCTCCCGCTCGGACATCTGCAGTGAGTTGCAAACCTATAAGCAAGCTGGGAAGGATCAGTCCAGCCTGCATGAGAGACAAGGCACATCAGAGCAGATGGATGTTAGCAGGGGGAAAGCGATAAGGCGAGTATTTCCTAGGAGAAGAAGAGAGACCGGTGACTTACAGTTTGTGAAACATTATTTCTCCGAGTCTGGAAATAGTTTTGCCCAATTTTCCCTCTCAGATCTCAAAGCACGTTGGGAAGGAGAATGACTTAAACTCATCGCTTGTGAGAAGGAATGAGTCAGTGACAGGTTCGAGAATACTTGTGCAGATTTAAACCAGAAAGATGGTGAGATCATTTAATCTGATCATCTGCACAATTCAGGCCACATAACACGAAACACCCCCTCTCTCAGCCCCTGTGATACACGTGTGGTCTTGAACTGAGACTCCCGGAAAGAGGAAGCCACAATTCCCCTGGTTAGTTTGTTTCTAAGGTTAATCATCCTTGATATAATTTGTGTGCTAAGAATAGATTTTTTTTTTATACCTTAGTACCACTTCTAGCCCACGAGAGCACACTGCTTCTTCCTTCCTTTAAAAAAAATAGCTATGTCTGAAGGGATCTGAATATCCCTACTAACCTGCAAAAGACAGGTAGGGCCCTAGGAAAGAAGCATTTACAGCTTTATTTTAGCACCGAACCAATGAAGTAGCAAGAAAGGATGTAATTTAACTGCGTGATGTGCGAGGGCAAACCTTACAGAAGGCTTGTCCTTGGATTTCAAACACTAATTGCTCTGCACTGAATTTAAAACAGAAGATGAMAAAAGAAAGCGCACCTGGTCTGGCTCCTATTGCTTCACCCGCCTTGCAGCCAGACCGCAGGAGGCGAAGGGGATGCTGCAGCCTGTGAACTCGGACTCAAAAATCTCTGTTTAAAATGAGGGAAGGAGCTTGTCCTCTTTGCTCAAGTGACCCGGAAAACCTGCTGAGCACTGCCCAGTTGTAGGTTTTCTAAAAATCACCTTCCTGTCTAAAATGTGCACTTTTCATAACATCCCTAGAAATTTATTACATTGTTCATTCTGACTTTGGATAATCCTATTTGCATGCTGGCTTCTCACTGAACTAAGTCCAATTAAAAAAGAATTATATTATGAGCAGACACATAGCATAGAACAGCTATTTCGAGGTAAGGTAATGGGGAAGGGGCTGCTGGCTAACCCGCTGGCACTGACAAGCCACCCCAAAGCCATTTGCCAGTGTTAAGCCGCAGGGAAGCAGCCGCTCCATCACTCCTCAGTAGCCACCCCAGTGCCCCCCACCCAGCCCTACGCCCTCGCGTCACGGCGGGGAGCACGGCCTCCTATTTCTCTCAGATGATGGGCTCCCCGGACAAGGCAAGCCCCCGATGCGGTCGGTTAGTAAAACGGCGAGGTCAGCATCATCTGCCAGGCAGAGCGAAAGTCAGCAGGACTGAGCAGAGCCTCCAGCCCAACCCTGCCTTCAGCCGGGCAGTAACACCATGCTTTTGGCTTTTGGAGGATCCTTTGCCACATGCTGCTTTTGAGCCACAAACGTCATCAGAGACCCTCGGGAGCAATGAGGCGAGGGGGAACAGCCCGGCCAAGGAGCGGAGACCTGCCTGGAAGAGTGGAAGAGGGAGGCGAGATGAGCCGGAGGGAAAGCAGCTACAGCTCCTCTGATTCCGAGGGCTTGGCAGGCAGAGAAAGTCTGGCTACGACCCGGGTCAGAGCCCTGTTTTCAGCCAGAAGTTGCTCATTCATCTGCCTCAGAGTGTGAATCTGTTTGAGCTGGTGGAGATTCTGCAGAGAGTGAGAGGAGTGGACAGAAAAATACAGAGAAAACACACCACGAAGACAAAAGGGCACAGAAACATGAATTTAGTCCACAAGCGGTAAAAGAAAAAAAAAAAGAGAATAAAAGAAAAATTAGTAGCAGTGAGTGCTGGATGTGCAGCAGCTCAGATGCTTATGGGGAAATCCTTACAACACACTGAGGATGTTTTGCGAACCTTCCCTTTCTCCAGGGGCCCCCAAAGCCTTTAAAAAGGTCAAATAAAGGGATTTCCCACCACAAAGCAGGACAGYCTCTTGCAGGTTATACTCTAGTTTACCCAGACAGTGAGCTCCAGCAGCACACAGCCCCTGGCCTCAGGAACTACTGTGAGAACTATCACCATTGACTTACGACCTACGCAGGCTTTGAAAACACTGCTGGCAACTGAGCATTTCTTTAAAACTCCTTTTCTTCATGTATCTCTAAAAGCTAAAGCAGTCTTGTGTAGCCAAGAGTGAACAGAGCTTCTCGGGAGATTTCCAAGGCACAGACTGAAGCCCCTGAAAGCGTCACTGTCCGACAGCAGACCACCGAGACACGTACCGCATCTGCTCGCATCCCCGTCCCTGCGGCACCTGAATGATGGCTCTTAGGTCTGCTCAGGCATCAGTCCTGCCAAAAGGCCTGGGGCATGTGTGGGTTTTACACCCCTGCCCAGATTCAACTCTTCTCTGTCACGGGGCTCAATTTATCTCTGATCTCCAGAGGTGAAAAGTCAGAACCTTAAACCGCTTAACTAGAGGAGTTCGAATGACAGCATCTGACACAGGAGGCACGTGAAAACATGGCATTCTTGGGTACAAAAGAAACAAGTGGGCAAAGGACGATGTAGAAATCGAGCCCCAAAGCTGGGGCTAGCACAGGTATAGCAGCAACGGGGAGACACAGAACATAAAAGCAATGGGGAAAGCGATACGGGAAAACGGTAAAAGCCATGCAGACATCACCATTTCTACAAAGATGACATTTTTCCCAGTGATGCTAAAGCGAAACCATGTGCTGGACATATATACCAAGCGCGGGTGCCAGGATATGCTGAGGGCTGCAGAGCTGCTTTCTGAGCAGTGTCCCATCCCTCCGTCCTCCCGACAGCTTGTCGGGCAGCGGGGCCACGGGAATGAGAAACTCTCCTCCATGGTGGAGGGAGCAGAGACACTGGGCAGGGGAAAGGCAGGAAGGGAAACATCTGTGAGAAGAGTAGTTTTAAGTTCAAGTGAAAAAATCCCAGTCCAGAACCAAAGCAGCTTCCGTCCTGCCCGCAAACCAACACGCTCTTCCCTGTGTCCTCCTACTCGTGAGCTTGCGATGGCAGGGAGGAGATGGAGGGAAAGGTCTACTGGGAAGGGGATTCCTTTCTGCCATTTAATTAGCAGAAAGTGCTCAAAAGGAGGTCACTGTCTGTCCTTAACCAGAAGCAGCAAATCTACTGTGATACAAAGAACTTGCATGATGTGGAGCTGGCTGCGGTTGGCAAGGAACCTGCTGCACCCCAGGACATTTTGTCCAAGGGCCCATTCCTGCAAGACAAGTATTTCCTGTAGGCCTCCATCCATCAGCTCGATTCTAGCTACCCAAAAGCACTACCTCTGCTCCCTGTTAAGGAATCAAGATACCTCATCCAAAAGCCTTGCAAAACCAACGGAAGCAAGGCAGGCGAGTGCAAGGAGTCAGCAAAGGATGGGGTTTGAGCCCCCCGAGGGCATCAAAATGACAAAGCAGCTCCTGCTACTTGGATTGCGCCAATGCAATTCTGACACTGGATAAATCAACAGGTCTTGAGACAGAGCTACAGCCAACACACTGCAGGAGAGCTTCAGGGACACCTCGGCAGTGAGATCCCCTCTCACCAAACCTCAGCCACCTATCCATCACTTAACCCACCCCAGCTCTGCCAGGTCCCCCTGCGCTCGGTGAGGACACAGACGGACATCACACGTCTGTCCTGTGATAAATCACACCCAGGAGCCGCCGGAGGATGGTTCATACCGGAAAAGGCATTTCTTTTGGTGGTAACATGGATTATAAACGTCCTCTGTTTTATCACAGAGAACACAGCTGAGCATCTGGCTGGCAGAAAACATCAAACATATGTAAAACAGGGTGCCGTGCCGTGGGATAGAAAAGGATTGTGATCGTTTTAGAGACCACCTTTATTTTTCCACACCAACATAGCACGAAACCTCAGCATGGCACGATCAGATGCAGCTCAGCCTCAGCACGCTGCGATAGATGGTAAAAAGGATCACTTATGTAAAAAAGTGCGTGTGCTGCAGGTAGGACAGCCTTCTATTCATCAGAGAAACCTAGCAAAGGCCGGGAAGCTGGGACTGAAGCCAAGGGCGAAGACCAGAATCTGGACGATACCGCTGTGATTGCTTATCACCCTGCTTGATACTTGGCTTACCGAAAGCAGGTTTCTCAGTTCAGCTGTACCTGCCTTCAATTAAAGGATTTTGTGCCTGCAACACTAGGGGAAACAAAAATGCCCAAAGCATGCACAACGTACAAAGCCAGGAGGTGCAGTGCTGCTCCGGAATGAAGAAGCTTCTGTGACCTTCAAGAAAAATTGCTGTGTTAAGTTGGGACCTCAGGCACTTGGCATTGAATTCAGTTCAGTGCAAATGCTAATTTTCTTTCTCCTTCCTCAGCCAAGTTGCTGTATCTCCAGTCAAATTCTGCAGTCACTCAGGAAAATGATGCACCGCTCTGTCACCTTCGCAAGAGCAGGTCTGCAGGAACAGCTCTGGCACCAAAGACTTCTTTGAGATCACCGAGTTTGTCCTGCTCCTCTCCATTTCTTGACTGCTTTGTTAGCAGTGGTTAAACTCACGAAAGGAACACAGCTCGTTACCTCAAGCACAGCCTGAAGTACAAAGTATTTCTGTCACAGAAACCCAGGACCTTCCCGTGACCACTGCTGTGCCTCCTCTTCCTAAGAAGTCAGCTGCAAGAAGAGGAAAGCCCTGGCCAGGACATCTGATGCACCGAACCGGACACAGACACCCCAGGATCAAAAAGCTGGATGTGAGCTGTGCTGGACTGGTTCAATTCAAAAGACCAGTGGGAAGAATCCCAAACCCCACGGTATTACCTGAGACCTAATAACCTGGCAGGTTTGGTTGTTTCCCCTTGCTGCTCTCCATGTCAAAGGAAACTGGTGGATCTGCTTAAGTCACTTATTGCTTCTGATTCTGCTCGACAGCCATTCAGCTAGCGCAAGAAGCAGGAATGAAAGTCTAACCCGAATTAATAGATTTGTTTTTCTGGCTCGACTTCCACACTAGGGATTAACACAGACGCTCTGCRGAGGTTCTCTCATTCTAGGCAAACACGGCTGGGCTGACTCTCCCGCTTTAAGGCACAGCGTAAGTGGACACGGAAGTGCTTTCCTTATGGACTTGTCCAGTTCAGCTTTTTTATCTTCAGAGATTTTATACTCATTGAGTGGCTGTCAAGAAAGACATGTCACAGCGCACAAGGTACTCACCACATGCTCGAGTTTTTGCAAAAACTAGTGGAAACGTAGCAGAACCTCAGAAGAGATATTTTCAAATTTCATGTCTATTTATTCTACTAACAACAGGCCACTTTGGTTGTTCAATGCAGCAAGAACAGAGCAGAAAGCAAAGAGTAAGTACCACTCTCGAGGACCTGATAGCTCATTTTCAGCAAGACCACAGGCTCCTTTAGCTCACGTCTCCAGCAGTGACCAGCAGCTTCAGGGCAATATAAGAACATGTCAAACTTCTAGCAGCGCTTCTCCTTTTGCACCATCTCGGCTTCCATCAGCCTGCAGCTCCGGACTACCCAAACCAGAGGCGCTTTGGGGGTGTCCAACACTTCCTACAGGCACCTTCTTTCATTAATTGCTTTTGGAACCAATATAAATTTCAAAACCGACAGGCCACTAGAGGACACCAATTTGTCTTTTTACTCCACGGACTGAGCTGGTTTGCAGAGTGATCTGCATAGCTGAAGAAACAACACAAACTGCTACTGTCTGCATTTTCTCTTGAAGGCCATATTTCTGTAATTACAGGAGGGTCTTTCTGGAGTTAAAGGTTGCTACCTGTTCACTGAACAAAGAATTTGGAGTTTAGGCATATTCAGTCCTTTCTCCTTCCCCTTCTGGCTAGCACATCCACACTTATTTTCTCCTCCATGAAAGAACAAGAGAGCCTTTACAGTAAGACTCCACCAAATCATTCTGCTACTTATTGCAGTAGAAGATGCAGCACAAGCCAATGGGCCCCTTCAAAGATGTACGCTCGGTAAATATATGAAGCTTCAGATAGAAACATAAAGTTGGAACCTCCTCCAGGGTGGCAGGAAATCGCTTCCATTAGTGCACCGYGCCGGGAGAGCTCACAGCTCTCAGATGGGGTCCTTCCTTCTTAAAGTAGCTTGGTCCCACCTGGGTCATGCTCAAAGGGAATGAAAGTGCAGGGCACAGAGCAAAGGGGGGCATTCTGTGAATACGAGCATTAAAATATAGCGTAAAATGATGTAACGCTGCAAAATCAGTGTGAAGTTTTAGGTGTACGTAGGCGGCAAAGCACTGCTTCCTGCTCTGCAGTGCTCCCTGCCAGCCCGTGCTCGCAGGGCATCCAAGCCACGGCAGGAGAAGAACCATCCTTCGAAGCAATGCCACGAGAGAGAGGAGAACGCGACGGAGCAGTCGGTGGCGGATGTCTCGTGACAGTAAGCCATGCTGCACATTTCACCAGGAAGCAAATTCCTCTTTGCTGAAATCTATTCCAGGCTGACTTACTGACACAGCCTTCCAGTAACATGCTTTAGGAAGGGAGTACAGAAATACAATCACTCTGTGTTTTTTCCTGGCTAGTGTGCGTGATCTCAAAAGCCAGCTTTGTCTTCTTACCCATCCGGAGAGAACCACGACGGCTTAACTCGGGCTGCAGACTATACAGAGCACAGAGGATCAGCACACTGAAACTCATCGATGCCACAAAAGGTTAGTTTTCGAAAGCATTTAAGGAGAACAGCTTTCACAGTTCTCGGATCAAATACCATAAAAAATTAAACACATAGTACAATCAGATAATAGGAGTTTTATTAGTATTTCATGTTTGGAGAACGTGGCCATTAAAGTAAGTTCTGACTGCATAAAGGAACACGCTCAGAGGTAACATGAGTCCCTTCCCATGTACACCTTTAATATCCTACTCCCAATCCCAAAAGATGTTAATAAAAAGCATAAAAAMCGGAAAAGACAGAGTGAATAGATTATTTCCTACCTTCATCTCCTCTTCCATTTCAGAGAGTTTCCGCTCCAGGGCTCGCTTCTCCTGTTTACAAGGATTCATAATAAAGATGGTCACAAGGATTTAGAAGAAAAACTTACAGCACATTTTCTTTTAAAGAACAGTAAGAGTCTTGTATTTCTGTAGGAGCATTCACTGAAAAGCATCTCAAAGTAACACACAGGTTACAACCAGGAGCTGCTCAGATGGGACAGGGCAGCTGGTAAACCAGCAGGCGATAGCGCTGGGCCCGTTTCGGCAGATGTCTTGATCCTGAGCTCTCTTCCCACCCCTTCAATGAAACTATCCCCCCACCTTTAGTGATCCCAGTTTTTAGGACTTTCTGATGTAATGTGATTTTGAGCTCTGCAGGAGAAGCCATGGATTTAACTGCACCCCACTAAAGGAGGTAATGAGAAAACTCACTGAGCCCGTCAAATAAGAAACAGTGAATAGGGAAAGGTGCCTGGAAATTCTGCTTCTCCCAGATTAATTTAGGGCTTCAAAGCTGTAAAGCTGACTGCTTTCAGTACATTTTGGAAACCGACAATTACACAGGTAGGCTCTGCCAGGGGAGTACTGGCGGTGCCCTCAGTGGACAGCTAGAGCCCTTGCCTAGAGACATCTGGAATCCATCAATGACTTTTTCAACGCGAGAGGGCTCCAAYCACCCCAGGGAAGGAGGAAATGGCAAACGTGGGTCAGGAACAGGCTTTACACTCTCTGCCCCGCTCCTTTGTGCTCTGCAAAGAAATATGAGGCCAGGAGAGTGAGGAAAACACAGCTTTTGAGTGTGGCCGTGGATGATGGGTTCTGGGTCACTTTTTGTCTACAGCACAGTTCATCCAGGGATTCGTCAGTGCAAAATGCGTAAGTTGTCCTGGAAACAGTTAATGCCATCTTCACTGAGAACAGTCGGGCACTTTTTTTCTCTCTAACTCTCAGAAAGCTGTATTTGTGGCTGTTGTAATCCTAACTCAACAAAAGCGATGCAGGACATTGCCCCAGCTTGGAAGCACTGCACGGGTGGGAGATGGGACGCGTGGTGTGAGCTCCCTCTGGTTGGGGATGTCCGCTCAGGGCAAGCGCTCTGACCACCACACTCTCCTTTTTTTCCAAAAGAAAAGCTTCACCCATGTCATGACTTCCCCCAGCAGCTACGCTCAGATGACAGTGATGGTTGCATGTGTGATAACCCCACTCAGCCTGCTTTAAGCACACCCAGGAATCAGGCCCACACGGATCAACGCTTTGAGAATCTCAGTCTCGGGGTTCAGGCTGGTGCAGAGATGCTCAACTGAGCTTACAGGGCAGTGCCACGGCCTGAGCACGAGCTCAGCTTCAGCAACCCTGGTAACTTCAACAGCCAAAGCCTGGCACCTGTGTCGGTAGGTGTGTCACACACTGGTACCGAGCGCTGATGTGCTCTGCCTAACTGTCCAAAGGGGGGATCCTGAACGTCACCTCCTCCAGACTATATCTGGCAAGTCCTGGGAAGTGTTTACACATAAATAATTAAGGTCTTTCATGGTAGGAATTCAATTTAAACACACGGTTCGATCATCCAGCGAAGTACCTAAAAATTCAGGAGATGAAACACTTCAGGAGGAACCTCCACTTCAGGCAATCCTCCAACATGTAAGTGGACCTTACTGAGCAACTGGAGCCAGGCTCCAGCTTTAATTAACCACTGAGGTACGTGGGGGGAGAATGAGCAGTAATGGCCATCAGCTGAATCAGGGGAGGTTCTGTCTAGATATAAGGGGAAAAAAAAATCACTATGAGGATAGTTAAGAACTGGAAGAAGGGGCTGCAGCTGTGGAATCCCAACACTCAGAGGTCTTCATGAAATGATGGGACAAAGCCCTGACCAACCTGGCTGACTCTGCTGAGATGCACTACAGATCTCCTGGGGTCCCTTCCAATCTGACCAAAGCTATGGTCACTTAAGGCAGAGATTTAGCCAGACACTGCCTGTTCAGCTTAGCTTACTGCAATGAATCTGACTGTTCAATTAAGAGGAAGGAGCGTTCAAATATTCAGATTTCAAGTATAATCACAAGACAGACRCCCAGCCAGTGTTTTGCCTTGTTGTCTCCACCACCCCAAAACAGTCTTTTTATTTACAAGTAAGTCTTTTTTTTATAAGGATCAAGCATAATGGACCAACAGTCTCTTAGCGTGACACAATACAATTCATTGGTCTGCAGCTTCCTATAACAAGAGAAAGAAATCAGAACTAGGCTGATTTGCAAAGAGAGCAGAAAAGTCTCAGACACTGAAAAGGTCAGAACACAATTATTACTGTGCACTGCTCCACAAGGCAAAAATATAACTTATCTTTTAATTAACACTTTCCTTCAAGAAATTACTATGGCCTGCAGAGCAACATAAGGCAAAGATTGCGACTCAGAAGAAAGCAGAGACACATACCCTCTTCTCCATCTCCAGCATGCTGGACCGGTCAGAAGTTTTCTCCTGTTTCTGCTATGTAAATTAAAAATAGAAAGCTATTAAAACTGAGAGGCGTTCACAGGATGCTGCACAAAGGCCTAGATAGCCTACAGATGTACTTGCTCAGAGAAGCAGCAGTCTTTACAGAATCATTCACACTTATTTCTGTGAAAAATAAGTGTCTTCTCTGCAGCACCTTCCCTCCCAAGAGCTAAATCCTTTCCCATGCTGGAACACGCACTGGCTTGTCATGGGCCAGTGCTCAGTTACTCCAGTCTAGGAGCCGGTTTTTGCCTTACCTGGGCTGCTTTTTCCAACTTTGATTTGATGTCAGCCAACTCAAGCTGGGCTTCTTGCAGTTTTGACTTCAGCTTTTGATTTTCAGACAGGGCGCTTTCATATAACTGAAACACGAAAACAGAAGATTTCAGTTAACCAGGCGGCTGTTCGGCCGCCGCACAGACCCAGTTCTGCCGCACTGCTCCGAGCCCACGCGTGTCCTCAGCGCTGAGCAGAGGCAGCTGCGGGGTTTGCATTGCTCGCCCGTGTCAGGATATTAGAAGAAGGGCAAACACAACTAGTTTGGATGCTTTACTTGCGTTTTCATAATTCATATGAAATAAGAAAACAGCTGTTTAATTTTGTAGGGTGTTTAAACACAGCCAAGAGGCAAAGAAAAGGGATGTTTTTAATTTAGGTAAACCACCAAGCATAATAAAGTACTAAGTTGTGGATGCTGGATGTATCTGAACCTACGATTCTGTTGTGCTCCCCAACACAACACACCCTAGTTGCTCTTGTGTGCTTTTAGTTTGAAGAGGAGAAGAAAGGAGGACAATTTCAGGCCACTCCAAAATGGATTTTTTCCCTTCACTTCCTTCAAACAAGCAGAATTTCCATCCCTCTAAGAGGACAAACTGGGCATACTGCCTGCCTCTTCTGGCCAGACATGTGCATGAAGAAGAGGGGGATGCTGCTGACCACGCAAGGCTTTTCAGCATTATAGTAATTTCAGAATTAAGGTCATCTTAATCTGTTTACTTTTCATATGGTCTTTGCATTGATACTAGATGTGCATGGCAGTCCCTATTACTGCCTTTCAAGGATTATGTTGAAAGTTTCAGAGATTATAGAAAAAATAATTCTGGAATGTTATAGCAGCAAAAATAATTCTGTGGGGATATACGTGCTTAAGCCATGCTGGCATGCTCAACAGTATCTTTTCTTGCTCCTTTCAAATCCCTCCCAGCACTTCTCCAGCCTGACTCCTCAATCCCCCTCCCCCAGATATCTAACTTTGAGCGGTGTCCTTTCACCCCTTTTCCTTTTTCGACCCTCTGAAGGGCTGATGCATTTGAAAAAGGCTGATATGACTTCCAAAAGCAATGGAAACAGGGAAAATGAAAATAAACTTTCTCTCTTTCTTTCCAAAGACTCTCAGTGCAGGTTTCTGCAGCAACAGGCAGCTTCTAAGGCACATGCAGTGCCAAGAATACATTTTAAAAATCCTACTTTTTTATAGTCCCTGTTACTCTCCTCTTCTGCTCTGCTGCTGAGGGCGGCTAACCGGTTCTCCCTCCGGGTGTAGGCACTGGAGCGGCTGGAGGCACGATCGCTGTAGGAGGAGTCACTGGTGGTAGGGTTCGTAGCTGCTTCCAACCTAAAACGCGATGAAGACCTAGCACCGCGGAGCCGCTGCTGCTTTGGGACAGCCGGTGCGAGCCCGACCGGCTGGGACTCGAGGCCGTGACAGAGCCAGGCGAGCACAGGCGCTGGGACGSCTGAGAGCACCCTCCACCCCGCAGCAGGGCATCGCCGCGGAAGGCAGGCAGCCACCACCGTTTTAAAAACTGGAAAAAATCCAGCGGGTATCAGCCCAAACCCCCAGTGGGCCGTAATTTCCCACGGACCTCTCGTCTTCATGGTGGGAATGGGCTCCACTTCTAATAGGGCACAGAGGGTTTTTTTTTTTTTTTCTCTGCAGAGTAGCTGTTAAATAATTTGGGGAGCAAAGGATGAAAGCAAACTGGCCCCACAGTTGAGCTACGGTAAGAACCAAATGGCCAGTACCAGCTTCAGCTTATGCTGCTGGGTTGAAGCACAGGGAATCCCCAAAGCCATACAAAAATACGCTGACAAGAAATATTAAACAGAAAAAACTCCAAAAAATAAAATTCTTACCTTGAAAGTCTTTCATGCTGAAGGAAAAAGAAAAGAAAGAAAAAGGGAATTAATAACGAGGAGAATTAAAGATTCAATTCAAGAACTGCAGAGCTACCACGCAGCAGCAATTCCTACCTCTCATACCAGCACCTAGCTCACAACAAGCTATTTGTGCTATTTATATAATAAACAGCATTATTTCCCATGCCCAAACTGGGAATCACCTATCCCTGCCTGAATCTTTTCAGCTGCTTCAGCTTCTCTGAAGCATTTCAGATTTCATTTCTTTTGTTAACCTAAAAACTACTGAACCTTGTTATTCAAATCCTAGTTTCCAGAATTGAAATCCATTCCTTTGAACCAAAACTAATCTATTGTTTCCCTTTTAAAATCAAATTATTCCTCCTGACTTTGATCACTGTCCTACGCAACGATGTGGGTGAGAGGGATTAACGGACCATGATACTCAGAGCTCGCTGCATATTTGTGTTGAACTTCAGGAAATCAGAAACGGTGCTTTTTCTCCATGGGCAAGTACCTCCCCCACGAAGAAAAGCTTCACCATGCCAGATGATACACAGCAGAAGCTGCACAAGGAAGGGAAAGGAGCCTTACACCAGCCAAAAGGGTGGACATGTTGGCTGAAGCGTGTGTGAGGTTCTTCTTTACCCATCAACATACAAATCACCCCTGTGCCGTCCTCAACGCTGCCTTTGCTGCAGCCTGCAATTGCAGAAATGAAATGGTAATGGCACAGGCGTCCTGCAGGATAAACCGCATGGAACTGCCACCTCCTTCTCTGCCAGCTTTCTCTTTGTCTGGCAGAGGTTTACTCAAATTCAAGGTGCGGTCGAACTCTTTTTCAGTCCCTTGAACTGGAAATTGGGCACGATATTCCCCTGCTAGCTTTATTAGCAGCGTCATTGCTCTGAGTGAGCACAAACCACCTGCAGGCACCACCAGTTATTTCCCTAGATCCTTTTTAATAAGTGCAAGAGTCAACACAAGAAGGCCATTACAGAGAAGACGATGGGTCAGACTTTTAGTGCCCAGACACGCTTGTGTTGGGGTTTGTGCTGCCTAGATACACCACTAAATCTTGTGCTAAACGCCTTGCTGGGTGGCAGATTTGCTGCCTGTCTGGCACACCAGTGCTTGAAAACTTCAGACCTCCTGCGTGGCACCCAGATGATGCCTCTGATTACTGGGYAGGTACCTGGGAGCACAAACCATGGGCAGCTGGATCAAGTCACCCCATTACATGGAGAAGGAGGGTAGACAAGTGACCCTGCAACCTCTCTGCTCAAAGCCAGAGGAGCCCCAGAGCAGCACGGACTGTGCCCAGCCTGCCTCCGCTCGCCAGGGCGCAGGGACCCGGCTACGTATTACGTAGACCTTGTTATTAATTCAGCCTGCCCTAATGTAACCCTCATCTTGAATCTCGATTCAAGAYAGGAGCCTCTCCACGGAATCTGCAACACAGCCCTCCAACGTGAGGTGCAGTGATTTGACCAGTAAACAAGAAACAAATTGAAGAATCCCGGCACATKTGCAGCCTTGCGGATGGACAACACATTCAGCCAAAGCTGCTAAATGCAAAGCTCAAAAGGACGAGCAAGCCCTGCTATCAATTAGCATGTTCTCCCTAGAGCTGCGCCCGCAGGGCCACCCCCAGCCGGGCTCCCGGGGCAGGGCTGGGTGCCAGCCCCATGCTGTAGGGACGGTCACCAAAGCTCCAGGAGCCTGTCCTGGTGCTGGCATGGGTCCTGAGCCATGGCAGTGGGTCCAGCTCCATATTATTCTCTCCATGCACCAAAAGCTTTCTTTGCCTCATACAGGTGAGAAACCACCCAAGGGAGACAACAGATGGCTTTCCACCATAGCTGAGCCTTGCTGCACTTCCACAAGCGATGTTGGATGCTGTCTGGGAAGCTTCTCATGGGGCCAAACGCCCGGCAGCTGCCTGCTGTTGTCACAGGGAATCTCTCTGCTTGTCCAAACAGCCGTGGCTGCTCTCCGTAGGAAGCTCAAAGCCAGTAAGTTGGGAAACAGTTTCTGTATGGCTGGCCTCTGGCACAGGGCTATCATTAGAAAGATCTCCCATTTCCAGCTGCAAACACGCTGGCTGATGTCTCCACGGTCTTTTGTTAGCTGAGCTTCCGACATTTGCCTCTTAAAACCCTCAGCTGCCTGACAGCTCCCTTTTAATTTTGGCCCAATGACCCAACCCCCCCTATTAAGCGAGAGAGGGGAATTAGGAAGTGATTAACAAGCTCTTGGTGAAAGTTATTTGTGCACTTTATGCTAATCCCCTTCAGTGACGACTTTTCTTACGATGACAAATGGCTAGGCAAGTAATCCATTTAATATCAAGCTTGCATTTATTTCAACAAACGCACCTGCTGATATATTTGAACAGCGCTGAGAAAGTCCACACGTGGCTGGGCAAGGCAATGTGGAAACCAAGCAATAAAACCTCAGCAGATCCCCAAGCCAGCCTGCGTGCTTGCAGCAGGAGGGAAAGATTATTTTTGTCTTTTTTTTCCTCCAAAGAAAGTAATAATTTCCATAGACAGAGAGAGCAGGGGTGTGCTTCTGCAAAGGAAGGGTGGGATAAGAAAGGAATCACTCTAAACATAACTGCTGGGAACGGCAAAGGGGAAAAAAAAAMCAGGTTTATTGTATTTAAAACCTCCCTGTGATGGATACTGAGATGAATTGTTTCAGGCTGCAGTTGTCTCTGTGTCTCTAAAGAGGAAGAGAGATACTTGATGAGGCGGGAGGACCTGCGAGCATCATTCCTGCCGCTGCTGCCGGCAATAGAGCAGAGCAACCCTGCGGCGACCTGCTGCCACCCCCGGCACGCGGCAGCTCCGGGACTCCTCCAGCCACACTCTGGGTATTTCTTAGTGCTCACTGATTTCTCCTCTGGTGACTTTGTCTCCCTTTGGGCTCATTTAAAGCACATCTCTGCGCCATAAAACGACTCCGGTGTCTTGCAGAAACAGCACGGAGCTACAGGAAATCTCTGTGTTCGCAGCTGTTGGGAAAGCTGGTGTCCTTCCCTCACCCTTCAATTTTCGGGTGCCTCTCTCCACAGTGTTTTAGTTAAAAGCGGTATTTTTGAGACAAAGATGATTAAGTTTGAGAGGAACTGGGTAAAGGCTCAGGTCTGGAAAGCAGAGCCTGAAGGAGATGTTACAGCAGCTGTTGGACGTGTCCCTGCCATAATGAAAGTTGCAGAATAATTTTCATCAGCGGATGAGTCTTCTACTTGCTGCTACCTTCAGAGGAGGAGGGAAGATCTATTTATTTTGTTTTAAATCAATTTCTGGCTCAATATTTTCTTGGGTTTTGCACAAAGGCCAGTGTTTGTGCTGATATTTCAAGGAGCAGCTTATTCAGGTGTTTGTTTTGTTTTTAAATAAGGGTGGAGGAAGGAAAAAAATCCTGGGTAAAAAAAAAGTTCCGTTTTGCACTTTCAAAAAAAGGCTCCAACTAGAAGAGGTGACATGGAAAGCAGCAGTTCTTAGCAGTTCTCATCCTCCTGGGAGGTGGCGGTGCCATGCGGGAGGTACCTGAGAGGGGAAGCGTGTGCCCTACATGCAAACATCGGACTAGGCACTTAACTGAGACATCCCTGCTATTTGCTCAAAGACAGACAAACATTTTCAGAGGCCACTGGGACATCACACTGGAGACATATTTTCAGAAGAAAACAGCATCTTTCCGGCTTAGCTCTGCCCTGCTTTTGGCCATAGCGCCCTTGGAAACCTTTGCCACGTGCTTCCAGCTGCACCCGCGCTGTCAGCTCAGCAACCGCCTCTCCTCCGCTCCCTGCCCCTTCTTTTAAAACAACCACAAAATATTCATTTAAACTTCTGCAGCATTAGCTGGCTCATTGCATTGCATAGGTAAGTAGTGAAGAAGGTTGTATCTGCTCAGAGGTGCCGTCCCAGCGCTGGAAACTCCGAGGTCAGTCAGAAGGTAAAGGACAAAGCTCTCCCTCCTGCATTTCTGGAAGGAGAAGTTGGGGGTAAAGAGAGGGA
This sequence comes from Oceanodroma leucorhoa, assembly GCA_030449065.1. Classification (NCBI taxonomy): domain Eukaryota; kingdom Metazoa; phylum Chordata; class Aves; order Procellariiformes; genus Oceanodroma; species Oceanodroma leucorhoa. Next base: position 805,497 of record JASVER010000166.1, read on the forward strand.
AACAAGAGCCGAGACACCAAACGTGCACTTATTGACTAAGCTGGTGCAAGAAAGGGCTTTCCGTTCCTGTTTTTTTCTTGAATGAATACTGTGCAATCTGTTAAGGTTAAAAACGGGATGCTGAGAAACTGCTGTATCAACTGTACGTATGCACTGTTTTTTTTTTTTCCTTCCCCTGGCAAATTTGGAACAGCACAGTCAGTTTTGCCCAGACTCCTTCATTTCCCTTGGGATCGAAAGTTTGACTAGAAACATTTAACAGCCAGGGAGGCATCGGGTTGTGAAATTATCCTTCCTGCGATCTAAACAGGGTCATATCGCTGCAGGCTTTGGGGCGGGGGGAGGAGGACCCCAGGGAAAAGCGAGGCACTGGAGGCGGCTGCCCTGATTCAGAAACCAGCACGGCAGCCAGCGCTGAGCCAAGACCCCGGCACTCCTGCTGAAGAGCACCGAGACGCCCAAGGGGATGACTTCTAAAGGAAAACTTAAAAGCACAGAGCGCTCGCAAGTTTCTGGTAATCCTCAGCTCTTAGACCTCTCACCTGAGAGATCACATCACCTTTCCTCCTCGTGATGGGCAGCGCATTCCGGCAGCGCTGGGGGTGGGGGAGGACAGCAAAGGGGTTCAGCTAGTTTTGCCAGCCCTCCTGGACAGGATCAGAGACAATTCAACCCAGGCGGSCTGGCAAAACACAGGACGTCTGAGATGGGACCTGAGAAAAAGCGCAAAGAGCATCACGCTGGACTGATCGTCCCTGCGCAAGCCGCCTTCTTCTGAGCCCCCCAGTTCTCACCGTGCTGGTGCTGGTCAATCCCAAGGAAAAGGCACAGCCAGGCACCGGCCGCGGCTCTACTCGCCCGCACCGCCGGGATGCTGCGCAGCGCCACGAACGCCGTACGGTTTTGATTTTAGAAATGTGCTCGGACTGTGGAGGGCAGGAGCCTTCCCTGAAAAACTCAGAAACTTTTACAGCTGTTAAGAGTTCAGTAAAGTATAATTAAAACCAAATTCCTCGTGGAAGGTTTAGATAAAATGCAGCCCTGAAATGCAGTGCCAAAAGGGGGATCGGCCACTGCTCTTGCCAAGTCAGAAATTGGCCTAATTGCTTCCAATCGTGTTTTTCTGCGGCTGGGATCTGACCCAGCAAAGGCAGAAAAAGTCTACTATTTACATCGTTCAAAAAAAAAAAAAAAAGAAGAAAAAAAAATAGATGCTTTGGGAACATTCAAACTTCTTTATCTCCAACGGGCCAACCTCAGGAAAATGTGCACTATTTTAAGATAGTTCTCAAGGAATTTATTTTGGTGTGTTTTGTCTCAGAGATCCTCATCAACACTTACGATTAAATAACCACCATTTAACAAGATCCTGGAGCACAGCTCCAGCCCTGCCATCCTCCCTTTTCTTAATCAAGAGGGGAAGTTTTAGGAACCTCTCGAATTTTATTCTTGCGTTGGCAAACATCCTCCTGGTGAGTCCTGTTTGTTTTAGAAATTAAATGTAAAATAAAACCAGCTGCTTTTGGGGCCAGTTCTTTCCCCCTTACATGCAAAAGCCACCACGTTCCTGCAGTTACGTAGCTCTGCTGCTCCCACACCTCCGCGGGTTTATGTGCTTGGCCGCGCTGATGCAGGGCAGCTGTTAAGAGGACAACCCCTCCGGCGTGTCGCGTGGCTGCGGGCAGAGTCCTCCCGGAGCTGGCACAGCAAGGGCTGAGCTGGGAGGAGGAAAAGCAACGAGGAAGGTGCCTGGTACACCTCAGACCCACTCCATGGGGTACAACTCAGATCGGCGTTCCCCTCAAGCCACACTTGTCTTTCAAGTCAGGTACGGTTGGGGTCAAGTTTGGTTTTCCAGTGGGTGCAGAATAATTAGAAGGTCTGGTTGAACTCTGCTTTTGGTACAGTTTTTCGAGGTCATTGCCTCCCTCAGAAAGCTGCTCTGCTGACCTGAGGGCTGTGGTTTGCTACGGCGTCTCGTTAGCTGCAGCTGATGTGATGAATAGTGCTGCCTTCCAACTCAAGTTTGCATTTGTGTAAATGCAAGGATTACAAAATCCCATTGATATGATTAATAATCCAGTGTAGCCAAACCACCTCCATATAACCTCCAACTCCCAAAAGCCTGATGCAAAATATGTTTTCACAAACTATAAATCAATAAACTTTGCTTAATAAAAACTGCTGTTACTGAAGCATAATATTAAAAGGTTCTCCAAGATGGAATAGTGGCTTTGGCAGCTGGCTGCAGCAGATCACATCATTTTCAGTACGGCTAGCACGTATTTAATCAGAAACAAATACATACGGCTGTCATGGACTGACGACCGCATCTCCTGCCATCCCAAACACATCTAAATGTTCTGCAGTTGTACACTGGTTTGTGCGATTGCCAGCCCGTGCCTCAGTTCCCCACGCCTCTCACGCGGCCCCTCGGCTTTGCAGCAGCTGCAGTTTATTACCGCTGTCCCTTGGGGATAAAACTCGCCCTGTAAAACGTCAAGCTGGATTGTATTTTAATTTAGTAAAGGCCACAATTCAGAAACCCAGGTTTGTTGCTCTTATTTTTTTCCTTCTTTTCTAAAGGATCAATTTTTATTGGTGAAAAATTTAATTTTGCAAAGCGACGTGATCTTAGACAAAACTCTCCAGACATGAAGAAATAAAAGACGAATGGTCAAGTGACACAAGAAGAGAAAGTATCTGCTCCTAAGTTTCTTCAATACGAGAATGCCACAGGTCTGCAGGCAACGATGTCTTCCTTGCCCCTGCAAACGCTCTACTGGGACATTTCCACGTGCTACCACCGGGTATTTAAATACCTATTTGGCCATTAGCCAGGATTCAAGCTGCCTAAAGCCAACCTGCCAACTTTTCGGCGTGAAGCATGCTCCAAAATCCGGCGAATGCCTCCTCCAGCCTGCAGCCACATGGCATCGCCGTGACAGCCGCTACGGCACAGGCACCGCGTGCACGGAAAAGCGATTAGGGCTGGTGTAGGTACGCTGGCCCGTCCGCATCAGGCGAAGCATCTTTGCTGTTAGAATTAAGACAGTTTATACCATCTCTCTCCCCCTCCTCGTTTGTTTCAGTCTAAAACAGCTCCAGACCAGCTGCCGGTCAGTGATCTGAACCTGGAGCTCCTCTCATCTATTTGAGGACCTCTGCTCCAAAGACCTTACTTCTACTGAACTGCAATAGTAACCTCAGCAATTTGAGGTCATTGAAAAGAATTTACAATTCATTGTAAACAAACAAACAACAACCCCCCCCCAACCCAACAACAACCTAACAATTCCCCAAGGTCCTTATGTTTTTCTTTGGCCACCAGTTGCAGCTCCAGTGCAAGAGGCACCATCTCCACTGGCGGAAGGCTGCAAGCACACATCTGTCAGGAACGGCTGCTGGTGCCCTGGGGAAATGGATGGACGGAGCTCTGTCTCTCTGCTAGCCCTGTTTTCTATGGGTTTGTATTCATTTTATGAAAAACAAAATGATAATGGGCTCCTGCAACTGAAGTAAATATTGGTTTCCAGTTCAGCAGTTTGAAGTGGTTTGCTGCCTACAGAGTTTCCACCCGCTCTCCCCATCACTTCCCGTGGCTGCTCGTTCCCATCCCACAGCACCTCCCCATCTCAGTTGTGCCAAAGTGCTTGGTTTTGTGGCTGTACCATGAGCTGACCCAAATTAAAGATATCCTCTTTCTCCTTCTCCCTTCATCCCTTTTACAGTCCAGACTGATTCCCTGGTTTTGTGCAACCTCAGGCTGTCCTCTGACCTTCTGGCCTCCTTGCCCTGTGACAGGCAACGGTTTCAAAAGCTGAGCCATCACAAGTGATTACTCTCTGGCTGCTTAACCAGCTTCTTCAGAGGCACCCACCACTGACCAGGCGGTGGAGGGTCAAAATGGGAGTTTTAAATGAGGTTCTAGTGTTACATCGTGTGCTTCTTTCTGAATTGTCCATGGCCGTTCAGATCCTTTAATAGTTAACAGACTCCCTGCTATGGCTTTGGCTTGGATCAACACGCTCTGTTCCTCAGAAGGAAGGAGAGCTGAAGAAGAGAGTTTAGCCGCAGCGACACAGCCACTTACCCCATGGGTCACAGCATGTGCCCTGACCCATTTTATTTATACATCCAGATGTAGCCAGAGACAGGAGCATYGTCTGGCTGCTGAGTCACAGCAGGGAACATCTAACGGGTGGTGCCCTAAGAATGACCAGAAGTTCCCGATATGCTTCCAGATATGGACATTTACAGAGGAAAACTCAAAAAACACCAGAGAACAAACAGAACCCAGAATGATTTCCTACCGATACCCATCTAAAGAACGTGATGTTTGAGAGATAACCAGTGATAAACAAATCAGGGTGCTGAAGAACACAGACTAAGGTTAATTGCCTTAAAGTTCAAGTTGCAGTATCCCACATTTTTTGTTGGCCAATGGGAGAGGAGGTAATAATTTCCATAACTAGTCAGCAATCCAGAAATTAGATAGAAAATGTCATGAGACAACTTATTTGACCCCATTTCAATTTATGCAGCATCATTTTTATCACAACTAAAACGAGTCCAAGCCACTAAATAGAAACCCAGGAAGATAAAGTTTCATGGATAAAGTTTTCATAATGCTCTTTATTCTCTAACGCATTTGCATTAGAGGTCTACCTAATGTGAGAATAAACCTGTTACTGTGAATATCTGAAACAGGATTAAACCTGTTGCAAAAACACTCACGGAGTGAAAACTGTCAGTCACATTTATATTCAAAACTCTACGAAGGCTGTAATCTGATCAGGCATTTCTACCAACCTCTCAGCACTCCTCAACATCTCTCACTGATGAAAAGAAGTCTGGTTTGGTCGCATTACCAGACCTCTAAGATTTTACACCATTATTTACGTATTAATATCCAAACCATGCTGGTTTTATTTGCATGCCAAGCACCTGCAGCTCTGACAGCTAACATTTTTGTGCATTAGCTTTTTTTTCCTTTAAGATTTGCTTTGGATTCTAGATGTACGTGTCCACATCAGATTAGATGCATTTGCTGCCATAGTAATCACTGCTTAGACCAACCACGGGCTTGATGTGGAGGCCCACTAACAGAAACAGCAATTCGGAAACCGTTGCTTTTTACGCTCAAGTATTACTATCAAGTGACTCGGTGAAAACATATGGCACATAAAAGGTGATGCTCCTGCATCCCATATTCCACTTAGCGTGGCTCCTTCAGACACTTCAATGAAAGGCATAATAAAATCAATCAGTACAGGCCACTGAGTATACTTAAAACTTTATTGCTGAGCCCTTACCGACAAAAATTCAGCTGGAAAGCTCAAGTAACAAGCACTGAAGGTGGCTTAATGAGGGAGCGATCTAACATCAGAGGGAAAAAGCCTTGTGGCTCTGGAATATGGCCAGAACAATAAGAATTATGTAGAGTCTCTAGGGGAGCAAGTAACGACCGTCAAGTGATGGCAGCCAGAGGGATGCAGCCACTATTGAACGAACAGCACACATGCACGCTGACAAGGGTTTTAAGTTTTGATGGTCTCTTTTTACAGCAAAAAATATTGGACGACAAGACAAGAAGGAGCAGTCTGTAGAAGAAAGGAAGGTTGGTTGACAAAGAGGTGGGAAACAACTGAAAAGCTGCAATTACAACCTGTGCAGTAAGTTGGGATTCTGCATTCTCCTTAACTTTCATCTTCCCCCTAACCGATATGCCATGGAGAAACGCAAGTATCACAACGAACAGATGGATGAGCCTAAACACAAATGACAGGGTATTTCCTATGAAAAAACAACTGGCCCAGCATAAATAGGATTAAAAAAAAAAAAAAAAAAAAAAGAGAGAGAAAATTCAGTCCTTGCTTTCACCCTCATCCTTCCAATCCTGCCATTGCCATTCATTTGCTTACTTATGCACAACAGGTTTCATACCATGGGTTGCCTATTACCCCCTTGGAACTGACTATGTGAATATTTTTCTGAGGAAGAGAAACCTTGAGCTTAAACAGTGTGGTGCAGCAACATCCTCATTAAAGCAACTGAAAAGGTGGAGCTAGCAACGTTCGCCCTGGGTGATGCAACAGGATTTACTTGGCTATTTCTGTATTCGTGACTGTAATTCTGGGCTGTTCTGTTGTGACACAAGAAATGAAGTATCTCAGCTTGCGGAGGTTCAGGGGCAATAGGACAGTGCTGACCTTGCACACGGAGGTGGTCACACACCAACACCCCGCTCTCACCAGAATCTCCTCTGCCTGCCTTTTGCTCCCACACCCTATTCAAGGACATYGCCTTTCTTATGACTCGTATGAGTTCATGGCAAAGTGCTCACCCTTCCCAGCTGTGCTTTTGGGGAAATCCCATGAATTAAAGGTGGAAAAACCCACATGCAATATTATCCTAACACCTAAGGAGGAATGTTACAAGCAGCAGTGCAAGTGCAGCAGGGAATGCCACAGGAAAATGCTTTGCAAACGACATCTGAACGCAGCTGTTTGGCACTGATACCTTAATAAGTAAAACCTTCTTTGCTTTGTCTGGTTCTCAAAGAGGTTTTTTCCACGTCTGTGAGGCTCCCTGCCTGCTCATGTGTTTTTGCACCTCTGCTCAGCTGGGAACGTTTAGAGTCCACAGGTCTGCTGGTATCAATCTTGACTGGATGTAAAGATAAAAGACTCCAAGATATCACATTCCGACCTGTTTTATTAAGGCTGGTGGCACCCTGCAGCAAGGGTTGCCGTTACTGTGGGCATGGGGGAGTGGGGCAGGGGGAATACACACATGGGACAAATCCATAGAAAACTGCAGTCCGTTATTTCTCTTGCTCATGGCAGAATTACTTTGTCTTGGAGAAAGAGTCAACTCAGATACTTTGTTTTAGCCTGAAGTAAATCCTTCCCTAATTAGCCCTTTAAGGCATGGGCTATTTCTATAACCCAGACAGCACCAGGACTGTTCCCTATACTGAGTCCTGAGTCGATGCTGCTGCATTCCCAGCCTGGCGTCTCCCACATCGATGCTCTGGAGCCACAGCTGCCATTACCATTACTACTGCAAGAACCACCAAGATTTTCGTGCTCACGTGTTTGCTTTCACTAAAATCCCACCGCCACGACAAGCTGAGGGAAGCTCTTCTCCAGGCCCTCCCATTCCCAGCCGGCACCGTTCTGTACCCACCTGCTGCCTCTGACCCACCCCGGAGTTCCCACCACCTCCTCCAACACCCCCCCCCCCCCCAGGAGCCTGTAATCCCACCGTGGCCATTGACAGAGAAATCCAGCACCTCCTGGTAGTCTGCATCAAAGCAGACAGGCATGCACCGTGAATGCAGCAGTCACGGCTCTTGCGAGATGTTTGTCACTTGTTCATACGCCCAGATGCACAAGGGGGGGAAAATGAGTCAGTCTGTGTACGCCAAACATGACTGATCTTAAAAAACTTGGGTTTTGAAAGAAATAAAAACATTTTCAGCCTTACTCTCTGAGTAAGAGCACATTTGAAAGGTTCCCCACCTTCTGTTAAGCTGGTTATCAATACTGTGGCAATTTACTGAGGAATGGTAAGCACAGCTGTAAAAACTGATGAAGAAAGTCCATCTAAGCACACAGGGGATAGTTTTAGATTATCTAAAGACTCCCCAGAGATACCCTGATTGCAGATGGGAAGAAAGCACAGACTCGGGCTCCTGGGTTAAACAGTTAACAGCCCGGGGGCAGCCAGCAGCCATGAAAGCCGTTGAGGCTGAAGTCGCGGGGGTCAGGGACTGCTTCCATTAACACCACAGCAGCGGGTTAAAACCCTTTTTACATATTTCAGGCAATGCTTTTTCCAGACCAAGATCTGTCATTTCAAAAGGAGCAGACAATGCATATCTGATTTGAGCAAACACCAGTGCTCAGATTATTTTAATGCTTACATCTAAAATTAGCCTGCCTTTTAAAAACTAATTCCTCCAGGTTTTGACTCTGGCATGACAAAATTTCTTGATGGCGAAGAGACTGCCCATATAACGATATGGACCCGGAGAGTTTCGTGATAGCCTTTCACATGACTCCAGAGCTACTACCAATACTGTTACGAAATGTTCCCAACTTTCAAACACCTCGGTAGATGGGGACAGCAGCTCCGGCTTGGGGAGGGCTAGTTAACTACCTCGACTTGCCTCCTGCTATAGGTGGTTTTCTTCTTTTTTTTTTTTTTTGTAGTTGAAATTATTAAACTATACCACAGGTCAGCACAGCCCCAAGGGTGAACGCTGGATAGCAAACCTCATTTCACCAGCAATATCAAAGTGCTTATGGGAAGAGCGCAGTTTAACAAGCTGGTCAGGTTTTGCCTCATTTTCATCGGTGAGGTTTTCTTCCAGCCATAGCCTACCAGGAGAGCAATGTTTCTGTGAAAAGCAGGGTAAGGGAGAAACTACCATCATAGCAACTCCCTACAGCCATTAATGCAAAGAATTCCAGTGCAAGGGCTCGTGCAGCTTGCTTAAAACCTGTTGCTGCAGAGGCACCTTCCCAACTTTCATTTAAACCATCCTCTTTGCAAAGCAAACCACAGACACAGGTCTCCAAGGGTAAGACAACAAACCACCACCACCGGTCTCTGCTCCGAGCACGTGCTGAGCAGGTCTCCATGTAATACAGAAAGGAAAAGGCTGCTTACTCTGAGTGTCTTTGCGATCTGGGAAGGAGAGGACGGGGGAGAATCTGACTGAGCCTTCCTGCTGCGAGTATATTCTTTACTCCTGGTGTACAAGGACGACATGGCCTCTCAGGCTGGGTCTCTTTGAGAAGCAATACAAGTCTTGCTCTCCTGTCGCTCTACGGTGCTGGGCAGGTCCTTCTTCCAAGGTCAGAACAAACTAATTAAACTATTCAGAGCTCTGGTAATTAAACCCTGCTGGTTAGGGTGTATAATTTTAGGCATTAATCTGCTGCAGGGAGAGCTGAGGCTCCACAATGCTTCTTGTCCGAGAAGAAAAAGAGAAAGTGTCAAGGACTCGCTGTGCTCCAGCGCCGGGCGTTGCTCCGTGCCAGCCTCACCGGCCGGGCCCCGTCCCGGCTTCTCCACAAAAGGACATTTCCCCTCGTCCAGAGTGTGTGCTGCAGGACCAGAGCGATCTGCCCCCAAATCTGCAGGAGGCAAAAACTCCCGGCTCAAGAGAGAGAGCTGGAAAACCGGCTGGGTTTATCTAGACATGAAGCTTTTGCCAAAAAAAAAAAAAGAAAAGAAAAGAAAAGAAAAGAAAACCAAAACCTGTTTTACTCCGGAGTGCTTCTGCGAGCTCTCTGCCGCCACTGTGCAGAGCTGCATGCTTTAAGCGAAACACGAAAGCATAAATCAGGAACAAACGCTGGTTTGGAAAGGGGCAGTCCAGATGAAGTTGTGTTTTGTTCCGTCCTCCTCCTCCTCCCGGGCGCCGTTACCCACGCGCAGGCTTCTCCCGGCCCTCCCCGCCGCTGCCTTCTGACATTCCAGATCCTGACTCGCTCCGCGAGGAATGCTGGAGGGCAGCCAGCAGCAACGATTCACTTTCAGCTTGGGATTTGGGCTGCTACTTGTAGGGAAAAAAGGGGGAAAAAAAAGTGGAAAAAAAAAAAGAGGGGGGGGAAGAAAAGAAAATAACTTACAAGCTCCCAAGGCCTGTCGGGCTGCGAGCGGGAGGTCGGAGGCAAATCGATGGCACTTTGCAAAGCTTAAATTCCAGCACGCATTTTGCGGCTGTGACAAAGGGAGATATTTTAAAAGACACGGAGCAGTTCATACCATTAAAGGGAGGACACACTCATGCAGCACAACAGGATTTTTGTTGTTTGCTCATAAGCCTGTTTGGAGCTGCAAGAAGGCGACGCAGAGCTTGTGTAATGTACACTCATTCAAGCAAATGTTTGGGATTGAGGAGGAGGGGAGAGGAGCTTGGAGGAAAGGAAAAAGGGTGGGGAGACCATGTACCTCTCTCAACAAAGTTCCAGCTAGCTCTTTGCTGAGCTGTGCTGCTGCTGCACAAGCCAGCTCACGGGAAAGCCCCTCTCTGCAGTGGCTCACAGACGGCAGGATTGTTCACTGCAAAGGCAAGTGGATGTCCCTCATGTCCCACCTGAATAAGCACATGGGATGTTCAGTTGAAAAATACCCTCAAACGCACAGTGGGTGCACTGATTTAATAGCTCGCCTACACCAAATACAGTCTTGCAGCCATAAGGTTGCAAATCTACATTTTTCTTTGCTGGAAAGGCATCAGCCCAGGTATCTGCACTGGGCCAGTTCCAGTAAGGCACCATTAACGAACCAGTACCACCCCGAAGGATGCGTCCTCATCTAGACTCATTCACACCCACCCAAACCGGCTACTGACCAAGTCGCTGGGTGCCTGGAGTTAACCTATCTGCAGTGCACGTTCTGCTCCAGCTCCACAGGCTGCTTCATCATGAAACATTTCCTAGTAAGTGCAAAAGAGTATCGATACAAAAATATTTTAAGAGTATTACTACACTTGGAGATCTCTGTTGATCTGAAATACTGCCCCTTTTTTGCACACTGCTCGGAAACCGTGTAATTTTACTGACATACATCGCTGGGGAAGGGTGCTTGGAATAGCAGCTGCATTAATTTCTCCTGCCATCCAGCATCTTCACTATCCCGGGGCAATACCGCATCGCTGTGTGACCACGGAGAGAAAGAAACGGGGCTGCCGGATTGTCCTCCTCTAGGAAAGTCACTTTGAGATCAGGTTTCTACTTGATACCTGATGATGAGGAAAGAGGGGATCCATGATTCACTGACTGCAGGAGGTGTGGGGGGGGAAGTTTGGAGAGGTCTTATTCTGCCTGGCAATATTTCTGCATTCCCTTATAAAGGTATGGAAATTAAGTCCAGACACACAAGAAGGTAGTGACAGGCACCCCACTGCTCCAGGAGACTGTGGCAGGACCTTGATCTTTCCAGCTTCCATCTGTTGCACTCATCACCCCCACCCTCCACCTCTCCCAGCAGTCTGGAGTCCAACTGCCGTACAGCGACAACAAGGCAATTCAGACATTTTAAATGCATATTTATAGAACTTGCACATGTGAGCGATCCTTTCGCACTAGCTTCAGTTTCTGGGGTTTCAAAACAGTACGAGTAACTGAAACTGGGCTAACCCGTGTGGCCACCAGCAGACTGGAGTGTCTCAATCGCAGTTACAAGGCTGACAAAGCCCAGCTTAGTCACCAAGGTGGAGTGAGCAGCTCTAAATCGCAGGGTTTTGCTTCCCCTCCCATCCAGTCCTAAATGAACCGTTGCCGCATCCCTCCGTGGTCACGTTTCTGCTGAGGAGGGGCGGGAAAGCTCCAAAATCAACATTTCAGTACAGAACTCACAGCCCGAGCCTCAAACCAAAACAAAACCTGAGCTTTCCATTCCCTACTAATTAAAAGTTAATTAGTCATCCAGTGCAGATGCCTCACAGATTGACAAAACGCATCTTGGTGGACAGTAACTCATTTTAAAAAGAAGGGGTGGCATGAGAATTAGTATCCTTATTATCCAGGAGAAAGACAGCAGAATGAGATGCAATATGGCAAAACACGCCGGGTTTCATCATTATTTCAACAAAGGCGCCTCATTTACAGGTTTCTTCCTGACGTTTTGTACAGTTTACTTTCAAGTTTTCCCCTATCTAAGTATGAAGCCTGACTCTTCCTTTGCAGAGCTGCTGTCCTGATGTTTGTAATATTCAAGGTCATGGTGTAGATCTGACTGTTTCTGTCTGCTAAGGATATTCCTCAGTAAGAAACAGCAGCCCAGCCTGTGCTATAGCTGTAGTGCTGCTTACTTTGCTAAGGAATATTTATACAGCTACTAAAAAGACTTGCAAAAAAAAGAAACCAAACCACCCACACATCTTCCACGAGCACTTCCACAACTACTGGACACAAACCCCTGAGGCTGCCCCGGCTGTAACTTCATGCTGCAGCGTATTTCTGGGCAACATCACCTTAAAGTTTCTTCTCATCTTTGAGTACAGCAGCACAACTGTACTATAGTATAGTATATTTCCTATACTCAGAGCAATGGTCTTGACTATGATCACTCTTTTCAGACATCTTTCCTTTTCCTTTGGTAATGACACCTATGTTTGTACCCAATTTTTTAAATTAGTTAGAGAGGACCCATATCCAGATATGATACACCAGAAAAAGGATGGAGCCCCGAGTTAAATATTTCAGGGGAAAAAACACAAACACCCCTTTTATCTGTGTTGAAAATCGTCACCTACAGAATGTGACACTGATAAAATAAATTTAAGCAGCACTGTAACATTCCAACCTGCAGTAGACAAAAATGGGAAACAAAGCTAGGAGTTAAAGCCAGAGCTGCAGAGTGATGCTCACGGGTGATGTGAGCCCATGGCATGTTTTCTGGGAGCGCAGAGGAGAAGGAAAGGCGAAGCCCTCTTGGGAGACGAGAATTCTAAAAAAAACTTGAAGGATGAGGGAGAGTAGTTGGTATTTTTGGAACAAATTATCCCCAAACTATCTTCTCAAAGTCCTAGCCGTCATTTTCCACATCAGCTTTACCACACTCTCTCATACATGACTGAATTATTTCCCATTCAGCTGACTTCTTTCATTCGTAGCCAAACCTCCCTATCTCCCCAGCGCAGGCACGTATTGAAGAGCACGTTGGCGTCTCCAGCTACACGAGTCTCAGCTGATGGAGGGGCTGAGCTGAAGACATGAACTGGGGCTACACAGCACCAGGACGCTCTCCACACCGCCCATCTTCCCACGGGGCCTCCTTGGCTACACCTGTGAAATTAAACACAGCCGGGGACCCTCCCTGCCCACCAGCACACAACCCTCCAGACCACTGCGCTGTTGGAAGGTCTCTGGCATCGTCTTGTCCTTGGCCAACCAACACTCTTCCATGTACAACCTGGGCGCTCGCAGGGGCCGTTCCTAACAGGCGCCCTGGACACAGCCACACCAATTTGGGGGGTGAGAGGGTTTGGTACCACGGATGAGCCTTCCTCGCCAGCCGGCCTCGGTGCTAGAGAACAGTTTAAGTCAGGTACGCTGGGACTAACACACTCAGCCTTTGAGGTGGGGTCTCACCGGTGGCATAGCCCTTTCTGTGACCCTCTCCTACGCTGGGCCAAGCAATGCAAGAACCACGGGGCTGTACTGCAGGGACACAAGACGTGAATTGTAACCCAGCTGGATGAGCAGCAAGAGGGAGAAGCAGGCAACACGCTTCACGTTTTCCTTTGAACTTTTCTTTGAGAAGCAGAGAACTCCCCTAATTGCTTAATGCAACCCCAGACACCGCTGGTGCCCCTTTCCACAGAGTTTAGTAGTTTGCTATTCAGTTAAAAAAAATCGTCACAACCCTCACTTCTGGAGTTCCCACCTGCAGGAGGAGTGTGCCGTTTGTGTGTGGAGTCATGTTCCAGCCCAGGGAAACACTGAAATATGTAATTCATACTTTATGCAATACTTAAATCAATTCTAAAGCAACGTTTATTCACATGACACTTCTCTGGAGAAACAGAGCGAAATAAACTATCCTGGCAGGTGTTTCCAAGAGCCAGGCTACAAAGCCATTATATGCCCATAAAATAATTGTTCTGGGTCTAAAGTAGTTCTGTAAAAAATCCAGAGAAACATGAAAAACCCATTAACTATTGACGCAGGCTATAGAGAACAGAGTCAAGATTAGATTTCTTATTGCTTTTATGTTACTGGATTGGCATACAAAACTGAAATCCATAGTGTAATAGTACTGTACCTCCCTTTTGTAATAACATTTATACTGGGGGCAAAGTTTAATAAATCCTGTGATTCCCTTCACCTCAGGATGTCCTATATTTGTGATTATTTAAGCCCTAAATAATGCGCAGTCTTTGCACACCCTAACCGGTATCACTGCTTTGTCCCTAGAAGAGTTTCTTACTTGCCTTGCACTTGTCTTCCGTTACGCCCAAATCAGACATGAGCATTGTTATTTGCAAAGGAAAAGCCCGTGATCAATCTGAGATTGGGTCTGACAAGCCAGGAATACCGGTTTGTTTTAACATGCGGGCTCCACAGTCAGATGAAAGGTTACGGTACCAGTGATTATTGCACCTCAGGTACCTGCACACCAGTCATTTCTTCCTCTACATGGGATCCTGCAGTAAAAAGTCTCTAGAGTATTACCAAAACATTTGGAAAGGAATTCACCTGCAAAGAAAAGGCTGAGTCTTGCTAACCCTCCTGATCTCACATCTTTATTCACTGTACCCACCGTTTTTTGTCCGAAGAAATTCTGCTGGTTCTGTAGAGAAAGTGTTCATTTCAGTGCATAATGAGTTAATTTGGAATTAGCAGCACTGTTACCTAGCCCAGGAGATGCGACCAAAAGCCAGTCTTTAAAGTTGTAATAATAAACCTTCTTTTTTGTACAGCTAACTTTCTATTATCTATGAACTGTAATTCAGTTTGCAGATACACTGTAAGAATCCAGAGGGCTGAAGAGAGGCTGCCGCTATGTGGGACAACTCAGGGTCAAAGCTGTAGCAGCTGTATTCACCGTAATACCCAACCCACTATTATTTTGGATAATGAGAAGTTGTTTGAAAATACATGCTATAAAACACTGTAAATAAATCACTTGAAAATTATATGCAAGCTTTAACAGGTTCAATTACAGCTTCGCAGGGTTTATTTAGAACCGAAAAAGGCAGTAACGGTTATGTTCGGCAACAGAAGGCTGAAAGGCTGTAGCAAAGGAATTATTGGTCAGGCAATAAGCTGTGTTGTAAACGTGATGTGAAGGCACTGCAGCAGTTTGCCATAAATGGAATACAAACCGTAGAAGTGAACAGGCTTTCATCTGCAGTGCACTGACTAGGATTCCCATGAGCAGATCTGGCGTTATGTCTCGCAGATAGGAAGCAGAAGGAAAGGATCTTCCTCTCCTCCTGAACACACACACAGCAGCTGACAGTCTATAATTGCACATACAGCATCATACTTCCCCCACTTTTGATTCCCATCCCTAAATTTATCATAAAAAGGCTGGAAGCTATACCCATTAGGCATACCTGGATTAGCATTAAGCAGAAGCAGGTAATTTTAGTGTGGGCTGAGAATAGCACATTTTAAATATAAAACTTCAGAATTCTTTTCTTTTTGCTTTCTTACAAATATAGAAAATAAAAAGCAGTAGTGAAGAGAGTTAAAAAAGCACCATTCTGAGCACAGGAACATCATTTTAGCACCTGTAAGTGTCAAACTACGCATGCAGGGGAAAAGTCTTCCAGCAGTTCTCTGGAGCAGAATTGATTTTTTGGAAGAATGGACAAGATGCCTTGAACACTCAAATCCAGCGTTTGTAACAGGATGAGAAGCAGGGGTGTTCACCAACACCTCGGGGGACCTCCCTAACTTCAGAAGTTGAGAACTGAATTCAAAGAGAAGATTGCAGAACATCTGCAAGATGGATTTCGTTATCTTGTGTTCATCATCTCCAGAAGGGATGATGGCGAGAGGTTACAGAAATGGATGGCAATGGTAGCAATAATCAGCAACAATAAAACAACGCTGCAGCAACAGACTCGCCTTAGAGGGAGACAGATGTGGCAGTCACTACTTTGCCAAAAATAAGAGTCCCTGAGACCACAGATTTGATTCCATTCAAGGCTGTAAATGCAACCACGGTTACAAACCCAGAGGCCTGGGGCGACCCCAGCACTGCGTATTTTTGTGCCATAATCCTCACGATGCCTACACAGCAGTGGGAAGGCTGATGTCTACAGATAATGTGCTTCACGTCTATCCAAAACCTGGCTCTGTCTTTTCACAGTCAGGCTTCTTTCCTGAACTCAATACCATGTTTTGTTCAAAAAAAGCAGCGTGATAAAACCTGGAGAGATGCTTTCCACTGTCCACTCAGAAGTCCAGTTTAGAGCATCGCTCACACCAATAATCAAGTGATTTCATCCAGTTACTACCATTAAGGATAAAGCAGTGTTAGAACATAGTGTTTTTCAGTCAAAGTCGTTCAGCAGTTGCACTCTGCAGGTGTTAGGATACTGACAGGTTCCCTCTTCCCGCGCCCAGCTTTCTTGCAAAGGATGAAGCAGCACAAACATGCTGAGTTACAAAGGAGGAATGTAGCAGAAATTTGCAAAGATATTAACAGGCCATGTCAGGGAAACTGAGAAAGCAAACATTAATATAAGAACCAGATGTAAACATAGCTATTTCAAGCTAAGGGACTTTCCAAAACATGACATAGAGAAATAGAAATCTCAGGGCACTCACTACAGAGTCATGATCCATTTTGCTCTTATCTAAATTCATCAGATTCTGCATACCTCCCACCCGCCCCAGCCACCCCACRGCTGTAAAACCTTTCTGTTAGCTTGTCTGTGGAAGCAACCGGCTGACACAAACCAATATTCTAGTGCCACTGGCCAAACGGATGTATAACTTCAACACATTGCTATCTAACTATGCTTCAAGCCTATTTCTGGCCTTCCTTCAACAGCAGCAGATTGTGGTGCACAAGGTTATGTTCGCTCCCAAGGATGAAATCTAGGAGCAATGGAAAAAAAGCCTATATATAAAAACAGCCCACAACAGTGCCCAACATTAGCTACATGCTAACTACCTACTATAATGAGTAACAAAAATGTGCTGAGGTGTGAATTAAACCAAAGCTAATGGGAAATTCCTGCCAGGAAGGAGTTTTGCAGCTTAAGGATTCTCCATCTTGACAAACCAAATGATGAAGTAGCTTCTGCCAAACAATGTTACTTCTAGCAGGGAAACTCCATGTCCAAAAGCAAAAAACTAACAATGACTTTCCAAATATGAGGCTTTTTCTGAAGAGAAGCATGTGGGAGGATATAAACTCAGAACAAAAAGTGACCTTTTAAAGACAAGGGGGACAAACAGCATCACCACACTTGCATCACTGGAACACACAATTTTTCCTACGGTGGTAGTTTCCAAAGGGTATTTTATTGCCAGGGAATTTGACTTCAGTTTTCCAAACAAATTTAGATTACTCTTCAATTCCATCTGGCAATACAGCTTCTGCTTTTTGCTCCTTCTGGATGTATCTGGGAGATAAATCATTTACTACCTAAACATGAGACCACACCATTCTGCACGGTATGTCCAGGCAACACGGACTATCGGCTTCCCAGTGGCTTTGTCACAGAGCCACAGAGAAGCATTCACCAGCAAACTGGTGAGAAGGGCTGCAGAAAGGAAGCACTGAGTATGACAGATTCCAGTTGCATCTGCTGAAGCCATCTCCTATTGCCCATGCACAATTCACCTATTCTCTACGGCAGACAGCCATTAAGGGCTACTCAGACTTCTACTGCTGGATGCAGGAATTTTAATCCAGCAGATCAGATTTTTTGGAGGATGTCTTCAACCACATCAGGAGAGACATCCTCCCTGCGGCCTGCTGGATGGTTGACAACGAAGTGTGATCATCAGCTCCCAGAGGGGCAGAGAACCTGCTATAAGTAGATAAGCAGTTAGAGATATTTTCCCTTTCCATAATTTTGAGCATATCATGATGAGATAGTTTAACGATTTCAAACAAAAATTAACATGATGCTCCGTTACACGTATAAGCACAAACATATGCTGTTGACCTTTAAAAAGTCAAAAATTATAAACACAATTAGACATAACACAATAGTTAGATTTATTCTGTCTTTGGGATATGGTCCAGGGAGCAATGCTGTTCCTCAGGCCACCAGGTCTAGGCTAACAGCCACACTGAACGTGACCGGCCCTGTCTCCGGGAGCGGCCGCGCTGCATCCACACTGCACTGGAGGGGGAGAGATGCATACACATGGCGCTGATCCTGCTGCCATCCTATCCATCACACTGCTCACAGTTCCTTCTGGGAAGACAGCAAAAGGATCCCGGGTCACCTGTGAGATAGCTGCCATGTAGGCAAAGGGACAGGACCCTGGGGTGAAATGGGATAATTTGAACCGATTGCACAGGCCTCCCAGCAATGCCAGCAAAAGCCAAAGTATCTGGTGAGTATCCGATGCATTGCTAACCTCAGCTCCATTGCTTCAGGAGAAATTACTTGCTGACAACTGAGAAAGATTAGTCACCTCAGACTACATTGAAATTGCGAGAGTAATTTACTAAACAAGAAGTTAAAGCATAAAGTTACCTTAAATAATTATGAGCCCATGACCTTGTAAATCATTCCTGGAGGACTCGCTCTTTTGCTTCACCTTCCTGGGACTCGCAGATCGGATTTTAGCTGGTTTTGTGTTACTCATCTCCACCTCCATCATGGACACTGCTTCACATTACACCTTCCTAATTCAGCAGCTCGGTGAATTAGAGGAATTACCCTGAACACATTTAGCTGTAACCCTGTAGTCTACATAGCAGACTTGGATTGCTTGGCTTTAAGCACAAACAATATGTTTTCCCAGAGCCATAAATAGGAACTGGGCAGCCACACTGATGATTTAAATGCTGTATCAACAGGGATAGTAGACAGCAAGTCTGATGCCCTTCTCAAAACATTAAGGTTAAGAAAAACCAACACAAGCGTATTAGGCTGAAGAACTCATGAGACAAATCATCTGTGCAGATGTGAAAATTTTTTGTAGAAATATTTGCAGAATGAATTTAAATTTCTATAGTGTCTTCCCCCTCCACCTCCCAAAGAACCCAGGGCACTCCAAACACAATAAAACTGTTCTTCACCATATTTAAAGCTCTGTGACAAAACACTAGCTCATGCTCTTGCAGCAATTTTCTGCTATTTTAGATTCAACTTTATATTGCTAGTTATACACATCTTAAAGATCTCCTTTCCTTGCAGCATACACAACCCATTATAGCATTTTGTTTATAAACACGACTAAACAGAGCCAATCTCTCACAGCCTTATGTTACACATAATTAAATGCTCTATAATTTAACTATAGTCACACAAGTGACGCACAGTACCACCTACGTTACCTTGGACATGGGCCAGATGGCTTCCCTCCCACGTCACACTGCATCTATGCTAGAAGTAAATATTCAAGGGTAAAACCAGGGAAAAATACTTGCATCCTTAGTCCCCAAAAGGGACCTGGGCTAGTAGCAATAAGGCATGGGATGAACAGTACCATATAGCGCTATCTAGATTAAAAGATTTTGCTTCCGTATCAGCTAGCAAGAAGTTCACCTATTTTGTTCCCTTTTAGTAGTCAACTTTGCCTTGCATCTCAGCAAAACAGCACAGCCCGGGAGGACATACCTTACCATATTAGGCAATGTGAGTCCAGAAAGTGGAGGACTCGGAGCCTTCCTTAGCTTAAAAAGACAGTCCACAGGCATGTCTTCAGCCTGCACAGCACCATGCTTCACTGCGCTGCACCGGGGAGAGGGCAACAAAACAGTGGGATCCGGGGTGGTTGCTAGGAATCCTAGGGCTCCCGATACATGCACGTCTGGCTACGACAGGCAAGTCACAAAACACTAACTAAAGCTATTTGTGATCTTTCAGTTGTTTATCAAATCCATCTTTTAAAAAAGATAAACAGCACTATTACAAAAGCTAAATTGGAAGTCTCTGTGGAAGATAAAATGCCACTAAAAGCAAAAATATAGGTGAGAAATAGAACATACCAAAATCAGGACTCCCAAGTTATAACTCTGAAACAGCTATAACATTAAGACACAGAGTTTGCAGGAGGAATTTTCCAGTTCTTCCCTTAGGATTCATGGAATCAAGCTTAGAAATTCAGTCCTTCTAAGACAGAGATTTAGTTTTTATTAGTATCCAACTGCATCTGGTGATTTCATGTTCATAGTACAATTAGGCAGAACACGTAATATTTACAAAACAGAGTGGGCTTGAATAGTGTTTTGCAGAATTTAAAATACTCGTGTTTTGTAAATCAAAGTACAGGGAGACAAGAATGGAGCCTATTTAATACACTTACTGTGATCATAATCCATAATCATATGTTTCAGTGTTATTCCTGCATAAAAGTTAGTTCCATTAATGTGTCTGGGTTTTATACTGTGCTATACAGACTGTTCTAGAAGAAGTTCACGAGAACAGATGTTTCCTATGACACTTTTACTGCCCAGAAATTGCTACTTTACCAACATGATGCTCAGTGCATTCCCTTGTATTTAAAGCTTTCCCTTGATGAACTATTTAACACACGGGTGAGGCACATTTGTAATGCTATTAAAGAGAAAGGCAAGGAGATAAAATTCTTTAAATGATTACAAACATTTTTCCACTTCTGTTATGTGTGCTATGTCATTTAAAATACACTGTTCTTCCAAATTTGTTCCCAATTTCTCCTGCTGTGCAATAGTGATGGCAGAAGTCAGGTGTAAGTCAAAGCCAGAAGAGCCAGGGATAAGGAAAACCCTCTCCAAAATGTAACATCGAACCATTCTCTTTAATCTTCACCATTATCCTTCAAATGCTGCATCCCAAACTAGAGCCACTGATTTCTATCTGCACTGATTGTATTGTATTTCTACTCACTGGCCCCACCACGAATGAATTCTCGCTGATATTTCACAGTCACTGCCTTGCAGGGAGCAGGAAAGGTTTCCTAATGCCAGCCTACCCACATGGCTCAGACTGGCACTGCTAACGGGATCTTCCAGACTCTCACAACTTTTAATTTCTGAGAAACAGAGACTAGACTGTGGCCAAATGTTTTTCCCCCACCTCTGGTTTGAGCTCAGGTTTCCCCAGACCGAACAAAGGCTCTTTCCTCTACATATCCTTCCCAGTGGAACCACGCAAAAAACTCTCCTAAAGCTGCTTCCCCAGAGGCTTTTTCCAGCTGAAGTCCTTGTGCCCTTGAACGTTTATTCCACAATAAAACTTTGTCTGCTCTTCCAACTTTCCACAATGCATCCAAGCAGTCTGCATCACAAGGAGAAAGGCGGGGTTGGTAGCAAAACATATGAAGGTTGCCTGACACATCGTATTACGAGACTGCTTGCAGTTGCCTAAAACTCAGCCAAAGCGTCTGGGCTGGTTTCCCACGCTGGTGCTCATAAGTTTCAGCCAAAATAATTCATCCACTTCTGAGAATTAGAACAACATGTATTTGCTCCTTTTTCAAAAATTGCATCTACCTTTCTTTTGCTAAACTCCAGCGCTGCATAGTTTGGAGGCGGGAATTCACATAGGGCCTTTTTTGGCTCCCATGAAAATCTTCCTAATAACAGCCGAGATATAAACACTGGAGGAAAAAAATAACTGGTCATATAAAATCAGGAGTGTCTTTGGGGGTCTGCAACTAAAATGAGACACTTTAGTGTATTCAAGTTCACAACTCTGATGGTGGCACCTACCATTCTAGAATTATTATTATTGATGAATTAATGATTGATTATTAATTGTACTTTCTGCTTGATACTAGAACTGAAAGCAAGTGGCTGCTCTGTGACTCTTGCCAAACTGACGGCCAGTTAACAGGACAGAAATCTCTGATTTGGATGCAAAATAAACTGGGGAAGAGCGATCAAGTGACGTGACACAGGAGGCAAGCAGTAAAGAAAAAACTGGAAACTGGATAAAAACAAGAGGACTGAGAGAACGGGAAAAACCGCACCATCAGAGCGGAAGGAGAGTCTAACCCAGGGTCTAACCTACACGAGGCGCGTAAGAAAACAGTGGAATGTTGCCATAAAGCACATGCGCGAAGGGGCCAAGGGAACTGAAGGGAAGTTGCTCTGCTATTAGATGGGAACCCACAAGAAAATCGTGGGAAGTGTAAGGCAAAAGGATTCCCTGCTATTAACTTGGGGAAAACCAGCGTCATTAATCGTAAGAGACTCAGTGACCCTGAATTTTTGGGCAGGAACATATGATGGGTTCTTACGAAGCGCAGTTTGCCCATTTACAAGAGTGGTGAGGATTGTGCTCAGTAGAGTTTTCAGCAATTTTAGGACTAGACTCTAGGAAGCCTCCAAACCTGCAGCCTCAGATACTCTTTTGTCTTAATTTAGCTAATCTGGGACAACTTCCCAGAAGAACAAGACATTCTCAGCAACTCCAAAACACGACTGCTGGAAACAAGGTGTCCCTATTATTATTACTTTTTACTCATTACAAAATACCCCTCCTTCAGTCTTACTGTGAGACGGCAGAAATGTCAAAACAATTCTGAGGACGATAAATGGCTCAATCTTTCATGCAGGGTAAGTGGAAGATTTAATGAAGCTGTGTACCGCTATGAACAGAAACTCCTGTGGGAAGAGCTGGGCTACTCAAATCAAGAGGTGCTTCCATGGGAAGGAATATCCCATGTTTCACATTGCAAAATAAGCACTGGGAAAGCAAAGGCTGGCACTGAAAGATAAACACATGCTACGAGCCATCCCAGCACCACATGAATCTCTGGTCCCCACAAGGCTCACCATGACTTTGCCCCATTTTGACCGAGTATTGCAAAGAGAAAAACAAAAATATACTCTGAAGAGCATTACTGAAAATTTAACTAGTGAAAAGTTAACCAGTTAACTTTTCAATAAAATCACTTCAATCACTCTACTTAATTGCAAAATATGTGGAAAGACTACCGTAAATTCAACATTTTCTGGCAAAGATTAAACGTCACACAAGCAGGCTGACCCCTAAGAAACCTTAAATTTGCTGTTTTTCCCAGGTCTTGCACACCATGCTTTAACAGTTTGGAAATGTATTTAGCTTCAACATTGTCAGAGTAAGTCATGTTGTCAGCCTCAAATGTGTTTTAGACAAAGACAGACAAAACTAAAGGAAACCAAGGAAATTTGGAAGGACTCAATTATTATAAAAGAAAAGAAAGGGCCTCGAAGGATAATGAGACTATTGCAAGAACAGGGGAACATGAACAATCTCCGATGTGCTGCTTGCCAAGACAATTTCCCGCAAGAAAACAAATCCATGAGGAGACAAGAGTGCAGATTTTAGAAATACAAAACATACTGTCCAAAATAAAAGCGTCAGGGTGATTCTGAGACACAAGGTCATGCACCTTCCTCGGGACACCCGACAGCCACACTCCCTAGCCACGGCAGCTTCTGACAGCGCTCTCGGTGAGGCACTTACCCCTGCTTCTGCTCCAGTCCCTCCAGGTTTGAGAGCTGCCTATGCAGCTCACGAAGAGCCCACTTTTGAACTTAGGCCAGTCTGTAGATATTCTTTATCTTTCAGATGAGAAATCAGTACTCAGAGCTACCTCCCAGTTCGTACTCAGCTCCTGAACAGAGCCCAAACCTCCCGTATAAACAAGAGTAAAGCCATAGAAGACTTCTTGCCACCAACACTCAAGAGTGAAACACCAACTATTTAGATACTTGCTTTCACTTACCCGAGTTTCCTTCACTTCCTCATTTCCATCAACTTCATCATCATCCTAGGATGAAAAGCAAACAATATAATTAGGCAGCCTTGGAGACAACAAAATTTTACCACAGGAAGAGAATATATTGCTTATGATTTGATGTTAAAGCTAAGAACACTTCTGTCAAAAGAAATGCTTTGGCCAATTATCAGATCAGGTTTGGTATGGCCAKTTAGAAGATCTTGGTACTGGGGACAGAATTACTTTCTTGAGATAGCTACTGTAATTGGAATGCTCCTAAAGTGTCAGTAGGAGAAGCATTTCCTTAATATACTTGGAGAACAAATCTGACAGTTGGGAGGACTGCATGTCTGAAATGTTGACATAATACTGACTTTCAAAGAATATCCTCCACTTCAAATAGACTCCAGGAAGAAAGACTAGTCATGCCGTTCAGAGGGACCTGGACAAGCTGGAGAAGTGGGCCCGTGTGAACCTCATGAGGTTCAACAAGGCCAACTGCAAGGTCCTGCACCTGGGTCAGGCCAACCCCCAGTATCACTACAGGCTGATGAAAGAATTGAGAGCAGCCCTGCCAAGAAGGACCTGGGGGTACTGRTGGATGAAAAGCTACACATGAGCCGGCAATGTGCACTCGCAGCCCAGAAAGCCAACAGTATCCTGGGCTGCATCACCAGCAGCGTGGCCAGCAGGTCAAGAGTGGTGATTCTGCCCCTCTGCTCCGCTCTGGTGAGACCCCCCCTGCAGTGCTGCGTCCAGCTCTGGAGCCCTCAGCACAAGAAAGACATGGACCTGCTAGATCGGGTCCAGAGGAGGGCCACAAAGATGGTCAGGGGGATGGAACACCTCTGCTATGAAGAAAGGCCGAGAGAGCTGGGGCTGTTCAGCCTGGAGAAGAGAAGGCGCTGGGGAGACCTTACTGCGGCCTTTCAGTACTTAAAGGGGGCTTGTAAGAAAGGTGGGGACAGACTTTTTAGTAGGGTCTGTAGCAATAGGACAAGGGGGAATGGTTTTAAACTAAAAGAGGGTTGATTTAGACTAGATATAAGGAAGAACTTTTTTGTACGCTGAGGGTGGTGAAACACTGGCACAGGTTGCCCAGAGAGGTGGTAGATGCCTAGAACCATTCAAGGTCAGGTTGGACAGGGCTCTGAGTAACTGGTTCTAGTTGAAGATGTCCCTGCTCATTGCAGGGGTGTTGGACTAGATGACCTTTAAAGGTCCCTTCCAACCCAAACCGTTCTGATTCTATCCCAGATAGCTCACRCTTACACAGCCTCTCTGTAACCCACTGCCTCTCTGTAACAGCTCCAGGATTCCATGGAGCAATGGTGAACTACCATGGCATCACATCTGACTCTGTATTGAACTCAAAGTATTTCAGAAGTTGTAGCTGCAGTTTCATATAGAAACAACAGCGAAATGAACTAAAACTCTGAGAAGTGATTTGCCTTCTGCTCTGAAGCTAGTAATATTGCTACAATGATCTAGTAGACAACTAGGCAAGCTGTAAAGCATTTAACTAAAAAAAAAATAAGCAAAAAAACCCCTCACATTTGGCATGCAAGCGAAAAAATGTAAGAATCATTTGAAAGTAATAAAAAGGGGGTGTTTGCAGCAAGTATTTCAATAGCAATTCTGAGGTTTCAGCAGGGCCCTGTTCAACTTGTCTGTAACTCCAAATATTCAACATATCTACTGTTGCCACAGGGAAGACCATTGGGTTTTTTTCATTGTATTGTGCAGGAAGCCTCTACCCCTGAGGTGTACAAGGAAGGTTGTATGTCCATAGCTGGACTAGAATTGTGGCAGACTTCTTAACCACAATTTGATAATACTTATTCTCCTGCTGAAAAAGGTGATCTATTTTCCTACCTGAGTCTCTAACCGAGGTTTGGAGGGCTGAATTTCTTCTCTCAGACTGAAGAAATCCTTTTGAAACCAGGACTAAGAGAAATGACCACGACACAGACAGCTCTTCTGCATTTATGCTGTGCGTGTTCTCTGGTGCTAGTCAGGGGATCCAGACACGGTTTTATTTGTCATTGTCTTCCTTTTAGGGGGCCGAAAGCATAGCCAAATTTGGGCTCAGAGGAATTTGAAAATACTTCCAGTGGCTCATGACCTCCTTCTTCCAAAGAAACGAGACTTCTAATCTCTCTTCTCCCATGTGGGCTCTTTCACAATTATGCAAGGATCATACTGATTTATGGCTCAAGAACAGGCTTCCCAGAGCCTGCTGCTTGGGTTTTATGGGGACCAAACAGGGATGCGATTCCTTTGGAAGTGCCAGTCTGGAATAGAGTTGGAGAAGGAAGGACTAATGGGAAATCAACTGACTTGGAAAAAAATCTGAAGCTTGGAATTGGAAGGAAATTCACCCTGAATATGACAGAATGAGTTTCTCTTCTCTAAGGAACTCAAACTTACATCTTTTGTCGAGAAAATGATGCCGGTGCCTCTTCGCCTCTCTTTTGGCCGCCGCCTCTCTCGGATTGACTGTTTGTTTGGAGATCTGTCGTCTAAATCCTGATCTTCACACTCTGGCCAAGCAAAGAAAGACTGCTTTGGTTTCAGTGATTTACATTTGTGCTTTTGCTAAGGTACTGGGGTTCTTTTCAAGCTGATGAAGGTCATCTTGGCTTCTGTTATATTACAAAGGAGTTATTAAACCAAATGAAATGGAATCTCAGTGCTCTACTACCTCTGGTTACTCACTCTCATTATCAGAGCCCAGAGAGGTTACCCTTGCTTTCAGCTCTCCCCAAACCATCCTTACTCCTATTCAGAGGACAAACTGTACTAGGGGAATTGCTTCCCCCAGGTCTAAGATCTAAACGCTCCATGGACTACTATCTAATTTACTTATCCAAAATGGAAAACATCCTTTTATCCCTCACTGTTACAAGCAATAAGCTGTATCCTACATTAGGATTTCGATTTAAACAAATAACTTTTGTTTTCTGAGGTGGCAGCTTCCCATACTGCTCCCCTCAGAATAACAAGTAAACTTATTTTCTCTGTCTGTACACATTGAAAGTTCTAAAACTCATGAAAGTCCCTGAGCTTTGACTGTTCTTTATTCTCCTGGGTACATACCATTCTTCTCCATCTCTGTGGCTGCACCTCTGAAGTCTGCTGGATTCACAGAGTCAAGACCTAGATACTTATTTGTTCGAGTCAGGTACGAACTTGTATAAAGGAGAGGTGCTGACGTCGAAGGAGATACAGGTGTCGTAGGTTTGTCTGGTTGTACTGGGCACCTTAATCGCCGATAAACAGTCTATAAACAAAGAACCATGACAAAAAGTTAGTAGAATGAAGAGGAGCTAGCAGATTTGGGATTTCAAGGAACTGGTAATCTTTTAGAGTGTAATGTTTTCTTCACTGCTGCTGGAAGTGATCACCTCCATCCGCCAGACAGGTTCATTCCATGAGACTGGGATGAATGTTAAAAGCATCGTACAGCTACAATGTGAGAGCACCTTCCCATCGCTGGGAAGTCTGGGATCGATCTCTTTGTCCCTACAGCCAATGGCAGGACGAACACGTTATCTGATTGAAATGAATGATTTAGAGTAAAAAACCAGAAGTGATGGCAGGGGGAGAAAACTGGTTTCTTTAGCTTTCCATTACACACAGAACATCTGTGGAAAAATGTGAACACAAAGCCTCCGTCCAGCCTGCACAGCAAGGATGGATCCAGGCCACATTTCTATCGTTAGCCTTCTCATTCCACTTTCTGTGATTTACAGAGTTTTATTTTCTGGCAAGAGACAGAAAAGTGAAATTCCCAGTGGAAAGCAAAGGAACAGCTAACCTCTAACACCTACATATCCACGTCCCTTGTGCAGATCGCTGAGGTGAGGTACTGCTCCTCAGCATTACTTCTTTCCAGCAAGTCTGTCCCCCTTAAAATAAACAGAGATCCCGCAAGGAATTCCTCCTGATCTCAGCTATCCTAAATGGTTTCATTAACTCTGAAACAATGAGAAGTGAGGCCAGGAGGATCACCTCCTCATCTGTATTTCTGCTCCACCGTGACCGGGTCTCCTGCCTCTCACTGCTGTCCTCAGCAGGCTCAGTGCTCTCAGCTTTCTCGCTTTGCTGCTCCTGAGCTTGCCGCTCTGCCCGAGACCGGCTGAAGGTTCGCTCTGCCTCCTGAAGGTCTGTCAGTGTCACACCCTGGAGAGAAAGTAAGAGAGAGAATTTTTAAATTTACGCAGTTAGGTTTCAAGTCTTCCAGCTCAGTATAAAATGCCCAGCAGGCATATACATAGCCAGACTAATGTTTCACCTTCACCTAACAGAAGGAAAAGAATTCTGTTGCCTTTAACACATTTCTCAGTGTACCGACCTAATCACTGAATCAAAGCAACCCAAATATAAGTGATCAAGCTACAAACTAAAATGCAGGTATACTGCAGAAATGAGAACTTTGAAACCTAACTCCTGTGTGCTCGGGGGAGTATTTTGTAATAACTGTTTGCAGGAACTTTTGCCAGAACCTCTCCAACACAGTGAGGGCGGACAAGCCCCTCGTCCTAAGTAGTAACGTAAGAGCAGAAGAAAATCTTGCCTCTTTATACATCTCTTCATCCTACACACTAACAGAGTATTTCCATTCTTTACCTGTGTAGACCTCCGAGTCTGCCGGGCCTGCCTGGATCGTGCCTTCCTCAGTGATTCTGCTTCCTCATCCCGCACCGGAGTCAGATATGACCTGAAAAAAGAGGGCAGAAGAAGTTAAAATAAAAACAGATGCTCTGCCTTCCTGCTTCTGTGAGCTCCAGAGCTAAGATATTATTCTCTTTCACATGCACAAAAATCATTTTAGCTCTATCTACCAAGACTACTGTCATCTTCTGCTTTGGGACAACTTTCCTATGAGCGTATGTTACACAAATGCTCACATTATGTTCTCTGTAGTCTCTAAATGAACTCCTTAGTGTTGGACATATTCTGTTAAAAAAAAGGTGCAACTATTTAATATATTATTTGCCCCATTCCATGTCTTATTGCATCATTAAGAAAAAAAAAAAACAACCAACAAACCACCTCTCATTCAGATAAATTTCTCAAGAACAGAAATCCTGCACTGGCACATTCTTCAGACCCTCCTTCCTGTCATTATATTCATGATCATATTCCTGCAATCTGCTGTCTTCATCAATATGAAATCCATCATGCTAGAAACCGGCTGAACTGCAGGCATCTTACAAAGACAGATCACCTTGAAGAAAAGCTATGAAATTAAAGAAACGACCTTCACACACTAGAGTAAACTGAGTCCCTTAGTACAGAAAAACAGTTAAAATACAGAGCTGGTCACCACTAGGTTTTATTAAACTGGGGAGATTTCAAAAGAATTATTCACATGAAAATATATAAACTGAACTCTCTGCACTAGCATTCACTGTGGACGAACTGGAGAGGAATTTGGCAGTGCTCCCGCAGAGTTGGGGATGGCACAGCAGTAAGTCTGATTTCCATATTGGTGGAGTGGCTTCCATCTTAGGAAAGATTAATTAGATTGGACTCTTCAGCTTGGTTAATAGGGAATGATTATTAACACTGTCTCACCGTACAAGGATGAGGATGCCTGAAATGCAATGTTCTTTTGTAGGTCTMTCACTGCCACAGGTTAACAGAGTATCAAAGATCTACATAAATTCAGAGAATAATTAGCCAAGCGAGGGATTAAGATCTATCAAGGAATACGCTTACTTTGTCCTTGGACTCTTTTCCTGGTTCTCCTCTACAGACCACTTTCACAGAAGAGGTAATGGGCTGAACAGATTTTGCATCTGATCCAGTAAGTTAAGACATTTATTAGAAAGATTACTAACTCTGCTGCACTATGACAGAACCTCAAAGAATCACAAAGTCTGCACCATTCTGAAACCATCTACCACGACGGCTTTGATCCACCATCATGATCTTGTGTTCAGTGCTGATTTAGGTGTGCACCCAAACACAGACTGACCTCCAGCACTCAGGGAGACACATCACTTAACGGGGGGCTCCTCGGACCATTGGGAGGCACATCCATGGGAGCCAGCCGCTTCGCACTTCAAGTGTCGGTGGGGCACACGCGAGAGTCTTCTCACCTAAAACTGGTGTAAGTATTTGACCCAATAAATCATGCCCCGAGCTCCCCTGATCTCCAAAGACTACAAGGAGAGTGGGAAGGATCGACTGTCTGTGCTGGAGATGCCTGCACTGCAGACTTCTGGAGGAGATGAATCACGCTCTGGGAGCTGGCTACAATGGAGATGTCTACATCGGAGCTGGCCAGGCTCACTGAACTGCACTTCCAGGGTGCAATTTATCACCTTCAGAAAGAGCCTCCAGCACAGATCATGTGAATGCATTGCAGAGGAGCTCACTGCTTCCCATTGATTATCCAGACAGACACACTAGCTGTGATGGATATGCCAACACGGGAAGCGCCTAAAATTCAGAGGGATGATTGCCTCCCAAGAATTCGCTGTTTCATGAACAAAAAGAGCCACCGTTTGATGAATGAAAGCTGCGCAACTCCTAATTTTGCAGACAAGTAGTTCTCTTCTGCTCTCCTTTATGCAGTGCATATGTGCTACCCAGGTAATGGCACATTAAGGAAACAATGAGCATTTTCTGCAGCTTTTGACACAAGTAGAATAGCTGCTATTTGCACAGCATCCAGAAGTAATAAGGCACCTACAGGAAGAACGCATTTGCAAAATATACTGCACATTAAGTTCAGAGCAGTAGTAAAAAAAAAAAAAAGTTCCTGAAACATATAAACCAAGTAAATTTGTAGCTAAGTAAAAATTTGTAGCTAAGTAAGGTGGACAGTTTACTGCAACAGCTTTGAATCAGTGGAATTTACGTCTCATACTCTGCAACGAGGACACAGGCGTGTAGGAGCTACATACATATGATGGGAATAAGAGGAGGAAAGATGAGACCTGCCTTTGCCCAAGGAGGAATTCAGCTCATACAACAGCACATGTGCGATGGGCGACATTGTGCTTGTTCAGGAACACTCCTGGCACGTGTGAGCAACGTGAGGTCACGATTACAGCAGCTGAAGTACTTTTGCACACAGTAAAAGTAATACTGAACTCCCAGCCACGGGATGTGAGAGAGGACAAAACAGATTTTCAAAGCAGTTTCAAGAACGGTTAGGCAAATCCGCGGAGAACAGGTCAGCATCAGCTACTAGGCAGGAGGCTGGGCAGGCTGCTGCTGAGCCATGAGGGGGGCTTTGCGGCAGGGTCGGAAGGGGCAGGTTTGCAGGGGCACAGCAAGGCTGCAGGATGTCCCTCGACTCAGTGCTTAGCTAAAGCTTTGCGTGCAGGAGTGTACAGATACAGCAACAGAAAAACCGTTTTGTGTCTCTTACCCCGTTATCCTCCCAGACTTTTCTCCTCTGCTCTCCCAGAATTTATATAAAAATAGGAATATGTTAAAATATCATTATCAATTTTGGGTGTCCAACCTGTAACAGTGACTTAATATTCAGACAAGCACATTTTGCAAGTCAGAGTGGCTCAGTTCGTGCTGCAGCCTTTATTGATTGCTAACTTCTGGGTTCGTTCCATTTACACAATTCCCCACTTCTTGGAGCTCACCCAAAGTCGTTTTACAAGCATGAGATAACTGAATTTTTTGAAACAAGTCAGCAGAGCCACTTCACAGTGACATAGCTGGTTTCTCCAAGTAAGCAGCTACAGCCTTTTCCTGGTGATGAAAAAAGGTGGCTGTACTGTAAATATTTCAAATGCAAACAGCAGACACCATACCTGCTGGCAATTCAATCACATTTTTGCTCTACTTGGGGTTTTTTTTGTGTGTTTTGGTTTTTTCTTTGGGGGAGGAAGAGAGGATAAAGACAGATTTTACAATTTTAGGTGATGCCTCACTTTGCTTACAAGCTGAATTTTAAGAGATCTGAGTGTGCTAAATGGGATGGAAGAAAGAAAGAAAGAACAAAGTCACTGAAAGGAGATGGCAAGTCTGATGCAGCCACAAAGCAAGGCTGGGCTGGATGGCAGAGGGAGAGCAATACACTGCTCTCCAAAGCAGAAAAATTGCAGATCACAGCAAGCTGCAGGGGACAGACAGCAAATAGGGTACGAGGCGGTCTGTAAACAATCCACAGTTTTTAATTACGTTTTCAAGAAACACATTGCTCGCTAAAGTGCAGTATCTAGGTAATCCCATTAATTCAAGCAAATATCACATGATCTAAGCAGATCTTCAAAGAAATGGTCCTATGTGTTGTACTTTCTTGCAATAAGCTTTCTCTGAGATACATGAAATAAGAGCAGCCATCATGCCAAGTTCAAGGCACGCATAAAGCAGAACAGATTTCTCCCAGAGTTTTGGTTGCAAGTACAAGCAGCAGAATATAAATTGTTAGAGATGCGTACGTGAGAGTCAGCAAAAACACTGCAGAAGTTTATAGTTCCCAGAGACAGAGACAAGTCTGTCCTGTTGCCACAAGAGAGCTACAAGCTTTTGATTTGTGCATTAGCTAGAAAGAAGCTTGGAACTAAATGATGAATCTGGCTCCCACTTAATTCTTCGTATTTTCAAGAAAACACTTATTTTCTCTGTTAACTCTTTTAATCAGGACAGTGCAACACAAAGCTGGATCCCAACTACTCATCACCATCTCAAGGCAAAAGGAGCTGCAATAAAATACTAATAGAAGGGGAGATTCAAAATAGGGCAATAGTAAGCCTCGATATGCAAGCGGGTAAACGAAGAATACAAGAGCAAATCTGTACGTTAGAGAACCTGTGCCAGAGACAAAAAAAAAAAAGAACGTACTGTGGAGAGAAACCCCTCCCAAGTAAAGCGTAAATGATGCAGAAAAAGAAATTACAATCCCCTGTTAATTGGTGCACAGATAGCGAGAACAGATGCTGAATTTCTCGAAGAAACACAGAAGCTTCTGATTATCTTTTTACAATGCTGGTCTCCTTTCTTTCCTTCCTGAACTCCTTCAAGCACTTATAGATTGAAGTATTTGTGGCAAACACCATCTACCACCACATAGAGTCCTTTGGCAGAACGAATCACCCAGTCCCAGAGGGAACACCAAGAACCTGTAAAGTTGCTGAAGTTTTACATTTTCACGCATCAGTAACCCAGCAGTGGGAAAGCACTCGCCTAAAAGACACTCACCTATGTGCGTCAAAACTTGGCAACAAATTTGGAAGCTAAATGTTCATTAAATGCTAGAGCTGACCTTTTGTCCTAGTGGATTCAAGGCATTTCAGCTTGCTGTTAGCACACCAAAAACTGAGATGCACACCCCCGTGAGCTGTAGTGGGCCGCGATGGGTTCCCCCCTGGCTCCATCAGGTCCTTCTCCAATAAACCCACATTCCCGTAGCAAGCGCAGCAAGAATACGAGCTGGCAGACGGTAACTATAGGGTCTGTGGTCTCTGTGAACGCGGCACTGTTGGTCGTGAACTGGGGCAATGCCTGATGCGGCTCTTCTAGAGGAAAGCTGGCCGTGGGCAGGCACTGCGCTGCTGGCCCTGACTCCTCTCACCTCAGCCCAAATTCTCTTTCTAGTTTAGGAGTGACTCTGAACTACACTCACTGGACTAGAAACTATAATGACAGTTTTCTTGGAAGCCAGAACAGACTCTTGGTTCTTTCAGCTCTGGATAATTCATGTAAGGGGAGCCAGGCACAGGTTTGGCTTCCTGCACACAAAAAGGCGCGTTCAGCATGTGGACAGCCGTACAGATATTCAGACTCTAAAATGTTTGGAATAGCTTTTCTTAAGAGTACAATATCACCATTCCAAACACTGCAGTAATTTCAAAAGTCCTTGTCGTACATCTCTCTCTCTCATACATACATAAATATATATATTATATAAAAATATATGTGCGTGTGTGTGTACACACACACTGAAAAAAGAAAGACAGGAAAAAAACCCCAGTAAAAGCCTCAAGTACTGATACTGTTCCCCTGGAAACAATTGGAAAAGTACAGCATCCCAGTGTTACATTCCTACAAACTGGAGATTTGCCATTGGCTAAAAAACTATCTATAAGCTGGGGGAGGGAAGAGAAGCAAGCACAAGTTTTGCAGGCCAACAATGCTGACAACAGTTCCCAAAATACAGTTCCTTAAGTTAGATAATAAAGTATGTACCCAGCAGCAAGTCAATCACTGACAATTACATGGAAACAGTCAGAAAAAGAAACTTCCCTGCTCTCTCATCCAAGCAAGCAACAGGTTTCAGTTCTTCACTTCCCCGTGCTAACATGTTCTATGCATCAGCCCACCACAACTGAAAATACTCATTAGAGAAATTGCCAGGAAAAGTTGGCTGACTATAATCTGAGAAGACGACTCAACAGGCAGGAGAGAAGGATAACATGTCAGACTGCAAGTGGTGGAGCTGGGAATGAGGGGAGGGACAGCCAGACAATGCCGAGTTATTTAATAAGCTGAGGACAGAGGGATAACAAGATTTCAGGATCATGCTCTTAAAACGTTTCACAGCTGGCTCAAAAAGGCTCAGCTGAGTATTCACCATTTTCAGGCCCTTGCTTTTCTCTCAAGTTAGTTCTGGCTGTTGTGAGCTGTCATTACGTTTCAATCTGGACTGTGAATTCTCAGCTCATGAAAGTTTAATTGTCTGAATTTCAATCATCTATTTACAGTATGATTAGCAGGTTAACAAGCACAAGATGAAATTCTTTATTTGCAACAGCTTTGCTTTGCTCAACACATTCAGGTGCTGATCTGAGAGATTAAGAGACTTGTGATCTTTGTCACTTGTTAATCAAACCAAGTACCCTTTATCCCTCCTCAAAACTCACGCTTTGATGTGATGTTTACAATGGGCTGAGGTTACACTCAGGGCAGCTGATGCTCTAAGAATACTTCCCATCATACAGTTCTTGATGATTTTGCATGTGCTTTCCCATCTGCCCATGTTCATCTCTTTGCATGCCCTTCAGAAAGCAGAGCTGCTTCTTTTGTGCTGTATTCCTACAGCAGCTAGCTCAATGCGCGTCCTCTGCAGGCAGGACTACTGCAATACGAAGAAGTGGGTAGTACTCTAATCGCAGACCCGGGTGGGAACGCAGCTCTGCTCACTCTCAGCCCCAGGTGCTCTGTATTTCCTCTGCCAGAAGAGGAAAATACCACATTGGTACCTACTGAGAACTCCAAGTTTGGGGCTGGGGAGACAGCACATAGATTGGAAGCTTTTAAGTGCTCACGTTATCCCTTTGCATTAATTAATGCCGCTCAATATCATGGCAAAAAGTGAAAAGGCAACAAACATCACAGTGATCACATTCCTTAAACTGGCTACCTCGTCTGGAGAAGGCTTGCTGTTGCTGTGAACCTAGACCTTTAAAGTTCTTCCTGAAAAAGGGAATATGTACCTGTTTAAAAACAAAAAAACAATCCAGGAAATTTTTCTGCAAGAGAAAAGCAAAGAGCGCTGCAAACACAAAACAAAGCAAGCCAGCAACACCTTTTCCCTACCAAACTTCCCCTTAGCTATTGAGTGCATTAGTTGTGACCGTCAAAGTGCAAAGCTTTCCAGACTGCAATATTCTGAAATTGGTTTGTGTTCAGCATAGGACATTAGGTGTCAATATACAATGCTGAGCAGTTTGTCACTGCGTCATGGAACAATGTGCACTACTGTCTGCAGTCCTCAGAGGCTGAATTTTTGCATTATAAAAACTGCTGCATGAAACGGAGCGGGATAAAACTCCATCTCCTGCCAGCTGATGAAAGAAATGAAGGCAAAGATGCGAGCGTCCTGCCTCCCTCACTATTTCTCTTTCTCATTTTCAAGTGAGCGGCAAGTCAGACAACACAATTTGACATTTTAAACAACCTCAAGCAGACCTATTACAGCTTTCCCAAAAGCTAGATTACACAGTCTGAAACAAGGCAGGAAATCCTGGGGGGGGAGGGGGGGGGSGGGGGGGTGAGGGTGAAATCACTCGGCAAAAATCTGAGTATTTGGGAAATTGCCTTTTGAACTAAAAAAAAAAAAAAAAAATCAAAACTTGATGGTAATAAAAGAAGATTCAGCTATTGAACTAGATAAACCGTAGGAGAAATGCTCACTTGGCGAGTACGTCTAAGCAGCCTTCGACTGCCACCTCGTGGGAGCAGCCACCGAACATCCCCTGAGCAGTTTCAAGGAAGACTGTCATGAATCAGCCCCAGCTGAATTACAGAAAACATCACTGAGTATTAATAACATGTAAAAGATTTCCATTGCCTGCTGAGCTAAGATTGCAATTTCTTAGCATGTAGCAGTGACTT
This sequence comes from Oceanodroma leucorhoa, assembly GCA_030449065.1. NCBI lineage: Eukaryota > Metazoa > Chordata > Aves > Procellariiformes > Oceanodroma > Oceanodroma leucorhoa. Next base: position 841,172 of record JASVER010000166.1, read on the forward strand.
YAGTTCCATTTCAAGTGTCCACTTTCCCAGGGACAGAAGAGTAATTAAGTTTGCTCAAAAACTTTTCCTATAGGAATCCCAGGGTGGCTACCTGGCTTCTCCACCTGTAACATCCACGGGTCGGTGCTGTGGAGCAAAGAATTTAACAGAATAGCTGATTTTGTGCTAAATTACCTCTCAGCTGTACCATCACACAGTATCTCCACAAACATTTCAGGTACATCCTTTAGTTTAATGGCCATTTTTGGACACAGAAAAGTATTTGAACATGTCGAAGTTAGAAAATGCCCATACCCTGAGCATTCAGGTAACAGTACCCAGATGGAACTGGAGCCCTGGCTGCAGAACTTGCCATTAGACAAATGTGCTGTTAGACACAAGGATTAAACACATGAAACATGTCAGTGGTTACAATTAGTAAGCAAAGAGGAATTGAACACAAATTTTGCATGTAGACAGAGATGGGGAAAGGCAGTTTTACCTTCTGCTTGCTCCATGCTGTCAAACTGCAGTTCTTTTACATTGGTTAGCTCAAGTGGTCCCTGCTTCGTTTCCTTGACCATTCCTGGAGGATCCCGCATATATTCCCGCTTTGAGTTAGCAGGCCAACCTACAGCCTGGGCTCCTCCGCCCAAAGCAAATGCCAAAATATGCCCCCCCCCGCTTCCCCTGAGCACTGGATAAAGTCAGCCAGCAGCTGAGCACGCAGCAGCACACCTGCTCGCCTTCTTTACAGGAAACAAGGCTCAGCAGCAGTGACCCCCATCCCACACCTCGACCTTTTTCCAAATAAAAATGCAGCCTGATTTCTGATACAGCAGGAGTAATCTCGCCTCTTCCCAACATGGACAATCCGATGGCCAGCAGAATTCCTGCCCTCCCACGTCATCTGCACCAGCAGCCTTTTTAAAAAAGGACAACTTTATCTGAAAGAGATTAACTGCAGAAGCATGGCAGATAAATGCTTTCAACAGCAGGTGCCAGATGATTGTTCAGTTCTTCACAAGAGAGACCTCTTAACTTTTTGTTGTCCGCTGTGTGGTGTGGACAGGAATCTGCCCCTTGCCATGCAGCAGCACTTTGCACGAGCATCCCCACCACCCTGCTTCCCAGGGACCTTTCCCAGGAGAATTAAGACCACTCAGCTTTACGTCAGTCAGTGATAAGGATTAGAGAGTCAAATACTACTGAAAAAATCCCAAGGTGGTAGCAAGACAATGCTCGCAGCTTTTTCTACCAGTTCCTCTCAAGTGACATTTAAATACCCCTTGAATGCAAATCCCACAGTTTAACTTTTACAGAGATCAGGGTTTCTTATGTTTTTGTCAGATAATAAGGGTTAACAGACATATCGGGCATCCGTGTTCACCCTAGAGGAGTCATGCTCTGAATTTGGACAGGACAAGAATCACGAGGTAAAAGGACTTGCCAAAAATTGTTCATCTAACAGTACTGGTGGAGGAGGATTCAGTTATTAATATATTATTAATATACGCTACTATAATTAGCAGCTGGATCCTTAGAATGAAGGAATGAAGAATGAAAAATAAATTCCTCTTGGGAATGAAGCAGAAAAGAGAAATGTTTGCTAGACACATTTACCTTGCATGTCAGCGAACTTTCTTCATCTAAAAAAAATTTCTAGGGGACACTTAGGGGGCAAGAAGCCAGGCTGAGCACAGCCACCAGCCCCAAAGCTGCTAGGAAAACAAGCCCACCTCTCTCCTGGTCTTGGTTTATCTGAAAAACTGGTCAGAGTGGATTAAGAAATAAGGAAAAGAGAAACGTGTTTCCTGTCTCTAACTAACAGCTTGCCTGATGGTAAGTACTACCACCTTGCTGGAACCTTCCTGAGGAACAGGAAGAACAAATGCAGTTGGAGAATGCAACTGTATAAACAAAGTGGCTGGGGGGGGGGGCAGGAAAAGAGGAAGGACAAATTAAAATCCTAATTCTTACAAAACCAGGCCAGATTTCAAATTCAGAATTCTCCTTTTAAACTGCTCATACAACTGAGAACACAGACTTGGGATCTGCCTTGTAGAAGTTCTCGGGCGAAGCTTGTCTTACCCCACGTGACAGCTAACCACGAGCCGTGGGCTGCACGGTAGCCTTTCAATCTGCCCTGGGACCCAAAGCTTTCATACAATAAGAAAGGCTTCAGCGAGACCCAGACCTGCCTTTCAGCMCCAGATATCTGATGGCACGAGTCACGCTGCAGCTTGGCAAGATCTCCCGCAGACCCCCCTCCGGGGCCAGGGGACGCAGCTCCAAGCAGCSCCCAGCGCAGGGAGCCCGCACACGGGGAGCCCCCTCCGGGGGGCTGCAGCGCAGGGCTCCCGGGAGGAGATGGCCACGGAGCCCTGCACTGGAGCTGCACGGACAAGGTCGCAGATGAACTTCGCAAAGGAGCTTTCGGCGGCACTAGAGGCCGCTGTCATCCCGGATGAAGGCGGATAATCCGGCAGTGGGCTGCGACCAGCAGGACCCCCCAAGTCCCCACCACCTGCTTGCACCGAGCGGAAACCAAAAGGGTGTTAGTTTTGCACCAGGACAAACAGGGTCTAGATACTGTAGGCACAGCATCCACGCGCTGGTAATTCACCCTTAGCAGAGCCAGYGCTGTTTTGAGTTCAGCTGAACAAATGCATTTGCAACGTGAGACAATTTGACGCTGACAGGAGATCATCAAAATGGCCAAACAGCAATGTCGGTCAGTGGCTCCAAAATTCCCATGAAAAAGAAAAAGAAATTGCCTGGCAAAAATATTGACTCTGGAAGATGGCATGTTTCCAGCCTCTCAGCATCCGCACACCGCAGTGCTGCAGCAGAATTAAGGGAGGCTGAACGTGCAGCTGGGTACATGTAAATATGCATGGCAGCAGCTTGGCTGAACGTCCAAGACATATGGCTCTAACACCAGGCAGCAATTTGCTACGGTCCGTCCAGGTAGACAGACTGCATTGCATTCCTCCAAACTGATTCCTCCTGTGCTGCCGCCTTTTCTGTTTTTTCTTTCCTCCCCTATGTAACAACGYGAGGCATGATTCATGCTATTTGCCAGCTACTGGAGCATTTGCTGACCAATTTAGCCAGCAGACAAGCAGCAGGTAAAACACCACAGATGAAACGCTGCGGTGGGCCGGGGTAAGGCTTGTTGGCCACCAAAGGATGCAAAACAGCGCTCCAGAGCACTTTGCTAGTCGTTCCTCCACAGACCTAGCAGTCTCTTCTGCTTTAACCTTTCGGCTTCACGCAGATAATTTAAGGCCACAAGTTAGGAGACATCCCTGTGATCTAATATTAGATGATAAGCTTGTTTATGTTTTTGTTGCTAAGAGAAAGCTGGAGCTTTGGAAACACTGAAGCAGACAAAATGCTACTGCAACAGCTGCCGGTGGGAACTGAAATCCATATAGTGCTTCCCTGACAACTGTTTGCCATTTTCCTTTTTTATTTTATTTTACTGGAATTGGTCTCCTTCCAAAATAAGCTTTTCCCATTTAGGTGACCTCTGCTGTTTCTCTAGGTCCGTGTTTCCTAGTTCAAAATGTGCAGGCAGTTCCCCAGTCAGTATATCCTGCTGTCAGAACATACATTCATAAAGAAGGTTTCCTCCACCCACAAGCACAATGCATCATTGCTGTGCTTTTTTTCCTCTCAGTAGTTTCAAAGCATCAGTTAAAGGTGGGAGGAATTTTCTGGTGTTTCTCTTTACATTACCATAATCCATAGGAGATGGTTCTCTAATAAAATGCAGGAGACTTAAACAGATCTTTTATATTATTTATAGAAACTGATTCGGCAATAAATGCCAATGTAGTAATATTAATAGATGGGCATTTACAAGTACTATCACAGTCAAGTTCCCTGTCTGCAGACAGTGCCAGAAGTCTGGTGGGTTTTGTGGAGCCCACTTCTCCAGGGAAAAATCTAAAGCTCCTGCAACTTGATTCTGGGCTTGCCAAAACGGAGATACTGTCGTGAAAGTCTGAAGTGTGAACTGAAAGCACAATACTAACTCTGTCCTCTTTTGCACAATCTCACTTTGCACCGGGAGTATCTTTTGGCAGCTCATCTCAATTCAATTGCAAATGACACAAAGCCAACTGACCCCTAGCAAAATGACAAGGAGCATACAGAGGCACTCCTAATATTAAACGTAAGTGTTCTTACAGACAAAGATACTCCGCAGGAGCTATTTCAAATTATGTCCCTGCATACAGAGTTGATAAATGTGGCTCATCCAGAATGCTTGCAACACCTTCAAAGCACTCCCTGTGCTAGCTCTGGAAAAAAAGAAAAAAAGCCCAAACAGCATTAAAAGTTTGAGTATTTTCCAAATAGCACAGACCACCTTCTTTCTTGGATCTGCTGCAGCTGAAGCAAAGGGAAGCCGGCAGCAAGCGTGCCCTCCCTCCATGGGAGAGGTCATGTGGCTGACTGCAGATTACATGGCACCGCTGAGCTCTACCATCTTTATCTTTGCAAGCTGATGATTTCCATTATTGCTTTTCATATCCTTTGGCTTCAGGCCATTTAAAATATGTCAGAGTACTATCTCCACTCAGGAAGGTCTGTATTTTAAGAAGTTATTATTTTAGTTCAGAAGAATCTAATTACTGAAAACACTCCATGAACTGGTTGCTAGTTAGAAAAACACAGTTCATTGCTGCATTTTATTTATTACCATTTACTTTCATCAGAAGAGACAGATTTTGCAAAAGTTAACCTGTTTGCAGGAATAAATATGGATCATCTGATATTCTGTACTTAAATGCACAAGGTAAATTTCCTTTGAAAAGAGCACTGGCTACCCCAGGTTTGTTATTTCCCCAGTCTTAAAATAACATCATACGATAAGAAAGAGATACCACCACCTAGATTCAGAGTAATTCAAAATGCTGCTACTGCTGGAACAGCCTTGGTTGCACATGGTAGACTTCTACCTCTGTGCTAAGTCTTCTTTTATAGTCAATGGAAAGAAATGCATGCTGCTAGAGTGCAGTCCATCTCCTCCTGTATCACACATCTACACGCTCCAGGAATGCTTGTTTTCTCCCACTAGCTACAGAGGCAATCCAGGGGACTTGTACAGCAAAGATGTCTCCATTGGGGCATAYGTAAACTTAGCTGAGCAGAATCAGAAGGATGCATTTTGTCTGAATGTGTCTCAGTCCAACACTTTTTTGGATGGGATTCATGTTACAGAACCTACTGCAAGCAGCTWCGGGGCTGTCTGTCCCTCTATACATAGAGGCCTTAGGGATTGAGATTAGTAGATGAGATAACTACTGAAGAAAAAGGCTGAGACACTGAAAAGACAAGTAGAAAATTATGAAACTCAATTTAACCTACAATCCAGTGACGACTCAGTTCAAAACCGTAAGATGGAGCAGGGGCAGCAGCCTGTAACTCCACAGCACCTAAGAAACCATTCTTACACCCCCACCATCACCACCACGTGAGACCTGATGATAGAGGAGGACCAACACACACCAGCACTCTGCTCACTAACCTTCTGCGCTCCCTGGCTTCCTCAGCTGAGAAGTCCTTTCCTGTAGTTGAGGCAGCACGGGCATTCGCAATACCATTAGCAGAGCCGAGTATAGCACGATTTGTGATTACACCTAGGGGGGTGCTAGCAGAGATGCCCTCTGTATTTTTCTCTACAGCAGAATCAGTTTGTTGCCTGAAAGGGGCTCTGAAATAGAGAAGACATAATGGAAAGCAAAGCAAGTGAACTCAACTGCTGATCGAGACCAGCCACCTCGAGGGAGCACTGACAGTTCATTCTCCTCGTTCTAGACTTGTGCTTTTGTGGAGAACAGCACACATCAAAATGAGTTTTTAAAAACTTGTAGAAGAATAAGCAGGAGGAATTCATAGTCTTCACACCCCTGTTTGTAGCATAAATGATTAGAAAATGTACCTGGTGAATAAGCAGAAGGAATGAACTCCAAGAGCTTCTACACTGAACGCCCAAGAGCAGCCTGAGCAACACACTGTGTCTCTAACAGGGTAGCAAGAGGGCACAACTGACCACTCCTGTGAGTGAAGAAGGTAMGGTCACGTACGGGCTGTTAACTGCCTGCTGGCGCACACGCACTACTGAAACCGTCCAATGTAACCACTCTGGGATTTCTTATCAACGCTCCCCGTGTGGAAGCACATTTCCAATCCATAATCCACTCCAGATTTCAGAACTTCCAACCCAAATGCTGATTTTCTGCAGCRTTATCTCAGCTGTGAGCCGTTACCTGGTGTATTGGCGGGCTGATGCAGTAGTGTTCGCACCGAGAGATGTGGGACTGGAAGAGACAGGTTGCCACGGGGTGCCCAATGAGGTAGATGAACCAATGGTAGTGGGTGAGGTAGCTAGAGATGTATTGCGACTGGCTGAAATGTAGGGACTGCTGAGGTCACTACTTCTACCAAATGAAGCACTGTAAAACATCACAAAATCACGTCCTTCAGAGCACAGTAAATATGCAACAGAACATCACCACAGCTGGGCTCTCAGCTGGAAAGGGAGCCAGTATTACATCTTAGCAAAACGTTTGCAAGATTAGAGTACACCGGAGTCGCTGCAGGTCGCTCACGCGGGCTAGCGCTAGCAGCACCCCTCTTAGCTGAGCCCAGCTGAGTTTCAGTGAGAGAACAACAGCGTGGAGGTAATCGGTGAAGATCAGGGAAGGGAAAAACCCTACCGCAGTGAAAGCGGCGCACACAGAGCACCCCTGTGTACTGGGGAAAGGTAGAAACAATTAGCAAGGATGAGGTTGCTTAAAGCAGGGAAGGAGAGAGTGACATAAGCAGGTCTGGCCGCATCACCTCCTAAGGATGCCCAGGACTTCCAGTTTTAAGAACTTGTTTTCAGTGGCTTAAAGCTTTGGCAAAGATGATCAGTTCAGGCTTTAATTTTCTTTAAGGCATGTTTGCTACAAACTCTGTATTTCTGGAAAATAGCTAGCAAAACTGTCCAAAAAATATTCAAGTATGAGCAAGGGAAATGCGTATTTTGCCAGTTTAAAACAAAACCCTTAAAACCATTATTACTGAACTGTAAGTGTTTAAGTGCTCATACTTTGGAGAAGAGACGGAGGGGAGGAGACGGGCTCTCATACAAGGATGTACCCTTTTGCTTTTTCAGAGAAAATCCACCCTAAGTGGGATAAGTTGCACACCTCTAAAAACAGACTTGATGAAATCTGGCAAAATCTCCTCATTGCATGTGCCAGAAACCCATATACAGGCTGCTCGTTGCCTGCACAGAGCAAACGAGCATGCATGCATGACCTAGGACCCCRCCACGCCTTTCCCAGCAACTGGTACACCTGGTTGCTACTGGTCAGACTGGGCTGCCTGCAGGATCAAAGGCTAGGAAGGCTGGAAGGCTGCCTCTCACCTCCTGCATCCTAACGACTCCCATGCCAGCACACATGGAACATGGAGGAAAGTGGTTGCACCAGGAATAAAAGCTGACCTAGAGGAAAAGCAGACTGGGACAAAGGGCTGCAGGTTTATGGGAAAGCCAGGGACAACGAACTGGAACTGGAAGCCAACACTAGAGCAAGAGTCAGAGAAAGCAGCCCGAGGCTGAAATAAAACTTGAAAGGGGCAGGACAACAGCCAAGGACAGGAGGTTGGAGGAAGGATCTAGTCCAACCCTCTTAGGCACCCAGTTTACAAATGAGTTTTATATGCCAAGGCCCCCAGCCAGCCCAGAACAAGCAGCTGGTCCCTAGACAGTCAAAGGAGAGACTGGGGCATCCTGGAAGGCCTCCACGGGGAGGAACCTCACATTTGGGCTCTTCAGTTGATGGCTGCTTGCCATATCCAGGTCACAAAGGAACAAGCAAGTTATTGTCACCAGGTAGCAACCTCCACCAGACCCTAAACAAAGCTTCCTCTGGAAAGCCGGCGCCTGCCCGGAGCACTGGGGAGCAGGAAGTCCTGTTGGAAGCAAGTGCCTCCCTTCTTGGCTCTCTGCACCAGAAGAAAAGGCCAAGCCCTGGAGATGGGCTGGGAGGAGGGCGAGAGCGGGGAGCTAAGCCTGGCTGGTGTGGGCGTGCAGAGCAAGTAGCCATGAAGATGCAGAAATGAGTGTACTGAGAAGACGATGGTAGTGGAGCGTGCGCCAGGGGAAGGAACAAGAGGAGCGGCAGGGGAAAAAGTGGTGGCAACCCTGGGGAGAGCAGGGTTGATGTGGCACCATCCTAGCAGACCCCAAGGCAGAGAGGCTAGGGCATGAGGGGTGGATGCAAAAAAGAGAAGGAATTTGGTCAGGAAGGGAGGACATGGGAGGGTTATTAAATAAGACCTGACAAGGACTGTCTTTCAGAAGGAAAAGGTAATGGGTGAAAAGGGGAGACAAGAGGATGGAAGCAGCACCAGGTGCCTGGTAGAGCAGAGATGTGGGGGAGCTGAGAGGGGAAGGAGGAGGAATGGGGGAAAAGTGCGTGGTGATGGCGTCGTGACAACTCCTACGGGCATATGCCCCAGGTCGGAGAAATGCGGTGCTGGGGCATCATGCACACACTCTTGCTCACAAGAAGGGAGCCACGGCATTGCCAGCTCTACAGAATTCACCTCCCCACCCCATCACCTTGCATGGGTGGCATTGCACAATTTGAGGAGGACTCTAAGGCATTTATTCAATTGTTCACATTTGATGTGAACAGGACCAGAAAATTGCAAGGAAGAGGTTAGCCTGGGAATCTTGTTAATTAACAGCTGTGTTCATATGAATCTGCAAAAAGGAAGATTACGAATTTTTKCTAAAGGATTTGACATTAGAAATAAAAAAGGCACTGACACATTGCTACTCGTTCTCTAACATAATCACCATAACATAACCATCAGGGAGTGAGCAATGAAATGGAAAGCAACATTTCAAATCAATAAGAAGAAATACTTCTGAAAACAGCTAAGGCAAGTAGAATTCAAAATCTTAAAAGCCTTCAAAACCTTAAAAAGCTTCCACATATGCTAATAAAAAAGGTTTTCACAAAACACGTAACTATTTTTTTTAAACACGCTGCCATAGGGTACTACAGAGATCAAAATAGGATTTGCTTATGGAAGTTGGCCACAGTGCTATTAAGAACAACAGTTAAGTATAACCCCTGGCTCCTAAAATCATGATTGCTGGAAGCAAGGAGAGTGTGGGAGGTGGAAGACTGCTCTGAAGTTATCCTATCTTTTGCAACTTGTCCCTCAAAACCAGTTGCTGTCAGAAACAGAGTCTGGACTGTATGGACTGTTGGCCTGACTCGCTCTGATGGCTTTTATGTGAACAAAACCAGGAAGAAGGTGTATCTGCAAATACGTAAAATGAAGGAGAAACTAACTGTGTGAAAAAGTGATTTCATTCTGGTGTGTGTGATCTCTTCCCGTGAGGCATCTCTTACAGCTGATGTCAAAGGAAGTATGCTGAATTAATTTGATCTGCTATGCCAGTTTTCCTCCAAATCTTTTAACATACAGGGGATGTGAACTGGCTGTTTGAAGGCCAATACACACTGAAATGGAGAACACGCTGTCAGAACAGGGTTCTGTGCATTTTTGGGCTAGTGGTACACCCATAGAGAAAGTAGAATGAATGACAGTCACTACCATTACAGAGAGCACTTTAACATTTGCTTCAACTAAAGCTGAAGAACATTTGCAACATTGCTGCAAGTTATTTTGTCTCCTTTTAGAAGAAAAGCCATTTTCAACATCTTAAGATGATATGTTGCTGCTGTTTACTCTTTGTTCGGGGGTCATATAAAGCACTTATAGAACATAACTAGGTATCTTTATTGAAATTAGTTAAATGCTAAGGTAAAGGGTAAGTGCAAATGTACAGAACTCATCCTCTCAGTAACACCCAAGTATGTCATGTTTACTTTAATTCTTCCTCTCTCAGAACGAGCTTTTATCTTTTGGCCTTGTGTTCAGAGTTTTGTTAATACTTGGAAATGACAAAGAGCTCATCCTTTAACAAGCAGCCAGGTTCCCGTCCTCATCTTAGAGGCTGATGCACAAGGCTGGAGAAATCAGAGGTTCAATACAATTACATTTAATTTCTCTGTGCTCTTCTATAGAAAACCATATGGGAGAGAGGTCAAATTGATCATGATTTTACTGTTTGTACATACAACGCAAAGCCATTGATCTCTTTAAAAAAATTACACTTCATTCCTACCTGGCAAAGCTATTCTCTGTAATTGCTTGTAAACCAACACTCTCCTATGAAAGGCCAGAATTCAGCCTTTGTGACAAGAAATCGGAATTAGTGAAATACCACCGCCAGCCAAAACCTTCGCTAGGGTCTGTACAGTTTGACCAAGGAAATACAGTACAACTATGTGAATGTAATACTAAATCTGGTTCAGGATTAGCTGAGATAAACAGCCAACATTTGTAAAATTTTAAGGGACAGCCATGTTAGTGATGTTAGTGACTGGGCTGTCTCTCAGATTAGGGAACAGTAAGGCATGCCAGCAGCAAGGGGCAAAAGTTTTCCAATGTAATCAGCTGCAGCTTGTCAGACTGCCTTTAGAGAGTCTGCTATGGACAAGCTATGGAAGTTGGCCTGTCATCATGTCCCAGGATAGATGTGAAGTCACTGGAATGGATCAGCAGAACAGGAGAAGCCTACTGCTTGAAGTGGCTATCTGTTTCACCTTTTGTGGAARTGGGTCTGTACGTGCTCAGCAATTGGACAGATGCATCCTCGAGCACAACTTACCTCTACCAGCATAAGTACTAGAACACAAAAAATCTGCCTCTTCCCAAATATCTCAAGCAATTGTTCCATCTTCAGGATAGTTATTCAGTTCAGGGTCTGGAATTTGGTGAAACACAACCTAAAACCTTGAAATATTTCTGCCTTTTTCCTTAAGCACAGATCAAATCGCTTTGCAGTGTGACATGTTTATACATGCTGAGTTGGGGTGATGGAACTGTACTTTGCACAAAGGGCTGATCCTCCTTCTCGCAACTGAGATGAAAACTCAGTAATGTATTATTTGCCTTAACAGAGGCATTCATTCACCTCATTCAGAGAYAGCCATTATCTGGTACTTCAAGAAAACTGAGCCTCTGCCTTYCAAAGGGGTAAAAGATACTGCCAATTAAAGAAGTTATGCACAAGATTTTTTTCCTGATTCTGCTTGGCTAGTTTACCAAAAATCAGTCTCTACAATTTCACATACACTGTGCAGAAACTGCTTCCTTACTGCCACAAGAAWATGGTTGGAGACAGCAGTCTCTCTCCTTAGCAAGCGCTATAAGTCATGCACAAGAACACCGCCACTTTTCTGATAACGATGCCATAAACATGGACTAATATAAACCAAAATTATAGAYGAGCTACAACTTAACCTGTCAATAGCTATTTGAACAATGTTTTCAGACTGTAATTACTTTATTCTCTTTTTATGATCAATTTTTGTTTTATTATCTAACCATAATACTAGCATAAAACTGAGAAAACACTTTGCATTTGAATTATGTGAACGAGAGTATTTAAATTCAGTTCAGCAATTTACACATCAACAAAAATGACGGCCTTTCAAAATACTATTTAGCATGACAAATGTCATCAAATCTTAATTTTTATTTCCTGTTCTCAGCAGAAGAGTGTCCCAAGGCCAGTTACACTGATGCAGTAAGCAGCAAGCAGAAGGTTGAAGTTTGGGAGGCATGTTAAGAGTAGAACTGACTGCCTGGGAACCCATGTAAGACAAAATTGGACATACCTTTTCAAGTAGGTAGATACATAAGTAGTAGGTGCACCTGAATGGGGAGCTTCGTTTCCCTTTGATTCATCCCTCCACGGCTGCCGGGTGTAAGAGCCGCTCCGCACCAGGTTAACAGCTGATTCTCTAATGCAGGAGAGAGCACGAGGTTTGTTTAGAAAAACTTTCGGAGTCTGCTTTTGGCTCCTTTACAGTTCCACAACAAAATCCTTCCCTTACACCTATGTGCACCGTTGTTCACAGGTGACACAACTCACTGAAACACCTCTTCTGGCCTTAACATCAGTTTCTGTTATTGCCAGCTGTATTACYTAAGAATCGCCGGATGATGTAATGTTTTGCATAAAGAGGAACAAGATCCTTTTTAGTCAAAAAACTTGCAATTGATATTTAGATTGTCCATAAAAGTAATTTAACATATGAAATAATGTCATCTGATACAAGATGGCAGAGAGAGTATCAAACAACACTGCATAAAMGGACAGATATTGCAACTGCAGGTGAAGTTTTTATTCTTTGAGGCAATGTATAGAGCAATTCYGTATAGCAAATCCTTTGCTATACTTAGCAGCAGCAAACAACAAACAAAATATTTGGCAATATCTAAATCTACTTGAAAAGTTATCAATAAATTACTAGTAGTCCTATTTATTATAGTTATCTGAAATCAGGGCTCCTTTTCCTAATACACACTTTGGCAGTATGTCCTATTCTTTTCTGATCTTGGACARGACCTCGAGCTTGTAATGCAACACAAATCCATTCACTCGTCAGCCTGCAATTATTTTTCATTTTTCAATTGCCGTGACCATGCTGATGCCCTTTCAGACACTTGTGGGTTCTGTGAAGTGAAACTCAGCTGTTTTGAAAGGAAAGAATATTGGGAAAAATCTGTACTACACAGTACATCTGGGCACCATCTGTTCATGCTGGCCAATTCTCCTCATTCCCTACTTTACCAAGCAAAGGACACTTATCAGCAGTCAGCTGGATATGCCACTCAATGCGAGCCACTGCCAAAAACCGCTCAAGCTTATCAGCAGACACAAATTGTCTGCTAAACTCCAGATCACAGTGACTGGCTGAGATTAAGCAAGAACACAGCAGGGAGGTTCCAGCAAAAGATCAGCAAAGAATCTCAAACTGTGCTGAAATTCTCTCAGGGTGGTCATCTGCTGTGACTTCTTCACAACAATTACAGTTCACAATGACTTCTCTATATATGCCTTTCTACCAYGATTGTGGAAGTGGCTGGAAATGAGGCTAAGCTCAAATTTTGTGCTCCTTATAGCACWAACTGTGAAGAACCTGTTTGTGGAGATTAGCTCCTCAAATATATCTTGAGATACTAGATATTTATGCYATTTACACTGTGGTTCTGTCCAGGGGCAGCTACACACATTCACCGTACAAACAACCCCTGCAATGGAAACAGTTCCATACACGAGAGAGTTCACAAACTAAAGTGAACCAAAAATGACAGATGTGTGAACAAAGGGACTGAAGGTGACTATTGAGCAAGTGACAGAAGAACAAGTGTAGGTGCCAGCTACAAAATAAGGCACTTGCATATAAAAGGAAAAARTATGCATAAATCTAGTTTCCTGGATGGAGACCATGTATGTATGAATACAGGGGTGGAGAAACCAGCCTGTTGCCCTGCTCACCTAAATGAAAAGCAACGTACCAGAACTTTTATAGATCAGAGATAGCTCTYGATGTTGTGCATTCCCATGTACCTGGGACTGCTAAGAAAATATATGAAGCATGAATATAGAAAAAGGAACCTATCGACAGGACAGAAGCTGAGCATTAAGTTCAGTCAGTCTCACCTGTTTTCTTTTTCTTCTATATCGCTTGTACTGCTTAGTCTTCTGGGGGCTATTGTGGCAAGATAGCTCTTGTTGTCTTTATCCTGGTGAAGCAAAAGAAGTACTTCAATTGCACATCTGTTACACTTTCAGCACATTCAGTGACAATTAAATTCATATCCAAATTTCTTCAACTAAGAAAGCATTCTCCTGTCTAACRACAACTGGTTTAAGGCATCTTCTTGGCCAACACATGCCACAGCATAAAAGTAATCAGTTCTGAAAATGATTTCCCGAAGAGCACRCTAGTGAATAAAAGCAGCTTCTAACTAAAACTCCTTATAAATCAGAGAAATCATAAAATCATAGAATAGTTTGGGTTGGAAGGGACCTTTAAAGGTCATCTAGTCCAAGCCCCCTGCAACAAGCAGGGACATACTCTACTAGATGTGCAACTGAGCAACCTTGCTCAGAGCCCCATCCAGCCTGACCTTGAACGTGTCCAGGGATGGGGCGTCTACCCACGGGCAGCAAAGTTACAGCTAGTAAATACGYGGGATGGGATTCACAAATACAGCTGGTGGATACAGGAGGAGTCCATATAGATGACAGTGAAGGAGAATTTCCACTGCAGGTATGTGCTACTGTCTGGATTAGATATTTTCTGGTAAAGAACAGGCCATGCCAGACTGGCAGCCCTTGTTCACTGGCAGCCCACTCCAAACCGAGCAGGAATTAGGTCAAAGGGGCACTGAACTCCAGTTCTGCAAGAACAACTAATAGGATAGGAATAATTTTCAAAAGAAAAAAAGGAAAGAATGAAAGAGACCTAGTTTTGTTTCGGATACAAAACCCAGCAATAACTCAAAACGAAAGGAAACGGTCTTAAACCTGTGAGGTAAAGTCTGCTCAACCGGGATGCACTAAAACATCTTTGCTGAAAGTCAAACCTTTTCTTTGTTGTCTAATAATGCAGATATCCGAGGACTCGACGAAGAACGATAGAGAGAAGAAGTCTTATCTCTCTGCGCCTCACGAGTAGCAGCAACTTCACTCAACATGTTGTGACTGCCAGTCTTTCGTAGTCCCAGCCGCCACGATGAAGGCGACTCATCCTTCTGCTCGTCCGACTTGCTGAGCCAACTGAACTGTAGAGGAGAAAAAGGGACATTTGGAAGAAGTAAGAGCACTGCAAGGCACAATCTAAGTTCTGAAAGTGTTTCAACAAGCCCCAATTTTTGCTGGGCTACACTTGTAAACGTAAGATGGAGTGACTTTGGTTTCCTGCTTAACTTTAATTACAGAACATAGCTCAAGGTGAACTCACAGGGAYGCATACTACTGTAGTGCCCTCATCCCCAAGGACAGACGATGAAAGAAATCTTGTGTCATTGTGCAGCGCTCTTTGCCTACACAGTGCCCTCCTCCAGCTTTGCAGAAAGAATATAAGGAACAATGAAGCTTTTATTAGCACCCGTTTAGGAAAGGGGAATTATTCAATAAAGGCAGAAAACCAAAAAAAGTAATCGACTCTTTTGGGACTAGCTGCAAATAAAACCCTTACACAGATCAAACTGGAGAGAGTCCAGGAGAAGCCATTAAGATCATCAAGGAGCTGGGGCACACAACACATAAAGGGAGAGACTGAGGAAACCTGGCTTGTTTAGCACAGAAAAGAGAAGGCAAAGAAAGGATTTAATTGCTCTGCTACTTGGGGGGTGGGGTTTACAGAGGATATAGAACCAGACTTCTTCTCAACAGTCTACAGTGAACGGAGAAGGACGAATAGACACAAGTTCCTACAYGGGAAATCCCAATTGCCATGAAGGAAGACATACCTCCTGGTAGGAGCGGTGCTGCACTGGGACAGGGAGCAAGAGAGTGGGGCATCTCCATCCTCAGAGACTTTTCAATACTCAGCTGAGCTCAGGTAGTTCAAAGCAACATGACATAGGCTTGAAGTTGGCTCCGCTTCGAGCAAGAGGTGGGACTATGGGTTCCCAGAGGCCCGTTCTAGCTTAAACCCTTCTCTGGTCAGGTAACCGCATATTCTATACACACTGCAAAATGGACCTTCGTGCTTTTTTTATAAGGCACTTCTGACAAGCATATATTATTCCTCAAATATGCAAGTGCTTAAATGCAACTTTAGTTACAGTTACCGAGTCTTACAAAAAGATGCCCACTGCCATTCARGAATGAAGCCTGGGCACCGCAAGAGGTACTTCTACAAAGACAGGAGCTCAATACTGAGTTGTACAGGAAATAAAGCAAACAAAACATTAGGAATTATTGGAAAAGAAATAGAATGTGAAACACAACACCATTATGCCTCTGTGTTACTGCAGGGTACAATCACACCTTTGGTAACACGCACAGCTTGGCTCCACAGCTCAGCAGCAGTATAGAAGAAGGGGAAGAGATTCAGAGAAAGGCAACAAGAATGAGTAGAGCAAGAGAGCTTTGAGGAGTTATTTAGTGTATCAGGAGTCTCCACGCTGCGATGTGACCAAAGTACACAAAATCCTCAGTGGCACATAGAAGGGTGAATAAGGATCAATTATTCCTTGTTCCTTCCCATAAAGGAACTAGGGGCAGCAAACAAAACCAGCATGCGGCAGGCTTAAACAAACAGGTGCAGGAAGCTCTGTATAATATGTAATTAAGCTGAAGAACMCTTTGCCACTGGACATTACAGGATCCCAAACATTATGGGCACTCAAAAAGTGCCTGCATAAATTCATAGAGGAAAAGACTAACAGAGGGTACTGAATACAAAAAAATACCACAGGTTCAGTAAGTCCCTGAAATGCAAATTGCTAGAAGGTGGGAGAGAAGTCCAGCTAGATTCTGTCTTCTCTAGTATCTTTTGATGGTCACTGTAAAGGGCAGGATGCTGGGGTAGACAAGGCTTTCGGTCAAAGCTGATATAAGCATTGTTATACCATATTCTACATAACACAAAACATCTGACATTATTCAGAATAAATGAAGCTACTGGGGAGCTCTGCCCTCAAACTCATTGACTCAAGACTGCAAAGATAAAATTATCACTGCAGCATTTTAGCAGTGTTTCTTAGCTAATGTTATTTTAATGCAGATGCACAGAGTTAATCTCCTGTACTCCACTAATTCTAGCACTTCCAGTCTACTGAGCCACRCAGCTCTTAACGCTTTAATGTAATTTTAACACTTTCCTCAGTGAAAGCTCAAATCCACAGTAAAAGMTGCATTCTGTAATTTCTGAACAACACAGGAACAGCAAATATTAATAACTCCACAGATGGAGGGCAACACAAGCACTCATGTTTTCCCATATAAAACCCAATCTGACAAAGAGAGTTACAGAAGAATCAAACATGTAAGAGAAGGTAAAGTAGCCGATTTTAAGTGATTGAGGTCAAATTAATAACTGCTTTGCACACAGGCCCTCTTCTATATCCTAACAGCCTTATTCTGGGTTAAACAGCTCAAATGAGTGAGAACAATACTCTGCAGCTGGGAAAAGGTTAACTGAAGTATTCACGCTTCCCAGTATCCTTCTACCTTTAATACTTGCCCCGCTAAGTCAGCCTGAGTTGAACAACGCCCAGAGGAGCTCTATTTAATTTGATCTGGATGAGAAGTTAGACCTAGTAGCATGTCAAAACCAAAAAATTGTGACTAAGCAAGAAACATTTTCCCTCTAACATGTACCTAGTGCTTCAGACTTTGGCAAGGTGCCTGCATTGTATAGCTGTCCTCCATATTCTGGTGCAAAAAGAAAGAAGCAGCGTAAGATACCAGTCCTCAGCAGAACACAGAGTCTCCTGGTGCCATCTAGCTGAGTGACGTGAGAGCTGGAGGATTCAGATAAGATTTCAGTAACTCTACTTCATCTTTAAAAGGCTTTCACAGCCTAGCTATCTACTCAGATGCAAACTTTATCCTCTCTGCTTACTGGGCTGTAACATCATGCCACTGAATCAACTGAATTTGGCAAGTCGGAGGCACTTTGGAYGATGATGCCAAATTCACTGCTGATACATCAGCAGGAACCGGCTTTGGTGAAAGATCTCCTGCTGGTAAGAGATCGGCATCAACTATCTCAGAACTGACAGCRACACAAAGCACTCGGAAAGCGGGGTTTCTCTTGTGAACAGTGCAATTTGCTTCAGAGGGTAAGAGATTCAAGAAGAACYTTCTCGTACAAACATCCTCCTTTGTGCCAGTCCTATACTGTTGTTAACACAGCATCTTTATCAAAATTGCATACTATTGTGCCTTCCTAAATTCACACCTTACAACTCCTCTGAAAATCAGTTTCAGAGCGTCCATTTCCCAGAAAAACCTACTGCTTTCAAGCTCTGTTGGAGTCCCCATTGATTCCAAATTCACTTACTCTTCTGGCAGATGCAGTGAAGGAGTTGGGCTCGGGTGGTGGTATTTGCTCAGTGATGCTAGGCCTGGTTTCATGGCTGGAGTGGTTGGCAAAGGGCTCTTCCTTCCTTTCTACAATTTTAAACAAGAAGAGAAACCAAATGTTTCAGTATTGCACTTCCAAGCAATACTTTACAAGCACAGTGTGCACTAAACTCAAATTCAGAGTTGCTGTGACCTCAGTACGCCTTAGATCATAAAGATGATGTCAGTGCCAAGGCTAACCAGAGCTTTCTGCAAGGAGGCTTTCTACTTACTAAAAAATATGATGGATACACTTGCCAGGCAAAGCTTTTGAATTTCACCCCCACAGACAAGCAAAATCTTTGCAGAAAGCACCTTAAGGAGGACAAACAGATTTTTKGTTTATTCACAATTTTGTTTCCTCTCAAGGATTGTTCTTCCCTTGCAACACTCGGGAAGAAAAGCAGAACATGCCATTGCTATTGCAGTACGTGAGTATGCGTTACAGCACACGTCCCTGAGTGGGCCTGGTGGTGGATTTCATTGCACGGTTCTGCCACAGTCGCTCATGCTGATGGGCAGAATTTCTGGTCTTCTACAGCAAAATCCTAGCTACACGAAGCTAGGACTCATTCCCAACAAAAATCTTTTAACAGGGCTCAAAGCAAGCTAAGCAAACACTATCAAAGCTCACAGCTGGCTCCCTGCTTGTYAGAGAAGTGCAATCGTCCAGTATTAAAAAAATTTTTGTATCTATGCACCAYGCTTGACATAAGAACATCCACCAGACATCACCAAGGGGAGAGGAAGCAGAAACTATGTCTCAGGCAGTAGATTCAATTGACAGGAGGGCTCTAAGACAGACTGTTTACCAAACACAGCCACATGCAAGGTGCCTGAGAAATTATATACCTACACCAACAAAACAATGTTTTCCTCTCACAGCTATGAGTGCCTCACACAGTCATGGTTTTGAAAAAACAAAGTCATTTTAAGTGTAACCACCCAAACAGTACTAGCAAATGAGGTATGTGCAATGAATAAARATCTTCTATTACATATAAAAAGCAGTTTGGTATGGAGCATCTGTGAGGATGGCACCTTGGAGCACGAAGATCAATCTTTCTGAAACAAATGTTCTCACTCCTAGAATATAAGATTCAAAGAGCATGGAAAACAGAAAAGAGCAAGCCAAGAGAAACATTTAAAAATAACAGGCAGTTAGTAGGACCGACAGATYCAGAATTTAAAGAGACAAAGATGCATCTCCCCTAAGGTCTGCGTGATATTGAAGTCTCAGCCACCCTTCCCTCTCTTTGTGTTATCTCAGAACTTCCAAAGTCATCTAAACAGAGTATTTCATTTCTTGAGCCTACCGCGCAGATGCACTGCACTTTCAAACAGCCCTTTTAGGACGGGGCAGTAGATTACCCGTTTCTCCTTGCAGGCCTGACTTGGCATTCAGCAGTCCATGGAAATGCATACAGACAAAAATGTATTTTAAACTTGTCTTTGTAGACATGCTTGCCATGTGCTGATTTCTTGAGAGTAAAGCCTGTAAAACACAGGAGAACCCTCGACATTGCAGGAAGGGGAGAACAGCCCTGACCTGACAGCCAGCAGGCTTTACAGGCTGGGCTAGATGGTGACTCGTAGCCCCTTCTGGAAGTTTATAGTACAGAGGTCAACTTTTAAGGTCAAGCCTAATTACAAGGGCACAAGCTTAAGTGGTAATGACAGGTTGGAAAGAACTCTAACTGCGAGCAATGTGACCRAAAGGAGTCAACTGCAGAAGAAGGACAGACAAAAGCACCTCGCACCAGCAGCACGAGAGACTGCATGACCATAGGAATCGTTGTCTTTAGGGGAGGATCCCACATTTCAGTTTACTTAAATTTCAGCAATAAACATTACGAATTCCAATCAGGGGAACAGGTCAGTATTAGCTCTATCTCCCCAAAACAAATTCAGTGAGACTGAAAATTTAGTTTCTCTAATTTGGCATAGATGTCATTTGTCTTAAGGGTTTTTTGGGGCCTTTCTTTTTTTGTTTTGTTTTGKTTTTTTTAAACATTCAAAGCTTCCCTGGCCGGCTTTAATTCACAATAATTACCTATTGTAATAGTTACCAGCAGAGATAATGACCACAGAATGTTATACTGATCTTCTCTTTTTTATATACAATCCAATGCCAAATTGTTAATTGTCCTCAATATTAATAAAATGGCATTACTGCACTTAGCTTCTTTTGTTTGAAGAACACAAATGTCTTACAGATTGTAAGAAACATGGCACTCTGAGTCACTCCAACAATTTCACTGCTCACCTCTTCAAATTTCTTCTCCTCCCAGTCTCTGCAAATTCCACAAATTTATCACAACCTGAGACCCTTCAAAACATACCTCAAAATAAACTTCTGTATTATACTGCCAGCTTCTACTTTGTCCCCCCTTATGCTCAGTTACCAAAGGAGTTGAATTTTTTTTTATTTAAAAAGATCAGTCATAACAAGTTTTTGCCTTTTTTTTTCCTTCATCTGGACTTTGAACACTTAGGACAACAGTCATCTTCTATCTGTCCAGCACTGCTTAGAATTACGAAGCTATGTGAATATTAAATCTCAGAAGAAAATGAAGAGGAATAAGGAAATTTCCATGTTTTCAAAAACACGCCTCCTACATCCATCCAAGCATTTAAGATGTCTAGCAAATAATAAAGCAAAATTGTTCTTAAGACTGTGTTTGAAGCTAGTAATACTGTGACATTTATAATTTTCTGTGAAAAGCTATTTTCATCCCTACTTTTCCTTTGGAGTCCTCCTATAACATGTGGGCTGATGTTGTTATCTCACGAACCCTGTTTTAAAAAGACTGCCAAAAATGTGCACCCCATTCACATATGCAACAACTGACAACTATGTCTACATCCAGCTGGACAAGTTCATGTTCATTTTATTAGAGATTTGAGAAGTTTACAAGGTAAGGTTTCAATCCTGATTGAAATTTCTCAAAGGAGACAATAATCTCTCTAGGAAAGGAGAGCACAGGTAACAAGCCTGAAGCTTGATGCTTAATCATTACTTGAATGCTTTTTGTCTTTGACTTGTTTTAGCTTTAGTGGTTTGAAATAGATTAGTATGATGTGCTTTACTCAGTGAATTAACTCAAGAAGACCTGCTCTGGCTTTACACAAAATTCAATGCCGAGTGCTGTAGCACCTTCCTTGCTGAAGGATCTTACGCTGTTCCTGAACCAGTTACATACCACGTAGCTCCACCTCTCATAGCTATACATACGTTAGGGGTGTTGTGGTCAAGTTCCTACCATGTTTACAAGAATTGGCACATAGCTATACAGGGCTGTTGTCTAGTAAAACCCTGATTTATGGAGCAAATAAATGTGACTTCTACTGCAGGCCTGTTTCTACCACTGACTTCTCCACTATATTTGCTTGATTTAAAAGCCAAAAGATCATTTCACTGTGTTACTGTCATACCCAAATAGCTTTTGTAACTACCACCTCTGCAAAGACCAGTCAGGATTCTCAACACCTCTCATACTGCAATAAACATCGTAATTGATCCAATTAGAACACAGGTGACAATTTCATTGGCACAAGAAGCAGGACAAAACTTTAAACTACACTTCTCTGCAAGGACTTATTTATTAGTATACTGGGATATAGGCCAAGTAAGCTGATGTTAAAAGTAGTTTAACCATTAAATGCATCATAGTCCAAGATCCATCTCTCTTTGCAGAAATATTAAGTAAGTCTTGGCTTACTGTAAAATTAAGTACCTTTATTTAAACTTTCTGTGCTGCACATATACGCTGTTTAAACTAATTAAGGAAGCCTTAGAAATTATGGAAAAAGAATGAGATTGAAACAAAGGAAGTAGGATGCCAGCAATATGCTATAATGTAAAGGCTAACATGACTCGATGTACTTAATCCTTATTTTCCACTACGTTCTGCAATTATTATACATCACAGTCAGAAAAAAGTTCATCATGTCTATAATTACACAGAATGGCTTCAGCCCTTCATTTCATTTCTCCGATCCAAATACAACAGGCTATTACCTTCCTACACGTTCAATTGCATTTCTACCATCTTGCAGTAACTCAAGTGTTCATCCTGAAATTGGTCAATGAGAAAAAATSTACTGTTTAAGAACAACCTGTGAACAACATGTTATCTTAAATTCAAGTGAGCTGGAAGTAGAAATTAAAATTATGCTGACTTGGGAGTCAGCATTTAGATCAGCTTTTTTAGTACACTAGCTACAGAGCTCTCCATATTCTATACATATACAGTGGAAGTAAGACTTTAACAACTAAGCCAAAAAAAAAAAMCAACCAAAAAGGCCATTCTCAAACTGATCCCCTAATATCACTAGGCTAATTATTCAATCCAAGACTGTACTAAGTCTTACCTGACTCCTTTTCAGCATCTGATTCTGAAACTTCATCTTCTTCAGCTTCTTCCTCTTCTTCAGAACTAGAACTGCTAGAGTCCTTGTTCTCTTCCTCCATTTCCATGGACTTCAGCGTGTCTTCCTCATACAGAATCTTCTCTTTGCTGCAAGATACAGAAATTTTAAGGACTACTAGGYAAGCGAGTTATTTGAGTTCTACTTCTCAGGAATACATAGACACGATTTGCTATATATAGAACAAGCAAAAGGACAAAATCCATCTACAGACTCAATATCCCAGCACTTCCAGCACTGYCCATTTGCCATGGATTCCAATGCCGGTCTCCCATTTCCCAAATTTGCAGGCATTTCTCGGTCCAAAGAAATGTGGTGTCAAATTGATACTCAGCAAGAGCAGAAGCTGGGGGGCCAAGCACCAGCCCAACTCCTTGTTCTACCATTCAGTGGGTATGTTAAGAAACAGCTAAAATTGTATTTGAGAGAGCTCAAATTTAAAAGAAACCACGAAATGAACATGAACAGCAGTGAACTTCTTTTAAACCCGCTGAGGCCAGCTGACTGCTAACAGATGAAGCTGGTCTCCCATTACTCTCTGTGAAGCTTCTTTTCAACAAAGAGGAAAGAGACGTACTTGGTGAAGAGTCCGCTTTGAGGCTTGCCATTCATGTCAGCTTCAATTAGCTTATTCCTCGTCTCCTTCTCACTTCGCAACTGTCAAAAAGTCCAAGAAGATTGGAGAGAGAATGAAAAGAGACATCTTAACAAGCCACCTCAGCATAACCCAATAATTACCACAGCATAAGGTCATCCCAACCTCGTTAGATGAAAAATACTGTGGATTTGTTTAACAAGCCAATTCAACAGATGCACATCTGCAAGAGCACTGCATGTCTTGGACAAGAGCTCCATAAGGGCACAGCTACACACCCAGCGTGTCCTTAGACTCAAGCTGCAATTTAATAAAACCTTCAGAGAAGTCTGCAGCAGTCCCTGCTGAGACCCAGAGTCAAATCCTGTCTTCCACAGTACTGCCCTGCATCTGCCCATGACAGACACAGCGCTGGAGGTCTGTCCACATGTGTTTGTATGCTCATGAAATCAGGCTAGATTCAGTTAAAAATTGGCTGCCTTTGTAGATATTATTTACTTGCTCTCAGGGGAAAGCATTCAAGTATGCCCTGTACAGGCAACCGATGGATCTCCCATGAGGATGGGTCACTTCTTAAATCTCTCAAATGCCACCATTAAGTCATCACACAAGAATACCTGTGATCACAGCAGCAAGTGAAATATTTTGCCCAGAGAGCACCAATATTAATTTTGTCACCATTGATGGACAAAACAGTAACAAAAAAAATAGATTCAATACCTTCTAGAAGCACTGACACAGTTGAGGTAGAAAAAGGGATGGCAATTAGAGGCTCACTTTTAAGGTTGTCTCTTTTGTGTCATGTCTAGCCTAGTTATTCTTTCTCTTTTGAAAAGAGCTGACACCAGGCACAAGAAGCAAAAGCTCTCCAAATTCTGAATGTGGGAAAAGCTACACTGAATCCAGCGAAGAGCCAAAATTTGGGGCACAGCATGTTGTTAAATAGAACAAACTGCTGGAGCACAAAGGGAAGTGCAGGAAACAGCCTGCTCCATTCACAGGTAATTCGGAGATTGGGAAAAAGAATCCAAAACCAAATCAAATGAGTTGCTTCCAGCAAACAAAATCCCCTCTTCTCTCCAATAACAGCAGCAAATCTTTTAGCAAGGACGGCATATTGTTCCGCTACAAGTTTTATATTAAAAAAAAAATATCTGATTTGAGAGCCATGTTGAAAATGAAACAATGTGCTTCAGGGAATGTCGTGGAACTGCCTTTTTCATCCTTAACCAATGTAAGTTTTCTATTTTAAGTGATAAAATGGCACATGATAAGCATACATGATAAAATGGCATTTCTATTAAAAAAGTCATATCCACCAAAAAGAAAAGTGTGATAAAATCTGGATTCTTCTCTTCTTCCCAGTTCTACTATAGCTTGCTACACTAATTTAATAAATGGGGAAGGCCTTTATATAGTGCTACTATATAGAGAACAAGGAGGGTTGCTAGCCCCTGTGAAGCAGGTCTAAAAATGGGCTAGCACCCATCCAAAAAAAATTCTTGTCGTTGTTTGGCTTTTTCTTTTTCTTTTCTTCTGAGGAGTGCAGTTATCTGCAGAATCCTGGTATAGTGAGATAGGAGGAAATCCAGAATACAACACTGATAGTATTTATCAACACCTCATTTAGGGAGAAGCTGATTAATTTTTAAAAAGTTTCTGTGAATGTTAAGGATGCTATTTAAGGATGACAGCAGCTGTGTTATGATCAGAGCTTGAGTTCTACCACCCACATTGTCAGTTCCTCAAAATACTTTACTGGGTGTTATCAGCAGTGGTCTCATTATGTCTGTTTCTGAATCCAACATTTTAAATGATACTTACTGATTTTTATTTTTTTTCAAGAAGGCTGGTTTGTTTTTTGGAAGCACCCAAATGAGATAATTGAGTAGACCAGATGAAATAAGAAAAAAATGCAATCCAAAAACAACTTTCTGGCTTGACGACTGGCTGTACTTTGATCTTTTTGCTTTCCTTTTTTATGCCAGCTTTCTGCTTATAACCCCTTCCAATATCTCCATTGCATTATGAAATGGCAATTTAATATGATTTTGAAATCACCAATTTTTTTAGTCCAGAATTCCCTGAAGTTTATAATTTCTTCTCACTCAATCAAAAGTCTCCCTATTGTAAGAAAGGCAGACATGGTAACAGATCTCTTTCTCAACACTGACAGCATATTTCCTTAGATGCAAACACAAAGTTGACTTGGGTAATCACTCATTAAGAAAAGAGCAGTTCAAYGCTAGAGAGCTTGCCAGCTAACAAAAGCAACTGCAGAATAGTAACAATTTCAAAGATGAACTATACATTCCTTACCAGTTTGTATAATTCTGCATGTCAGCACGCTACTGACCTTCTTGATGCAGTCATCCAGTTTTCTAGATTTCTAGCTATTAAAAATATTGGTGTAATTAMAGATTCCAAATGACTAACATAAAAAAAATAGCTGGGCCTCAGCTTCCTGCGTCTGTTGACGCCATATGTCTTAGAGAACACCCGTGTGTGAAAAGGTAATTGGAGAGGTGGAAAATCATCTGCCAGAAACTCACCACAGTCTGTTTCTTCTGCAGCATTTCTAAATGCTCAACTAGTCCCTCATCAGCCACATCGAATGGCGTCTGGCCCTGATGCAATAAGAGAAGACAAGAGGATATCCGATACGGCATGGTGTTAATATTCAAAAAAGCACTATTTCCCAGTGAAGAACAAAAGTGAACATGCTCCACATCCTCCCTCCCCAGATGCTGAGTAACATACTCTTTTCACTCCAGAGTAGGGAAAGCCACACAACAGTGATGGTAGTTTTGTGACTCAATCCATGATCAGAGCAACCTTAATCTTGGAAGTGCAGTTCCCTGATTGCTGCTGCTCAAATCTAACAGCCACGACTAATATACTAATATATTTGAGTTTCCAGGTTTCTAAAAAGGACACTTCTGTACTGTGAAGGAATGCGATCAAACTGTTCTACTGTATCATCGTGTATTTGAACCTCCTGAAAGGCTGCCAATCATCATCAGGCCAAAAAATTTGGGAGCCATTTCCACATCCATAGGCATTTACAAAGTAAAACAATACTTTGGGGCACAAAACAAGAAATCAGTTACATTTTCATGATAACTACAGCTATAATAACCATTTAATTAACAACACATAATGAAACCTGATGGCTAGTGATCAAATAAATACAGGTTGCCTTGGCCATCTGACCTAGCAAGGTAACGATCCTTGACTGGAAAGAGCAGGTAATGCAGCAAATACAGCTGTGTCYGTTTCTTTTCGAGTCTAGCACAATACAAACATTCTGAACACTTTGGAAAAGCACCTGATGGCACTTAAAACAAAAAAGATTCCCTGTATTTTGGATGCCAAAGAGCTCACCACGCTAAAATGGCTCCTTCTCATAGAGCCATTTCTTTTACATCAGTTTCCACTGCAGACAGATGCACTCAAACCATACAGTGCCACATTTCTCTATCAAATTATCTTGCCTGCTTTCATTCCCCGGTGCTGTTCCAAGTACATACAACCTCATTTCCTCCCCCAGCAGCAGCCACGGCACAACTGAACCTGCTCCAGCAGGAAGCGGTTCACAGACGCTGCCTGGACATCGCAGAGGGGAGGGGAACACAAAGAACAACCCTGGACAAGCACACGTCAGCGCTTGAAAATCCACAGGGTCTTCAAGCAAAAACTTCTATTAGGATGGAAGAGGAATTTTTTTTCTCCTTTTCTTTTTTCCCTTCCATCCTATTTTTCTTTACTCATTTTTCATGAACCTGAGTCAGTTTTCAATTACCCTTTTTACGACCAATATAGCAGAACAGGAAAGATTTAGAGCTGCCAGCTTCTCAAGGGTTCACTAGTTTTCAGTGCCTTATACCTTAATATTAGCATGTTATTTTGCACTCCAAGACTGTCTTTTTTGTTGTTGTTCAATTTGTCAGGATTACACTACAACAGGAAGACACAGATTAGCCCCCATCCTTTCTTACAATCTTGGTCCTAAACTTTAATCACTGATCTTTTCCAGTAACACTTGAAATCTTTTCTGCCTTCCTCCAGACAAGATTCTTTATTTTCTGACACTTTTAAATGCTCCAATGCACACGCTAGGAGAACTGCTCACCATGTAACTTTGTCATGGCGTTGGATCAAGTGATAGGCAATAAAGTTGATATTCATCTGGCTATAAAATACATTGCATAAGTTGTGCCAACATCTGTGCGTACTAACCAGCTTGTTCCTGATGTCCATATCGCACAGTGCCTCAGCCAGGATGGAGCAAGCTTCCTTCACTCCCCAGTGCGCAGCAGCATGCAGCGGAGTCCAGCCGTCACTGTCCTGGACATTCAAATTAAACCCAGCCTGGATCAAGAGCCTGAGGAAAGAAGCAATATTGATTTCTGCCCACCTGAGAATGACTTCTCGACACACAAGAGTTCACACTGTGAGCCACAGAGTAGGTAACATGGTTCACAAAAAGTAGTTTCTTAATTTGTTTATTCACCTAGGCAACATCCCACTTGATGTGCTTCAACTGTAATAGAAAAGGGCAGTAAATGCAAAGAAAAGTGACTTCGCTGTAAAACCCGCTGGAATGTGTCTAATTAATAAGGTTCCCTTTCAGCATGTCCTAAACTGGGAGAACACCTTAATTTCTAATCTGGCATCAGTGACCCAGTCTGAACTCCTGCTCCAATGGATGAGAGACACCAGACTCGCTCAGGCACTAAGCAAACAAACAACATCTCTGCAGACTACCAATTCCGTAACAAGAAGCCAAGCACAGCTCCTCGCATGAAGAACATTTGGTAACTTGGATCTACCAGAGAACAAGGCCACACCGTAGGACCAGTCCCTAAGGAGACGATGCCAGCAGGACTGCTAGGTAAGAACAAGTGACATTACTGTGATTGATAGGTGTGAAATTTGTAAGTTAAATAACCCACATTTGGGTTAAACAACCCAAAATGCATTTTTGCAGACCAGTCCTTGCTCAGTTAAACCAAATCTTACCCAAGTGAACCTGCCTGGGAACACCCTCACATCACATTTACTGCTGTGCACCTTCCACCCACTCCCATCTCTATCAGACCACAACGCTAGTGTTGCATAGCATGTGGAGCCTGGATATTTAAAAACAAAACAAACAGAAGAGGGTCAATTGTAGTCTGAAGCTTCAGACACATATGCACACTGGTACACCAGTGATCAGATGAAAGTACTGAGCAGCTCATGTATCAAAATTGACTATCATCCAAGTTGCTTAAATATTGAAGAACATCCCAGGGGAATTCTGCAAGTCTGGTAAAACTGCTACTGAAAATCTCCATTGTGGGAAATTCCACCATCCAGAGCCACCTTTCTGCAGCACAAGGGAAATCCAGCATAACCCCAGAATGGCACCAACAGTTTTGAAACTCCTGCAACTTTACACTGATGCGTTACTGTGCAAAATAAAACACAGTCATCCTCCAGCAGCAGTATGTTTCTCTGTGAAAGAAATTTTAAATTAGGTGCTGACTTTATGTTGATTTTCCAGCTGGCAAAAGGGAGGAACATAGCTGCTAAGAGACTCAAGGTCACAGACAAATTCCATGTCTCATTTGAGAGTCAGGCTAGCTCCTGGCTTGCAGCCCCTTTGGTTTAAGTCACTGACGGTTTGTATTTGAACTCACAGAGTGGCCATAAAATACAGAAGAGTGAAACAATGTCAGCTCTCTGTGAGATCTGTTTATCACTATAACAATTAATGCCAAGGAGTAGCTGTCCAGAACTAGTCACCCTGCAAACAGTGAACGCAGCCTTCATTGACGAGTACTGGATATACAACCCTCCACTGAAAGTCC
Source organism: Oceanodroma leucorhoa (assembly GCA_030449065.1). Lineage (NCBI taxonomy): Eukaryota > Metazoa > Chordata > Aves > Procellariiformes > Oceanodroma > Oceanodroma leucorhoa. The sequence continues at coordinate 870,057 of JASVER010000166.1, forward strand.
ACGGGACCAACACGGGACTCAAATTCAGGAGATACCACATTTCTATTCCACATGAGTTGTGTTAGATTAGTGTTCTTGGCACGGTACTCGCACAGACAGGTTATAACTCAATTATAAGCTCTAATGAATGAATACAAATAGGAAACATGGAGAACAACAAAATTATTAGAGCTTGATAAGAAACAGCTCTTACACATCAAGTCATGCCACTTAAAACTATGAAATTAAGGATCAAGATAAATGAACACTTCCAGAAAGGATTTTAATGTGGGCAATAGAGTAACCTTGCTGATGTTTATGGGCAGCTCCACCCATACATAAAGAGTAGAGAAGAAAGCTTTATTGTTGGAAACCTTAATTTGACCTTACCTGTAAAAATATTAATGCTTTATTGCCAGGAAACACTACATTGGGCAAGTTTATGTTCATAATATGCTTGTTAGTGCCAGAGCAGTAGAAGCAGAACTGTTTCGTGTTGGAATCCCTCTGTCACTGCAGGAGCAGTAGCATTAAGGAGCAGGGGACAGTGAGATAGGGGTGGACACTGCATTTTTCCACTAGACTGGTCATGTAAACTGTTGGGGTGTTTGTGATTGTCATGCAGCATGTATTGTCACTCTGTAGGCTGAAATTATACTTTTATTCTTTAATACTGTTTAACTTGCTAGTCCTAAAACTATTACTCTAATAGTGAAAATCAAACCTTCTAATTTATTTCTCACTCACTGAAAAGCTTTCAACACTTTAAAGGCCTAGAGGTATGAAAGGGAATCTTCCAGTCCCTATGTATTTCTAGGTGAACCACTATGGTTGGGCACATAAATCTACAGAGCCTTTTGAGAAATAGCAGCCTGAAAATCTCAGTACGAAACAAATTTCTCTCAACTATAAAGCTAGATGTGTTCCTTACAAAAACCAGCCTTAATTCAATGCATCAGCCCTGGGAAGGAGCTCCTACCTCATGACTTCAGAATAGCCCTTTGCTGCAGCAACATGAAGAGCCGTGGCACCTGTTCGAGGCTGCTTTATATCTTCAATTCTCCCACTGTTCAGCCACTGTCGGGCATCCTGCAGCATTTGCTGCTCCTCTTCTTTTCTTGCCAGGTCTAGGTCTACACCTAAGAGGGTGAAGCACAGAAGAAGAGATTATCAAGTGAAAGCTCTCATGTACTTGTTAAACTTACTCTATGTTTCATTTGCTATACAATATTAGTAAACTATTTGTAATCTTCCACACACAAAAAAAAAAAAAAAAAAAAAAAAAAATCAGCAAAAGCATCTTCTAGGAGTTGGGAGAACTCCTGCATCACTGCCAGAGAATTCAAAGCTGTCTGACTTAAAAAAATCTGAAAGTTGAGCCACTGGTTGCAAACTAGCCCAACTAACTACTAGCTCAACTGTGAACTACGGGTGGAAGAATTGCATTCTAAATACGCAGTGTCCTAGGCTGAGATACCAAAGTCATGAACAACAGTTTAACAAACTGAATTAAACTATAGCAAGAGTATAATCTACAGTGAAGGTCTGAAGAGACGATCCTAAGATGCCTCCTGCAAGAGCAGCACAACCCTAACTGTATGCTCACTCAGAATTCAGTACAATCCGCTGCACATACAGTTCAAGCTGCACATACAGAGACCTGTACTGCACTAGAACCATTTGTGCCAGGCACACCAGAAGAAAGATTTAGTTAATTCCATTGAGCAGCAAACCACCATATTCTGACAAAACACAATTCTAAATAATTTTGGGGATAGAAGGCCAAAACCAAAATCTACTCTGATGGCTTAAGAGATCTGCTTTAGATGAAGTCAGATCAAGTAAGTTCATCAATACACACATCTGGTGTAACAGACACGGACTATGGGGCTTTCCAATAACAAGAGGGACAAGTTTCCCACCCTAGGAAACAACTGCTACGATGTGGAGAGGCCAGGTGGGGCTAGCTGATGGGCTGTGTTACTAAACCAACAAGAGGCAAAACTATCTTCGACTTGTTTTCATAAGCGGAGTTTTCATGATAATGAGGTCATGTAAGGATGATATATCAATCAGAAGTACAATACAGCTCCATACAAGATTAATCAGGCTAGAGCCCGCTGGCTCAGGAAAAAATATGAAGGAGAAGATGACAAATCTCAAAAATCAAGAAGGGTGTTGAAGAGCAACTGTCCCTATGGATTAGTTCTTTCGGTATAAGAACGACATGATTCCCAATTAAATTACACGGCATTGGGTTTAAAACAGAACAAAAGAAAACATTTATCAACTCAGAGTCTGAACTGTGAAGCCCACTACCGCAGGATGTTGCAAAGATTAGAAATACAGCTGGCTTCAGAACAAGGATTAGACAAATTTGTAGTCATTAAACATAATGCTATACATGCCAGGAGTTCCCAAGAAGGACTTCACAAGTTCATGAAACAGAAAGCCACAGGGGGATTCACGAGTACACAGAAAGCCCATCTGGCTCAGGAATTCCTTGAGGCATAGTGGCTGGAGGCTGGGAAAATGTTTGGGAGGGGAATCATACACACCTGTCCTGTTGTTATAGTTTGCAGCAGGCATCTGCTTATAGCTACCATTGAAGACAGGCTACACAACTGGATGGATGCTTATTTAAAGTTTATACTGCATTTACTCCCGCAGTTATGATCCTTTTAAACTGTGTCAATGGGAAGCTTCTCGGTGGAGACAGATGGTTGTTTCAGGGCATCTTAGCAGGATGCCGCTAATGCGGTGAAGCAATGAAAAAGCCCAGCAGAATCCCAAGAAGTGTCAGGCAAAATAGCTGCGGCAGAATTACTGCCTTAATGCACTGTAAGGTTTCAACCATGTTCTTACCATGTACAGTTCTTGATACCCACTTTAAAGAGAGACAAGTTACACTGATGTAAAGAAAGGATCTCTGTCTATCTGGACATCCAAGGAAGTCTGACTGCAGAGAGGAGACAGGCATGGTTTGGACAGCCCAGTAAAACAAATGCTGACTGTAGACACAATTCTTCTTTTTAAATACGTGAGCAGGCTAAATATAAGGGAGATATTTAAGCTTATTGCAAAGTGGAGGCAAAAGGGGAACAAAGTAAGAACAACACTTCTTATTTTGTCACAAATACCCCTAGCCTAGAAAGTGAAAAGTTTCTATTTACCAGAAGGAACATGATCCTGCATCAATTTTCCAAGAGGAAAATAACATTTCCTTTAACATTGCATTTAACATTCAATCCAGCATGCAAACACCAACCCGCAGTCATAAAATAATCTAGACTGGAAAGAATCCTTGGGGGTCTCCAGCCCAAATCCCTGCTCAAAGGAGGRTAACTTCAAACCAAGATCAAGTTGCTCAGAGCTGAATGCAGCTGAGTGTYGACTACCTCCAATGATGGAGATTCCACAAGTTCCCTGGGTCCCCACTCCAGCACTTTCCTGGGAAACATTTTTCCYCCATATATATATATGCATGCAGTCAGAATGTCCCTTGTTCAAACCTATGACTTTTTCCTCTCATCCTGTCCTGCACAGCTCTGAGCGGAGTCTGGCCCCATTGCCTCTACCACCTCCCTCAAGGTAGTGGAGGGCAGCAATTAGATCCCCCTGTCAACTTTCTCTTCTCAAGCCTAGATACCCAGTCCATACATACCCGACGTGGATAGTTTGGTCTGATCAGCTCAATTTGCCTCAGTTCATCACTTCCCACATAGCTGAGATAAATGCATCCTTCAAAAACWTTCTTAATGAACTTCATAGATAGGATTCAAACTTCTTACGTGTATGTACAGACACCCACAGACTAATTTCATGAGTATGAAGAAAATTTTAGACTGACAAAGCATTTCTTAATTATAAAACAAGTTACACTGTCCAAGACGTTTCTTCTACCAGTGATGTTTCTGCAGGGACAGCACAGACAGCAGCCCCTCAGACAGGCATACCTGATGAGAAAGGGGAAACGGCAGAGCAGATGGGCTGCAGAAGAAGTCTAGGGAAGGATCAGGATAAAGCAGGTCACTCCAGGACAGGCATACTCATTTCTCGGTCCCTACTCTTGGCAGGACCGTAAATCTTACCTCTGTATTATCAAGTCTTAGTGAGACAAGACCTTTCATTGATACCAGAGGTCAGAATTAAATCTCACTTTAAAAGCAAACAGATCTAATGAATCAGCTTTCAGCACTGTGGTGTCTTGCTTTGAAGAATCCTACTAAGGACAGAGACTGCACACCACAAACCTTCTGCATCTGTTCCACTGTTCTGCTACCAAAGCAAAATTTGTCTGCTGCCTCTTGGGCCAGATTTCAGATCTCTTCACCTATAGACAGTAAGCCAACAGAATCTTCTTACAGAAACTCTTAGAGGTCTAACTCTCACATTTCAATCCCACCACTGATGTACCTTGTTTCTTTACTTGTTCCAGAAGCAGGTCCTTCATGGCTGCTTCCTCTGCGATGTCAGACGGGACTTCACCTTCACTGTTCACAGCAGCCACATTGGCTCCATGACTAATTAAGTACCTATGTGAATGAGACCCATACCAATGTATTAGACCTTGTGTGCAGGCTTCAGTACAACTTACACAGTAAATTAAGTAGCGGAACAAAATATTTGGCTTTCTCATTCACGTTCAATTACCAAATGAGTATCTTCTTCTTATCAAATTTCTAGACTAAAAAAGTTAGCTGTTAAATAGAAGGTCCCTGGTCAGTGGCTTATAGTTTTTGTTTCTCTATAGTTATTCAAATACCCCTAGTTCTTGCACTAACCTGATAGATTATGCTTTTTTTTTTTTTAAAAAAAGGAAATAATAATAAAAAAAAGATAAATTAAGCCATCAGCAATTTTTTAACTTGTCTTTTTATAACTGTACCAAAAGTTTGTTCAAGAACAATTGATGTCTTCTTCGGCTTGTATATCTTGGAACCAGTAAAATTCTGGGAAGTAAAAGAAGTATCTGTTTAAACACACAAATCTAGGAGGGTGAGGTAGGAGAAGACGTTTTTGCTTGGTTTTGTTTTAAAATTTATTTTCAATGCCTTTGAGAAATAGTTATCAGTATTCAAATTTTGGTAACTTTTTGGTGGCTATGGTGGACTAAATACATAAGCATGGTATGACTGGTAAAGAATAATAGTATCTTCCATTTGAAGAACTAGTATTTAGGAAGAAGAAAAAAACAAACTGATAAGGGGTGATCCAAAGAGCTAAGAATTGTTCCAGGAGGAGTACAACACACAGAAATAAATGAGCCACAGAAGATTTTTTTTTTTTTTTTGTTAGAATACATTGTAGAGGACTATCTTGAGAAATACTGTTGTTTTCCCTTATTCTTCTAACCTATAATGCAGCCTTTACCTCAGAAAAATTATTTCACTTGAGAAACTACCATTTACATTTGCCTATTCTTTGGTCCCAGTTATTCTAGCACTCCAGGTCACATATTCGAGTAACTCAGACTTTCAGAGCAACTTGCTGGTGCACAACAAGTAGTCTGGTATCAGCATCTTCTCTGGGACAAACAGACTATTAGTCCTTTGTGAGCATAATGAATGCTCACATCAGATRCAGAATGTTATTTCAAACCCTGGAACCCGAAACTGTGCCAAGAAGAGTCAAATCTTTGTTGGGGGTCACTTATCGCAGATTAGTGCTTTACTTTAAACACCTACCTGACAAAACTCTGTTATATGTACTGTCTCCTCTTTCATATGTATTTTATGTTTGTACTCACTAGATTATCTAATCTCTCTATGGCAGGCCACAGAATTTCACCTGGTTATGTCCAAACTGATCCCAGTATCTTGTGTTGTAAACAAAACAAAAAAAATAAAAGAAGATAATGCTCCAATTGTAAGTGGGTTAAGTAATAAGCAGTTACTTTTATTTACTTCTCCATCTTTTGTCAAACAGTACGCAAGAAACAGAAACATAAGATCTGAATTTGAAGAAAAAGAAACGATGCTGTTGGCATTTTGGTGACCGCGGAGCCCAGAACACTGCATTTCTCTCTCGAAAGTCTCCACGCRACTGCAGTACTGCTCACATAGGCCTGTCTATGGTAAGAAAATGCAGTCACTTTGCAAAGCCTCAGAACAAGGGTAAGCATGGGTGCAGTCCCCCTTTGAATTGTTTTATAGTACGCCATTATCTACTATTTGGAGTTTACACCAGAATAGCTATATGCATGTAATTACATTAACATACGTTTTGTACAGAGACAGAATTCTTTTCAGTTAGAGGAATAAAATCCCAAATTGTTCTTAGGTAACACTTAAAAATCTACATGGGCTCCCTGCTGATGGAAGTGCACAGCAAAGACGGTCAGCAGCAGCAGAGCCGTGCTTCATTACACGTCTCTGTATTAGTGTGCCTGCCTGTCAGCCATCGTGTTTCCCTTTTGCTTGGCGTTTTAGCTAAAGTATCTAATGAATCATAAGTCACTGTAATGGGATCGGCAAAAGGCAACCAGTTGCAGGCTCCACCTTAATCCTCACAAACTAAGAATTCAGTAACAGGAGAAAYGCATCTATTTTCAGCATTGCTTCCCAAGATGTTGTGTAAGTCTCAGAGCATCAATCGCCTGTGTACCTGCTCCAAAGAGGAAGACGTGGAAAGTGTTATAAATACCCAGAATAGCCTGAAACTCACTCACTCTGCTATGTTCAGATAGCCACACGATGCCACTGCATGAAGAGGTGTCCAGCCCTCGTTATCTTGTTGGTTCACATTGGCTCCATTTTCTACAAGGAACTTCACCATGTCCAGGTTCTCATCTATACAGGCCTGAGGGAGAAGGGGACAGGGGACATCCAGGGGAGGGAAGGATTGAAAAGAAAAGGAAGGAGGGGGGAAAAAAAAAAAAAAAAAGAAAAAAAAAGGTGTTGGTGTTAAGTCAGGTGTACAACCTCCATTTGTAGTTTATTGGCAGCAGGTAATTCCTGGGCTGAATTTCCCACACTGTGAGAAAGCACACTTTAAAACTTAAGGTAGCATGAATTTATGAACTAAAATAAATTAATTTCAGGACTTTCAAAAATTAATTGTAACTCAGAGAGTCCCCAGGCGGACAACCTCTAAATTTGCTCAAGCTTTACTTCTCACCAATTGATCTGTTTCCTTCCTCTCTCCCACACTGTTATCTCCCTGGAGCAGGGACGCACTGTAAAATGATATATCTGTATTAGTTTTAGGAATGGCATCAAAYTCCTCTAAGCAAGGCAAGCTATGTATTTATTTAGATTACGTTGTTGCCTCAAAATGTCAATGAAATAACATCACAACAATGAATGAAATGAGATATCACTAGTGGTAGGGATGAGCAGGGAAAGCATGAGCTCAAGAAGCCTGACTAAAGCAGACCACCCATATACTGGAGTTGCCCTTCACAGATATAACCATAGCAAAAGCAGAATTTTAGAGAAGTTAATAACTACTTTATTCAGCAGTATTTATTCATTTTTCTGAGTAYAATGGAGTACAACTTTCTTTGTTAGCCCTACAGACCCTGTGAGCTACTGAAGAGAACGACAATCCTTTATTAGCCGCTGTATTAATTCCGGAGCCTGCATTTACAGAGACCTGCTAGCTTTGAAGTTGCCAGAAGAAAACCTAGCTAGATTTTCAAGTCTCAGCAGTTCTGTTGGGTAGAATTCCTTCTTCCTCAAATTCCTGGCTACAGCACGTTCTGCGTTGCATTTACAGTTCACTGAAGGCTGCTATTTAAGGATGAGCTGGCAATTTAATACATACATCCAAATGCATGTGCCTCAGCTGAGAAGCACCAAGTATGACCAGGAGGCAAAAGGACCGGCTTTTACTGTGTGTCCATCTACAGGCAGAAACCTAGTTCCTCATTACTAGAGAGGGAATCAGCTTGGTTGAAATTCCTCCAAAATCTCAGCACTYGCTTCTTCTGCATAGCTTGATGTGGGCACATCTATCAGTTCGGGCAGTCAGATGACTTCCAGATGATTGTTCTTCTAAAACAAGCAACACTGACTATCCATTTCTATCCTAGCAAGTAATGAAAATGAGGAAATTGTTTCTAACCAACGTCCCCCCCAAAAGAGACAATCCTGTATTATCTAACACGTTCATCAATGCTGCATTGCTTATTTCGAAGGAGAGGCATGCCCTACACCAGGACATCCAACTCTTGTTATTTCTACTGCAAGTGCAAATCCCAAACTAGCCTTTTACCCTGCAAACACAAATTACTCCTACATTTTCTTGGTTCACAAGTAGCCATGCAAAAGACTAGCTTTTAAATCTCTAAGGAAGCCTCTAAGGAAGCACGCTCCAGAAAACTAACTCCTACTACAGTTACTTGGCAAACATGAGAAAACACAGGATACATCTATGGCACTAGGAAAGGATGCCCCAGGAGCACACTCAAGCACCCAAGTCCCAACGGAGCCTATGCTGAAGTGTTAGCATGTTTCCTGGCCCTGTTTTAGATGGGTTTACCTTAATCTTTGCCAGTAAAGCACAAGCATAATTCTAGAAATAGTTTACTTCAGGGACTGCTCCAAACCCAGAATGGATGAGACTGCTCCTGGGTTGGCTCCATCCACCCTGCTTGGTCCATCAACACWCTCTCACCCTCGGGCACAAAACAGCTTCATCCTCTAAACCCAGCTCTGGGGCACTTCCCTTAGATTATTTCAGGCAGTAGAGCTGGGAAAAAAAAAMCCCAACAACCCAAAACAAAAATCTTGGGGACTGAAGAGCATGACACTGAGGTTGGAGGAGTCCCAGGTMCAAGCACAATGGAGTAAGACATGGTCAGGTCTAAGCAATGTGGATGCAAACTAGTTCTACCACCAGCCTCAGGAGCAAGGTTTGTTCCTTGGTGCTCCTTTATTTAGATCATCTAGTCAAACCCCTGCTCAAAGCAGGGCTAAATCTGATATCAGATCAGGTTGCTCAGGGCCTGCTCCAGCCAGTTTTTACTGTCTGCAAGGATGGAGACTCCACGGCTGGTCTGGGCCCCTGTCCCAGTGCTTCACCATCCTCTTGGTGGGGAGTTTTCCTTACTATCTAATCAGGATTTTTCATGCTGCAACTTATGSCTCCTGCTGCAGTAGTAGAGATGTACTCTCTAAGTCTCAGCAGGTGATGAGAGCAGGAAACACAAGCCAAATATTCCTACTGTACAGGGGAACTAATGTGTGCCCAATATGCGTGTGATGAATTTTAAGACATATTCTAGAAGGGATACACTCCTGATTTCCATAATCCTGGCTTACATCCATAACAATGCATTCAGCTGCAGTAGGAAGGTAAATGCACACAGAGGTGGACATGGATACACAGAGGAACATAATAATCCCTTTTCAGTTCAAGGAACAATTTTTTGAGAATTCGAGTCTGAGCCTGCAAAACTCAGAGCTAATCCATATTTTATTGCCACCCATCTTTATTGTGATATGCTTCAAGTTTTCCCCAACACACCTCAAATAAATTACACTTACAATCTTACTGATGAGTTATTTACATTTTGACCTGGGAACACAATCATTACATATCACTTTTTAAATAAAACTGACTTCATCTAAAAGCATATTGCTCCGAGAATAGCCAAGAAAAGTTCACCCACGCAGTGGTTTTTTTTTAAGCACAATCACTTCTGGCTGACTAAAGAATTATAGCCTCAAAGAAGAATTTTATCAGCGTGGCTCTGACAAAGCAGTGAGGTAGACGTTTCATGCCTGTGCATACTTAGTGCTCTGCTATATTTGTTTAAGTATTACCTGCAGTTTGAGTGTAAATCTAAATTCACACTGAAGAATGTCTCTATATTGTGAGCTTTGTACGTATTTGATAGAGAATTATATTTACATTGTTTATCATTTAAACCACCCAAATACACCCACTACATCTGCATATACTGGGAATCAGCCAAGAGAAAAGACCAGTTCTTGCTCAAGCCACTGGAAATACTGGACTCTAAAATTAAATATCTGTTTAGATGCATAACCCCCCCCCCTCTTAAATTTCTGCCTGTTAGTGGCCTCGTTGTTCTGCTGGTACCCGTCTCGYGTGGTTCCTATGGAATGCATGCTAGAAACAGAAGGGATAATGGGATCAATCCCCACCTGTTCCTACACAGAAATCTGCAGTAATTTGACTCGCCTGGCTTCTGAAGAGATAAAACGATGACAAAGTGACAAAGCTACATGGGTGCTGACAACAGCAGGCATTCGCTCGCTTTCCCAAGGGAACCATAACGCATTTTGTGCTTGCTGTTTGCATTTGCCACGAAGATAAAGTCAAGCGCAAAGGTGTATTAAGTCTTTAATGGAGCAGCAATGTATTCTTTAGTATCTAAGAAAAAATAACCCTCGCTCCACCCTTCTGCACCTACGTATCATGAAAAAATGCTGTTCAAGTTATGTGATCAAGCAATGTGACACTGCTTGGCAAATATTTATTTTAGTATTAGTTAGTGACACATAAGAATAGAAATGAGCACAGAGTTGAGTAACATGAACAGTTTTTTAAACGACTTGAGGCTGCGTTAACATTAGTAGGTATGACTTCTTGCCTGCCTCAAATATCGAAATGCAAGATTTCATTTTTGTAATATTATATAATACTAATGATATTGGTCAAGATTTTAAAAAGTGAGGTGGAGGAGTTTCAGAAAATGGCATTCGACAGAGGTACTAAATAACCCCTGTTCACTTCTGAAAATCTCTTAATTGTCTCATATAAGAAACTATTGAGCGTAGGACTATTTGCATCATTTTTTAGTCAGACACCCTAAAAGAATACACTGCTTGTATCTTAATACGCTATGACATATTTAACACATCTTAGAGCAATAATTATGAGGCCAACAATTGGGATAATGAGTAAAACTGGTAATTTCTAATGATCTTCTAAACTTTAAGAACTTTAGAAAACATGTATAAAAGTTATGACATTAAATAGCAGTTTTTAGGGGTTGCAATGTATTTCTGTGCATATTTTTAAAGTATCAACTGTTTAACTCATATGTTATCACACAATTCATACTTGCACACACATTAATGGTATTAATAGTTTCATACATGACATCATTTTACCAAGCTATAAATTAAAGAATAGAAATTCTCACTGTTTAGAAGTACTCAGGGCACACACTTGCCCACCTAAAATTTTTGAGAGCCCTGACTGCTGATACCCCTCCAGAAAATCTCTGCTGCATGTTTTATTGTGCATATCTGCCAAAATTAAGCACTGCAAAACACCACATAAGAAAAACACATTCACTGAGATTCAGAGGGTAAAGTTCATCTTCTGGCTAAGCAAAATGGGTTACCTGAGGATACTGGAGGAAGGAGAAGAGGACAAAGAGGAAATAAAGGAGGATACATCTACTCCTTTTAAGCACTACTAATCCTCCGACCTTAAATTTAGGGGAGTGGATAAGTTTAGTAACCCGAGAGGATCTATCGCTATGCAAAGTTCTCCTCTTTTATTTGATATAGCGTTCCTTGGGAACACTGTAAGAATAACTACATCGGACAGCAATATTACAAAGCAGACACCTGCCCCTCCAACCCCCCAAAAGGAGGAAAGAAAGTAAAAACAGGTTGGTTGAGAAGTAACATTGCCTTTTCGGTGGGTAGTTATTTAATGTGAGGAAACACTCCCTCTCCTAAATTGCCTTTGAAATTTGCTTTGCATAAAGAAAAATACATACATGGATGGGCTTAATGCTTTCAATTTTAGGCACTGTTAACCCTCAGCTGCTTGGTTACGCATGTAGAAGAGGCACAAAGCACAGCATCTTTGTCTCTACATTTTTAATTCCTTCTTTCTCTTCTTCCTCTGCAAAAGATATAATATAACCTTCAAGGCGATGTGATAGGGTGGGAGTATGCGGTGACTATCTTTCCCTCTAATCGGAGATCTTCAGCAAGTTAATCTCTTGCATCCTTGTATTTTTCTTGGCAGTTGGTTAGCTCCAAGTGCTTCTGGAACAGCACTAATGTATTACAGTTTTAGCAGTCTTTGATGCAAACTGCATGCAGTGCCCAGAATTACCCACTAACCACTCAAAGAAAGTTGGCTCGTACGATTTAAATCCCAAGCATCGCTGGGCAAGTCTCCATCCACAGCTCATGGTGTTCCATCAGCTCCTGGCAGGGGACCAGCATTTAGCAGTTTTTCCATACGGAGGAAGTGCTCAGTTTCTAAAATTTGCAGATACGGCATATTAGCTTCCCCCTCTTAGATAACAGGTGTAGCCCTTTACAGCCAGGGACACTGACTGCATATTTTTTTTTGTCAGTAGCTATTGCCAAGGCATTCTTCTTTCAAGCATGAAGCTTACATTACGATAACAAAACGGGGGACACCAGGAAACGTTACAGAACAACTCTGCAAAACTCTGCTCGTCTGGCAAGGCTTGTTCAACAACCAGACAAAATCTGATCTTTATCTTGAATGAAACCTCATTATTGTAATAGTATTGTCAGTGTTTGCTCCTTCCTCAGAGCATACAGAACACACAAGCGTCACCAAACTTCTGATGTGTATCAGCCATGCAACAGCTCCAACTGCCTGCCAAGGTTTTTGGTTTGCATATCTCCCGGGCATCCCCCACAGTACAGAGATAGGAAGAGCAGGGAGTAAAAGGAGCCAGATGGGATGAGACTGAAGGGTTCAGAGGACCAAGAATCGAGCTCCAACAAGGTGTAAACAGTAGAATACTGCTCACTTTCTAGGGGGTGCATCACATTTAGCAAACCCTCAGCCTATGACTGGTGTTACATTCCCACTATATACAGGATAGCAGGGAGGAGAGCAACTAAACCACCTGACAAATTCCTAAGAACTTGCTTGGGATCAGCTGAGTGAGGGGAAAAAAAAAGAGCACCTCTTTGCCTCTACATGGAGAAAGGGGGATGGTTACAAACCCAGAATAACACAGAAGCTGTGGGAATAATTGCACATCAGCAGTGCTGTCACAGGCACCCACATTAAGGCAACTGTTTTCTCTACAACTTACCCAGTATTATGGTAGTTTAACATAAATACATGAACAACATTCAGTGCAACCGTTTCCAGGCAGAACAGTTCTTGTCAGTATTTCAGCTTTACATTTCAGCATTCCAGCTCCTCAGCAGCACAGGAACTTCAGCTGCCGTCTACCTGCACAACTTGGTAGGACTGCGTACAGCAGCGCATCTAACAAGGATGGACTTGGCTGAGAGCATATTGCATTTCTAAATGCAGCCCCATTGAGTAAATATTTAGTTTACAAACAGTATGTCACATCACCCAGTGTCATATGATCATGTAATAAAATAGCAGCAGTGTGCATACAAGAGCCTGAAATTAAAGTCAGCCAGGAAACCTGTAATAAATGCTGTGGTTTTAATTTTGGCTATATTTAATTCCCTGGTACCCCCTCCTTGATCCATCAGAACTTAAGAGAGAGAACCTATGCATTTTATTGAGGCGGAGGAAAGATGCAGGAAGGGAAAAGAAGAAAGGGCTACTGGCTTGGCTCCTGTGTTATGTGCTTCTACTATGAATACATCAGTCTTGTGACAGAACCCTATCTCAGTGACTTCTGCTTTGCAGAAGAGTGAAAATCTCGTAATCCTACTGTGTCGGATTCTTGGGTAGCAATCCTCATGGTTCCCACATAGAAATCATACTTGGCAGCTCCACTTGTCACACATCAATACAATATGTAAACTAGCTAGTCAGACACATGCCGGCTTTTTTAATCGAGTATTAGAGATGCCAGGCCAGTAGAGGCCATGCTTCCTCTCTTCTTAATTACTCCAATACTCATCTCTTGAGCCTCCCAGGAGTACGGTACCTCTTGGCCTGTGCAAAATGCTGCTGTTAAATCACATGGCTCATGAAACCCTCATTATTAATTCTTTTACCAGATTCTCCAACCAATCAAGTGTTGATACCATCTTCAAAGCTCTTTATACATCCAGCCCTCCCCTGACATGGTTCCTCTCCCTCTATTCCGTCACTGATCCCAGTTTCTGTAACTCTTAAGTCAAAGGATTAACAAACACCTCCGAGATTCTTCCACACAACCCTACATCCATGGTATGGCATTCTTGCACTAATCTTCAGGATCCTTCTCCTGAAGGGTCAGTTTGCCCAGAAGGCCACTACATTCTTCCATATGGTGAAACAGTTTATACGCTAGACAATGAGATCCTCAGAGCAGGGACCGTCTGCAATTGTTTAAAAAGCGCCCAGCTCTCAGCACACAACAGGGCCAGCCAGGTACAGAACAGCAACATACATACCATTGAATCACTGCAGTTGGAAAGGACCTCAGGAGACTTCTAGTCTAATGCCTCCTGCTCAAGGCAGGGTCTACAGTGAATTCTCACCAGCTTTCCAGGCTGTGGATGTGTGTATGATATGTATGCGTGTGCATATATCTACGTATATACAAACACAGACACTCGTATTTATTCTTTGTAAATCTAAATCCAGGGAACTTTGCAAGGGTGGGGAAGCACTGGTATACACAGATTTGTGTCATGTGTCTGCAGCCGTTCTGATCCAGAACTGACTCACCTCCATTGCTTAGATGCTTTATTTGCCCAAACCTCTAGTTTTCTCGTCCTGAATGATGTTCTCATGCTAAAACCTGACCTAGACTCATTTGGGTGGCAGAGGCTGCACCGCCCATGAGCTACAAAAGATTCTGCATTAGATATGGGGTGACAAAGGTGGGTTTTGTTCATACAAACCAAGCACACCCTTTCCTAATACTACCAGTGGGACTGTTTTTGACAAGATCAGACAGATCCACATCACACTCAAACTGATTAAAAGGTTTTCTTTGGGCTAAATGAAGAGCCAGAGAGTTGCTGCAGTGAATACAGGTCATAAAAAGCACTAAACTAAAAGCAGAACATTCTCTGTGTGCATGCAAATGCAGTCTTGAATTCAACCCGAGACCCCCACAACAGCTTAAGTAGGTTTAAGTCCAGGTTGCCAGGGTCCCTCCTGCCCCAGCCATATGTTCCCACACCTTGCCTTGCATAAGATTTATTTCATCCACGTTTTCAAAGCGTAAAGAAACAGATGTACCCAGAAGGTGTTGCCTGTCTAAGCTAGGTGGGATGTATTACCCTCACAGTACCTGTCCTTTCCCACTGCCTGCAGACCAGCATAAACCCATTTACAACAGGATGAGATGAATCCCACCCTCAGTGACTTACCGGCAGTCACATGAGAAACCTCCAAGAGCCAAGATTTACCAGGTCACTCCTTAACCTGAGGCTTGAGATGGTTTTCTTTACCACAACCTTATGCTATATCATTAGTGCAACTAGAGTTTTTTGAGGAGTTTTAGAAATTATTAAAGAGTTACTGCAAACCAGAAGATGGCATTGACACCAGCAGCAACGTTAACTGTTAATACACTGGGCTGGAAGAATTAGCAGGCCAATTAAGTCATGCTGTCACAACACATAGGTCACAGTTGAAGTGACACTTCAACTTGAAATGACAAGATTTACTTCTCTACTGTTCTCCTGTCATAAGTCTAAAATATATGGCACAATGTTAGCCAGGAGATGAAGGGAGTCAATCTTCCACCGAATGCAAAATAAGAGTACATATATGATGTCAACATATACTGCAAACCAGCCAGTGCTCCACAAACGAAGGCAAGCCTGATGACAGCTGAACAGCATCAGGGTTAAATCTGGGAACACAGAGAGAAGAGTTCACAGAAAACAAAGAGAAAAGCACTCCCAAAATAGCCTTGCAACTGTCACCACTAGCGATTGTCAGCACTGGAAGGTATGACCTTGCCATTGTGTCTCATGATCACAGCCCTACTCTTAAGAGGGCGTTTGTCAGAACCGGCACTACCAAAAATTCTACTTCAAAGTGATCCTGTATCTCCAACAGCACAGATTACACTCACCAGTGGTTTTGGGAACAACAAACAGCTCTTACTGTTGCTTCTGCAAAAACACAGAGCTTTGGTACCTTCCCTCTTCTCAGCCCAAGCTTTAGGGTGACCTCATGGCTCCAATGTGCTGCATGGGCACTTCTGTACCACGAACCCAGTTATAAAATCTTTATGCTTTAAAATCCTTGTGCAAATGTAATTCTGACACAATCGTATTAGAACCAGCAGAAAGAGGTAAATTCTGTTTTAAAGAGAGCAGGGGGAAAGGAGGGAAATGAGATAAAAAAAGGTGTTATTCATTTTCTTGTCCGAGATGTTCATTTTTTAACAGCAGTTGAGTCATACTTCTCATGTAAGCAAGAAAAGAGATATGGATTATGTCGGATTTTTCGATTGGAAGAAAACCCACAACAACTAGAAGTACTCAGCAGTATCCATGCCAGTCATCAAAAGAAACCAACAACAAATCTCTTAGAACGATTAGCACAACAAAGAACCCAGTAGAGCACAAGGGAAGAGAGGAATACRTGCAAAGGCATAATTATTTCATGAATGTAGCATTTTCAGGATGAAATAGCAGCACGAAATGTCAGGTGGAGAACTGCTTTGAATAGAAGCCACATTTTGAAACTCTCCACGCCTTCATATATGCACTGGGGACATCAACTTATTTAAAAGGAGGTAGATGTAAATATCTACTGCACTAGACTATAGATGGCTTAGCTAAATGTCTGTGAAATTCTTTATAATTATCAGGACTTCTGCTTTAGCTATGCAGCCATGGTATTGCCAGTGAATGCTGAAGCACCACGCTTCACTTCACCACTGGCTGGTACATTATCTGCTTTCACCGAGGTAGCCCTCAGCATGCCAAAGCTTCCAACTCTGCTTCTTTAGGATAAACAGGAACCACTGCTGTAAAGAAAGAGAAGGTCAGTTGGACACTCACACACTCCTTGTTACTGAAATGGGAAGAAAATGGGAAGAAAGCTAAATTGCCCTCTTTTACTTCTGCTAGAACGATAGGCTTAGGCATGCAGGATTGCCATCTTTTTGCCCCTCATTTAACATTTCTAATCAAATAGCATTTTGGCAAATCTAGGAAGATCAGCAAGGACCACAGATATAAATATTTCACTATGCAAAGAGCCACAGGGATCAACCCCTTACGCCAACCCGTCCAGCCTCGTATTATTTGTGTTCCAGTGTGTCCAGCAACCTACACTTAATCCACCTCTCATTCAAACAGGACCCAATACAGTGATTTTCCACTTCCATAGTGCTTTTCCTCTGCAGTCAATGGACTGGTTTGCCATTTGCATTCACAGACCAGAACACATAGCTCTAAACCATGAGAGACAGGCCATGCGAGACTGACTTTAAATCCAATCTAGATTATCATTTTACTCCCTTCCTTTTCATCATCTTCACCCCCCTAATTCCAACATGATTTTTAATACCCATTATTTCAACAGCAGTTGGAGGCTAATACTTTGTACGATCTGAGAAGAGCTTGAAATGAGTCCAGTACTTGATCAACTGCCAACACTAAAAATAAAGTCTTTCTGTCACTAAGAAGCAGGGACTGCCAGTTTCCTATTGGTGTAGAGCAGCATTAGCTTTTCAAGTCTCACCAGTTCAGTCATTCTGACCACTAAGTATGTCATTTCTCTCCCACTCAGCCAGTGCTCTCTGGCACTGGATCAAGACAGTATATATAAAATCCTGCCCTTAAATTACTGAAATTTTAGTTCCTGCCTGAAATAACTCTACATTTCATAATTAGAAAGTTCACAAGCATTTCACTCCTGTGTGGAAAATGGAAATTTAGCTCCTGCAAGTTTGCTTGGCAAAGAAATGTTCTGCTAACAACCCCTTGTTCTTCAGCTCTACAGGTGCTACACCAGTGGTAATACTGTACCTATTTAACGCAGTTCCTAAAGGCACTTTTACAATGCAAGCAAAATATATATGCGGTTTCTGCCATCAGCTATATTACATAAACATATTCTGAATTTCCAAGACACAACCTTAGATCAGATTCAGCCAAACTAATGCAGTCTCCTGCAGCCCAGGGCTGACACTCGCCCCGTTGTCTTGAACTGCCACTGGAGGTTGCAGAGCAGCATGGTAAGGCCAATGCCAAATGAAGACTAACGTTGTCAATAATGGGGGGGGGGGGGGGGACGGACAAAAAACTTTTCAGCCCACTTGGCAAGGTTACTCCACTCGCACCTTACCTGCTAGAAGGGCAAGATGGGGTAGGAAGGCATGGCAGGGCCACTCTGTGCTCCAGCAAACAATCCTCTATGGGAAGAGTCTCTCTAGGTCTTCTCCTAACTGGTCAGAGACATGGAAAAACAGCTGCAAATGATTTTTACCTCCAACTTGGCAAACTAAAGATGAGATTTGTGTTACCTAACTATAGATCTCAGAGACAGACAGAAAAATCTCTGGTGGTCACTTCAGGCTTTCTTTAGTCTCTCCCATGGCAGGATTTTGCAGCAGGCTCTGCTGGCTGAAGCCAGGGCTGCCTTTGTCCTGCCCTGTCTTACACCTGGCCAGCAGACCCTCTCCCCCAGCAAGGGACATTGATACTCATTTGATACCCCACTAAACAGATCCAGGAGCTAAACTAGCTCACAGTGGGACCAGACAAGGACTTACGCTGGTATGAAAAGCATATGACAGGAGCAGCAGGAAGGGCAGGACTGAGAGAGTCTGAAGTTGCCGCATAACCATTCACTTGGACATCTTGCTTATGTTAAGCCAGACAGCTCACGCCGCATATGGCCCGGGGAAAAACTGTTTTTTCAACAGAGAAAGCAACAAAGTCACTCCAGGGCTAGTACACTTTCACAGAAACCAGCTCTTCCTTACAGACGCCAAAGCTGGTGTAGGGGAAGTACCATGAGCTCCTGCAAACGCCAAGAAGTGCCCAATTAGCATTAAGGGCAAAGATGATGGAAACAGTGGCTATATGCAGAAACACCTCTACACGACCGCAAATGAAAAGAAAGACAAGATTCTTTTGGTGGAGTCATAGACAGTTTATTCAGAAGCAGAATATTAGGCCCTTGCTTTTCACGCACATCATTGTCTTGCAGCCACATCAGGTTTTGTTTCAAGATCTGAATCTCACCTTTGTGGCCAGAAAAAAAAAAAGGTGGTTTATAAAAAGAAAAACATACACTCAATAATTCTACTTATTCATTCTCATTGCCAACCCTGCAGTGCCTGGGAAAATTTAAATTTTCTTCTTTGCAGTTAAAGATTCGGGTGGCTAAATAATCTCTAAGTATCAGTCCCACGTGCTCCTAGGGGCTCAGCGAAAATCAATCATCGCTAGACAGACATGTAGCAGCTTGCTCAATCATTTTCCAGTCCTGTGCAACTCGGAGCCTTCACATTCAAGTAAACAAGTGATTTTTCTGAGTTTTGCCATTCTTCCTGTCCGCTACCTGAACAAGAGACTGGTATCTACCATGGCTCAACTGCCATGAAATGTCATCATTCTCAGCAGGAAAAGGCACCACGTCAATCACAGGACACAGAATTTTCTTTGAAGCATAACAAACAATGGAGCAGACAAAGAGGGTGCTGGACAAAGAAATCTTTTTAGAAAGAAAGTGATTCCACATTTCTTCCTGACAGGACCATAGCTAAGATTTTGCAAGCATTTCTGTTTCCAGTGCAATCACTTGGATTTGCAACATCACTTAACACGGTGCAGGAAATGTTTTCTTTTAAATGCTAGTGAAACCTTGGTATAATTTGTTATTACAGCAGAAGCTAAGCTATATATTTTCTTAAAACATAGCAAAAAAACCCATCGAAACACAGCAATTTAAGGTCTGGACTGTGGCTGGCATTTTTAGAGTGGTAGGTGAAGGAGAATATAGGAGTTCAGTCAGTCCTATGACAGTCTGCACATCTCTTCGGTAACAAACTTTTCAAGAACTCCCAATACTAGAAAAAGACGTGCTCGAGATACGTTTGAGAATCCGATTCGCATGAGTTTTCAAATGTCAGCTACACTTTCAGGAGGAGTTAATCTGAACTTGCCTTTATTCATGGCGGGGGAAGGGGGGGAATCAATCCACGCTATTAGGGCTGTTCAATCCATAGGAAAGTGTCTGTCTTGTTTTTTTTTTTTAATCCTGTGGGAAACAAACTAAAGCAAATCTCAGCATGGCCACCAGTAAAAAATCATGCACGGATGGCTTCTGAGTGTCATCACCCTCATGCTGCCATCAGCAGTCCAAACAGAGGTCAGGGTATCGGTTCTGGTGAGGCCCATGGAAAGACAGAGGTGGTGGCAAATACGGTACTGAGAACAAGTCATCTGTTAAAGAAAATGACCTGTCGAAAAAGCCACTGAAGAGGGACAAGTGCTGCTAGACCCTTGCGCAGACACTTTCATAGAGTAACTGAGCACTGTAAGCGTATTAAGGAACCTGCCATGCAATGAACTCTTGTCAAAGCATGACACCCGATATCTTGCTAGTTTGAAAGATGGACTCAACTAAGGTGTCAACTTTCCCCAGTGACATTAATGACACTTTGAGTCTAATCAAGAACTGTGGTCTCTGAGATCAAAGAAATACAGACCTGATACAAACTTTTACRTTTTCATAAGAGTAATGTAAACCCAGTTACTTGCTCTGACGCCAAAACCATGCAGGGCATGTGCGTGATACTGGCAGCCCAGTGTGAACTCCTGATTGAGTGCTCTGTCAGGACTTTTAAAGTGTCACACAGCCCTGGCTAGCAGATGCCGAAAAAAGGACATAGCCAGAAACGGATAGAGCAATGAACGTACACAGCAAAGGGAGGAGTGGCGGGGCAGAGCAAGCTCTCCACCTCTGTAACTACCATTTACAGAAGCAGCAGCCAGGCAGACTGACTAGGCTTGCAGGTGAACTACAGAAATTACTCATCCTTAAAGTAAAACAAAACCCGGCGGAACTCCAGCTAAAGGATGGCGATTTCCATGTTTATCACACTGTGCCACCTGTGCATTAGCCTGCCTTGCAGGTGGGTGGCACAGGCAATCCGCAGAAACAAAGTACCACAACCTGGATGGTGAATGGGAGAAAGTTAGGAGGGGGCAAGGTTTGTTGACAAAGCCCAGCTGCCAGAGCCATGAAACTGTCTCACCTCCCAGTGGATCACCCCATTTCTGCTGAAGAGGGAAGAGATGCAAAGAGCATCATGCAGGAGGACTTTCAGAAGTACTACAATGCAGCCCCACCTCCGTGCCAGCTGCAAAGGAAGAGGAGGAGCTCACAGGAGGAAGCAGTGAGCTGATGACTGGGAGAACAATCCTGCAGATGGGTCTGTCTCGCTGGGAACATGACTGCATGCCCYCAAAACCATGGATGTACCTGTGGTTGCAGGCTGGGTTCCCAGCTTGAATCAAGAGCTAGGCCATAAGCAAGAGATTTCGTGATCAGGCATCCAGACAGATGGTGATAACCACGGACTGTGTGGTGACTTGCCTTCTGGAGGCATGACAGACACACAGCCAGGAGAGGCTCTAGAAACAAAATGGCTCATGTTAGAAAGTTGGACAGTAGTACTTCTTGGGTACCACTCCTGGAAATCATGTCACGGCTATGTGTAGGACCAGCAAATGGACAAGCAGCAAGTGTCTCAATGTATGGCTGAGAAGATGGAAAGGAGGAGTTACTGGGAAGTGAGGAGACTCCTGGAATAGAGAAGGGGAGAGATCTTATCAAACCCAAAAATAACTAAGCTGCTGGTGCTTACATTAGCGGATGGTGTAATACAGAACAGCAGATGCATGGGAAATTGTGGTATTTTGGAAAAGAGCCACCAAGGCTTTTACAGAGGGAAGTCATATGACAGAAAGCCACTGGTGTCTTTCGAAGGGTAAATAAGCATGAAGGCAAGGGAGATCCAGGTGATACAATCCACAGAGACTTCCTAAAGGCTTCTCACTAGGCACCTCACCAAGGCTCCTAAAGCCACTGAATTGCATGGGTAAGAGGGAAGATCCTTGCACAATTAAACATATTTTCATGATGGGGAGACCAGAATACATAACAGATTTTCTTCCTGGAGATCTCTGCAGAAATCCTTCCTGAGGTCTGTGCCGCCAAATGTATTAAATAAAGGATCTGGAAGAGGAGGTGATTAATGAGGTGATAAAGTTTGCTGATTGAACTGTTCAAGAGGGTAAAGAAAAGGACGAACTTGCGGAAGAATCTTACAATACTGAGCAACTGGTGATAAAACGGCAGATGAAATTCAATGCGATAACTGTAGAGTGAATCACAGGCAAAAAATACACCTAACGTCATGTAACAAAATGAAAGGCTCTGAGCTTATTACTGCCATTCAGGAAAAAGCTCTTAGGATTATCACAAATAGCTATAGGAAAATATCAGCTCCAAGCTCAGAAATCAAAGCAAATTCTAGAAATTATTTGGAATGGAACAAAACAAAACAGAAAATATCATTAGGCCCCTATGTAATGGTGCACTGTATTTTCAGTATCATAAGAAATTCTAGTCCTCACAACTAAAACAGATGTGGTAGACATGAATGGAACATGAATTAGAAAAAGCTTAACTTAAAAAAAGGGGGGAAAAAAACCCAAAACAAACAACTTTCCCCATTTTCCAAAARCATTTCTTAGGGATTTCTGTGGCATCACAAATATGGTTTATGCTATTTGTAGGGCACCACAGAAATAAACAATGCTTTGGAAAAAAAGAAATGGCTAAAGRAGAATTCAGAAAGATAAGAAGAGAACAAGTTGTAAAAGGTTTGGGGAAAACAGGACACTCTCTCCCCATCCACCCAGCACTCTGCTGTACCCTCGACCCACTGCAGCTGTACCAGCAGGGACTCGGTCTACGCAGGAAAGCACAGGATTCAGCACAGACTGCAAAACCTTGAGCCTGCGTAAACACTCGYCTGAAAGTCTCATCAGCACAAAGTAACAAGGCCCAGCTCTGTTCCTCCTGTTCAACAAAAATGTAGAAACCGAGATCATGTTTTACTGGTGCGAGATAAAACCAAAGCAGAGAAGGTGGAGAGCTCCACGGAACAGAACCCAGCCTCAGTGTTCCTGACAAATGTTCTTACAACAAAGCGAAAGGAGAAAATTCCTACACTTAAGTGGGAGACGTCTAAAGGCAAAACAAGAACAAAAAGGACACAGCAGTAGAGGGGATCACTGACTAGACATGCACTCAAGACAGGCTGGGCTGAAAGCAGCCCAACCACCGCACCGCTGTGCGACAGGTCTCATTCGTGTGCGGGCGACTCCGCTCCTGCCGGGTCTCGGCCGCTATGGCCACCACTCCACGCCGGCTCCGACAGCTCCCGCGCTGCAGGGAGCACGCTGCTTGCTTAGGATCTTAATCTTTCAAAGCAACATTCACTAAATATATTGTTATACCATTAATGATTTATACCATTACTTCTAATTTTGCTTTACCATCCCCGCACCTCCGTCCCCACTGGGTAATTAAGGCTTGGCTGAATGACTCAGTGGGGTGCTGCTGAAGAAGAAAGCAAATCTCATTCTGGAATACATTACAGACAACTGTTGTTAGTAAGGCCCTGAAGAAAATTATTCTTGGGCTGGAGAGATTTCCACTTAAGTATCACATTCGATTTGAAAGCAACAAACTCCTAAGAAGCCCAGCAGAGAACAACAAGGCTCACTGCAAGTTCAGAAGACATCAACCAGTTGGAAAGGTTAAATAAAACCAGCTTTACTGTATCTAGGTAAAAGGAAAAAAAAGTTTGAGGAGAACGGAGTCTTCCAGTAGTGGGAAGGCTGTTATGGAAGGGAAACCAATTACAACCAGGGGAAAACAAAGAATTCAGTTTCATTGGGAAGAAAGCGGAACAGGGTCAAGCACGGAGAAATGCTTCCTCACTGCCCAGCGTGCCAGGCACTGGAGCAGGCTTCCAGGGGAGGTGCAGACAAGTTCTTCCCGAAGATGTTTAGGACYGGATTAGTTAACTGCCTTCTGGAAAAAACTCTGATAAACCTGGTCATGCCTCAGCACAGAGGACTGGACCAGAAGGTCTTCTGTGATCTCTTCCAGCCACGCATCTGTAACTCTACAACTGCACAGACTGCCCTCACCCCTGACACGGCACAGACTGGTCCTTCCAGGCAGCTCTGAGCAAGAGCAAATGACAAAAAGCGAAACAAATGGCAGAGGAAGAGATGCAGCTTTCAACAGAAGGAGAACTATCAAAGCACTGCTTAGAGAAAGCAAAGGATTAGGAAAGCAGCTTAGACAGACTGGAGAAGGGGTGAATGGTTAGAGTAACTGAGACAAGGCCTCAGCCACAAATAAAAATTAAAAAAAAAAAAAAAAAAGAGCTGGTAGCTTTGTCAACAACAGGTATCCCCAAATCTCCAAAACACTGAGGGCTTCATCACCATAACACTGTATTTTAAAAGATAAGCCTGGAATCAGATTACATTAAAATGTCTTATTTTTCCTAATGCAGCAGTTCTTGTTTTGGACGGGGCTTGAATTTTTAAGTCACTAGCACAATTTGCAGGAAGCTGGGCATAATGTCAGCACATGGATTCCCTCCCAATGACTACAATCAATTCTTTGTTCCTTGTTCACTTTCTGCAACATTGAACAAGTTTCTTAAAGATTAACAGCACCAAACTAAATGGAAAAGAATGGATTTTGTGGACCGACTGAGTTGAAAACTGAAGACAAGCCAATACTCGAAATAGCTATAAGACAATATTTGGCCAAAAACATAGGGCTCCTTCTATAGCAGCTATTAATAAGGGATCAAAAATAACTCATGCAATATGCTCTGAAGTTTAAACCTTGGCTCTGCTGGCATACAGGTTGGCAAGGTCCTGAAGTCTCCCATCAAGAGACAGACAAATTTACCACTTATCTTTTTCAGCATGAGGGAATGCTTGTTCAGAATAACTCAAGTGATATCAATTTAAAAGAGAAACCATTTAGGGCTGCAAAGGTCAAATTCTCTTTGTCAGTCATCCAAGAAAGTAAAGAAAAGCTACTGCAAACTGCGAAGTAAAGATGAAATCCACCTTTTGCAAGAATACCTAGATACTGTGTTCAGATACATCAGTTGAGGCTACTGCAAGCCAGGAACAGAAAAAGGCTCAAACACTCTGGGATATCACCATGCTAATCCACTACATATACATATTCTTTCTTCTAGGCTAGAGGATGCTATGAAATATAATCTTCACGCCACTGCAGCAAGTTACCCAAACATTCAATAAAATTGCCTATTAAATATAAAGCATAATTGCTCACCATTTATGCAATATATATATAGTATTACTTAGCCTTCTAAAAATCAATGGGTTTTAATTTTAAAATATTGCTTTAACATTTGAGAAGGTATTAGGCCTTATTAATTCTCTCCTATCTTATTTCTCTTCTTGACTCTAATCTGTAATAAATAATGCCTTTTTAATTATTCACTGTATCGTAGAGGGAATCTTCCTGCCACACCATCCTAAAGCCTGGCAATCGGTAGCTTAATGTACAGAGTTAGAATTTATACCCATCAGGCAGTTTCTGAACACATCTAAGCTTTTGGCATGAACTATGTCTTAAAGCAATTAGTTTCACAGCTGAATTTTATGCTGGATGAAAAAAAATATTTGTTTTAAAATCCTGATGTCCTTTAATTCTTCCTTGTGGGAAAAAGCAAACATTCCTAATCACACTTCACATATAATTTTGGATACCTCTATCATATCTGTGCTTGTGGCTTTCCACTAATTAGAAAGAATCATAGACAGTTTTGATCTTTCTTGTATAGAAACTGCTCCATGACTCACCTTGCTGTTACTTCCCGTATCTTTCTACTGACATTTTCTTTTGAGATGGTAGAAAAAGAACTGCACAAACTAATCTACAGATGGGCACAACATGAACTTATACTGGCTTTATGGCTTCTACTTTATTTATTCCTTTCTTAATAACACCTAATGTTTGATTTCCTTYTTCCCCACTGCAGTACTTCCATGCTATCACATTAAACCCCCAGAAAACCTTTTCCAGCTGGTACCAGCTGGATTAGTATCCACTGTTTCCCCATAAACATTACTTCCCATTTACTGACCAAATTTTGCCAGCCATTTTATCAGCAAATCAGTGAGTATTGTGAAACCCTTCACTGCCAGCTTTTATTTTATTATCCTGAATAAGCAACACAATCAACAAACTGTTACCTCACTCTTTATTCCCTTTTCCATCTCACATATGGGTGTGCAGAGCAGCACAGACTCCAGGGGAGATGCACAGGATAACTCCCCTTCCTCCAGTAAACTGATCTTTTAYTCCTAGCCTTCATTTTATCTCTTTCAGACACTAATTAATCAATGATAAGATCTCTTTTTATTTCACAACAGCTTTGTTTCTTAGGGCTTCCATAGAGGGACCTTGTCAAAAGCGTTTTGGAAATCCAAACATACCACCTCAACCAGATTTCTCCTCCCCGCGTGCTTGTTGACTCCTTTGGGTTCTTCTTGGAGTCCTTTTTGGAAACTAGCACCGCATGGAGAACTGTCACTTCCCATTGACATGGTCCTGCTACAGGGATGGTCCTCTGGTAGTTGGTTTGTTTTAAGTGATATGTTACACACAACGGATAATAGCTTAGCGACTTCATATGCCAGTTCCTCCTGAACAAATACCAGCAGTGCTGAAGACCCAACACTTTTCAGTTGTCTGAGCAGTTCTGGAACTTCTTTTGTCAATACTGCAGCTTGGTAAAGCTCAGAAAGCTGAATTTTTATTTTTTATTTTAAGAGATCTTTGTRCAGGAAGGATTGAAGGTGCACAGACACAGTATGGCTGAGAAGCAATACAGAACTGTTCGGTACACAATGGCAAAACTGGGACAGATCTGTCATTTGAAGCTATTTAGTTGAGCTGTATCCAAGACTCAAACTCTCCCAATACTCCCCAGAAAAAAAAAAAAMCACGATACTGTGTGTTCCCTGAATATCTATTACAGTGATTTATGATAGAGAGGAGAAAGCACGCAGGCCACCCCATGTAAAAGATGATATGTCACAAGGAACAATGCATCATTCTCTCAATTTTGAAATAATTAGGATTTAAATTCTCCTAAATCATCACTTGTCAATTTTCTTTATTGAAAGTCCCCCTGTTCCACAGATATGCAGAAGTTTGTGTAAGTTCTATTTGTCTGCAGCAAATACACTTGCCCTCATGCACCCACCTCTCTAAATATATTCCACTTTCCAGTTCCATGTATAAGAGGAGAGACTGAGGAACATGTGTGTGAATAGGGACGGGATGCAAACTCTAGCAGGAGAGGTGCGGATAATCTTACCCAAAAGTTGGAAGGCTCGTGTACTGAGCCTTTGCACAGAGGTCTAACACACCCAGTACCTAAGACAYGGCTCACCTCACACTGGGGATAGTACTCGGATGAAAAGTACAGACTCTGAGGAGCAGCAGGGGACTCTTACTGCCTTTCAGCTTCCCCTCGAAATTAATTAGACTGAGAGTAGCTAAGTGACAGAGGGTCTGGGAAACAAATGGCAGTGGGTAGGACAAGTGACATGGGAGACAAGCTCAATAGCTCCAGGACAGTCCAAACCCCTGGAGCAGCACTTTGGTCCAGAGAGCGTCCGGGCTGCCCCGGAGCAGCACACGCACCTAGGGGACAGTGGAACTGCCCAGGAACAGAGAACAAAAACAGGAGTCAGATCCCATCCAGGACTATYGAAAGGAATACAGAGCAACAAGTTGTCAAACAGTGCTATTTTCCTCACCGGTCCCTTCTCCTCCTAGCCAGAAGCTATTCAGCTTGGTCCAAGGGAGGGACTTAAGCTGCCAAAACTCGCTCTCTCCTCACTGCCCTGCTTGCACAAAGGCTGGTTTACAAATCACGGGAGCTGCTTAGTCCTACCTACCAGCCAGGTTTCCTCACCTGCTGGCAGGAGCAGCGCTTTGCCTGCACGAAGGTTTGGCACTGAAAGCTACTTCTTAAACCCAGTTCCCCAGGGTAGCATATCCGTCTGCTGGGCATAGGCTGGGCATACGGGGCCGGACAGTCCTCTCCCCGACTCTTCACTAGTCTGTGTGGGCACCAGGGTTAAGCTGGACCCTAAGACATGCTTTTTGCAAGGACATGAGCTAAGCCCTGCTGGCTTATGGCTGCTCACTCTTGCAGTTGATCCACAAGGACCGAACAGCCATCACTCATGGGCTGGCTGCAACAGCTACAGCTACTCATCCCCCTCCACAAAGCCTAATCCGTACCCAAGTGCCTCCTGCACCCCCTTTCCGTACCCAGACGGCACTGAGCAACAGTTAAYATTCGAAGTGCAGCAGTGATTAAATTGGTAGCTGGACTGAAAGTAAAAAGGGCTCCGTTAAAGTGGACTCACAAGCCAAAAATGACAGTTCAGCTTGCTTTATAGCATTTCCTACAGTGTCAGCCATTCTGCACATGGGAGCAGCAAGAAGCATTCTTCAGCAACTGGAAGACAATTGCTGAGCCCATTAAAAAAATTAAGACAGCCAAGAAAGATAAGAGAATACCCCTAGCCTTAGGAGCCTCTGATGTCTGTACTGCAAGATGGTTAAGAAGCATTTACCAAAGTGGTAGTAAGAAACAGGAATCCACAATCACCATCTCCCTTGGGAGATATTACCTGGCAGTACTTCTTATTGCGTGTCTACTCCTGAAGAASAGAGGTCACGACATGCCTTAAAACTGAACTGGTGCTGACAGATAAGCAGTTTTGAATCGTTGGTTAAGTCATTGTGCAGGTTTGCACCAAAAAGCAGGGAAGGCATCGCAGGTATGAGACAACAGCAATCGCAGTTGCTCACTAGCAACTGCTCAGCCGTGTTCCTGCAAGACTGAACTCTGAAGAAATTAAGAGACAAGTCAACTAGAGAGAACCCCTCCTATTTCCCTCCTGGCAGAGACCTCACCTTAAAACTTTAATTGTTTAGAAGGAAAAAAAAAAATCAGGGAGATAAGGAAATCAGGAAAATACCCTAGAAATGTTTAGTTTGCTGTGCACACAAGTGTCTGACAATCACTGCAAAGAGCTACAGGCAAGTACGACTGGAGTTTCATGCAGTGCACACTACAGAAGCGGCGCAGCTGAGGAGTCTGGTACGACAAGATGGGCACACATGCTAGAAGGAGCGGACTAAGGACCGTTCCCAGGAAAAGCAGATCGGTCCTGCTAGCTAGATTGTGCAGCACCAGAGCCCCAACCCAGGGAATGGCCATGGATCACTTTTGGGACCAGGCAGGATGCAGACACAGCTGAGGAGGGAGCTGGTTGTCACTGCAAAGTCACTGTCATCTTTCAAARGTCATGGTGACAAAGGGAGGTTCCTGATGACATGCAAACACCACCCATCATGTAAGAAGGATCCAGGGAACTATGGGCCCRTCAGTCCCAGCTTAGTCCCTGGAAAGGCTGTGTAGTAAATCTTCCTGAAAGCTATTTCCAGCCGCATGCAGGTGTTGTGGTGACTGGGAACAGCCAGCATGGATTTACCRGTGGCAAATCTCGCCTAACTTGATTGCCCTCCACAATGACAAGCTGTCTAGGTGGATGATCGGCGAGCAAGCGTGGTACCCCTTTGACACAGTCTCTGATAGTATTCTTAATAGGCAGATTGGTGAGAGCCGGACTACAGAAGCAGACGATAGGGCGATGGAAAATTGTCTAGAGTATCAGGCTCAAAAGGTGATCAGCCGTACAAAGTCCAACTGGCAGCTGATTACCAGTGGCATCCCTCGGGGTTGATACTGGGGCCAATACAATTCAATATCTTTATTAACAAACTTTAACACCGATTATGGGACAGAGAGCACTCTCARCAAGTTTGCAGATGATATCAAACTGGTTGGTGTGGCTGGGGCAGGAGAGCCTTCTCAGAGGGACCTACACAGGCTGGAGAAGTGGCCTGATGGAGAGCTTGTGAAGGTCAACCAAGGCAAACGGAAAGTCCTGCCCCTGGGACAGAGTAACTCCTTGCAAGAACACAGACTGGGCAACTGGCTGTAAAGCAACTCTGCCGAAAAAGACCTGCCAAGTTCTCAGGGAGGCAGAGCAGACAGATGAGAGGCAGTAAAGATAACTGCTTTTATGGACTACCAGTGTAACTGTCTGGAAGAGACTCTGACACACGATACTGACTTTCTGCTTCTCAGAAGTCTTTGAAACAGTAATTTTGAACACAACTTCTACGTTTCAAAGCTTGCGCATGGTACACAGATTCCCCTAAAGGCTAACAAGACTGATGAGAATATCAGCACACAGTAAGCTGAGCTGGCTGGAACACAGTGTAGTTCAGTTGGCTTCCTAAGAACACAGTGAAGAAGCACGAAGCAAGACAASAACTGAAAGCCAGCATCAAGTGATGAAACCAGCTTTGAAGGTTTAACCTAGATGCTTTGGAAGCAAGTAAGCAGCACTTTCTGACCTTCTCTAGAGGGGGCTATTTCAGCTCAGTATTCATAATTCTGCTTGAAATACTTGCTGTAGACTACTTAAAAACCACCTCTTGCATCAAAAAAAGGAAGATGTTGTGGTAATAGGCTAGAACATAGCATTTTGCATGTGCCATCAAGTTGCTTTGAAAGCATCTTTGCCAGTGTAATAATTTTTGGTACTGAAATATTAATGCAATGTGTAGATCATACCAACAGTACAAACATCACTTGCGATGTTCACTGAAAGACTCAAGCAAGGGCATGCTGTTTGCTAGCAAAGGAACTTCTGCTGGCATCATCACATCACTTTAAAAAAAAATTAAATCAGACACTTGGCAAGTCTGTAGTGTTTGTATGACTGTCACGGGTGCAGTTGAACCCCTACCCGGGCTCAGGATATGCACCTCTTCCTGGACAGGTGTAGGCTGTGCTAATGCAACCAGTTAGCTCAGATTTGGTTGTTATCCACAAAAACACCAAACCCGTCTACGCTGGAGAGCATGTCATCTCGCTTACAGAAACCAGAGAGCAAGTGGGGTGGAAAAATGGCTTGTTAGATAAAAATTTAGGAACATTTCATCCTCCAAAACCACACCAGTATTTTAGGTAAATATTCTGATGATTTCTGTTGGCAGAGGACAGGGTGTCTGTTAATGATGTAACTCAGAGCAGTGTCCTGGCTATACCAAAACATTCAAAGCAAGCCCCATTACTCACAGCCTGCTGGGTCAGAGTTCACCTGCCCCAGCAATCTTCCGAGGGAGAAATCCCTATTAACATGTCTCACATGAAGTATCGAGTTGTCACTCAAGATCAATCCATAATTATTAATGTTTTGGGTAAGGCTGACAATTCATATGAATTTAAGTCCTGGAAGAGGAAGAGAAACCCTGCTTCATACTTTGACTTCAGAATGAAACCACTGCAGCAGCACTTCAGGATGCATCAATTCAAGCGCAAAAACAGTATGGTTAATTCGGCACAGCTCCGTGTGCGGGCCCTACTAGCTTCAAGCTGGTTTACATCCGTTTGGGTTACGGTATTATATTTACAAGTCCAAACTAAACAGACGTAAGCCAGGTTAGGCCAGCAGAGCCCACACACAAAGTTGCATCAGTTCACTAAATCACTGTTAGAGACACCTCTGCTAAACCAGAGAAAACTTGTGTTTAGACAAGGCCTGATACTACGAGTTGTTGCTATCGCATGATTTCAGACGTAAAGAAGCATAAAGCTTTATAATGAAATCGCATTAACTGTCTAAGACAGTAAGGAATGACAAATTATAAATAGGAGGTGGCTTCAGACAGATTCCAGAAATGGACGGTGAGCAATCACTGTGGCAAATCAATGCTCTGGCTCAGAGTATCAGAGAGGGGCCGGGTTTAGTTTTACCCTGAAAAGGCAGTGACACATAAAAGGCTAATGGCAGGTGGTCATTCTGCATTCTGTACATTTCACAAAGATTTATGAGCAAGGCTGAATGCTGGAAAAGCAC
The DNA here is from genome assembly GCA_030449065.1 of Oceanodroma leucorhoa. Taxonomy (NCBI): domain Eukaryota; kingdom Metazoa; phylum Chordata; class Aves; order Procellariiformes; genus Oceanodroma; species Oceanodroma leucorhoa. The sequence goes on from JASVER010000166.1 coordinate 901,955, forward strand.
TGCTGAAACTGCTTGTGTCCGTCTGCAAGGTCAGCTTATTGTATTATGGAAACATTTCTAGTGAGACTCTTACGAGTTAAGACTGTTCTGCTTTTTTCAGCTACAGGAAACAAGCTACTAATAAAAAACAGCATTAAAAAAAAGTCACACCATTTACTCTTAAAGAGTGAATTTTCAGTTATTTTCAGCTGTTTTCAGATCAGCAAAGACTATATCTAAGCTGAGAGCTTAAAGCTGGAAGGAGACTGATCTTTGAAAAATTTGTTTAACTTGATAATATTTAACAAGAGTGCACGTAGATGTACTTTCTAAAATACTAGTCATTTGTAAGTACTGTACATTGTAATTATTATGAATGAAAGCTGTCATGAGAAATTGCGTAGGTGACTGAATCAAGAATTTTGATGTTCATAATTGTCAACAGCTTGATGAGGAAAGAGAGGCCTGACTCTCGGGATTCGGCTGTCAGCAGTGCGGGATATCATTCTCACTCGCCTGGGAATCTAGAAAAGCAAATTTCCTCTGAAAAACGTGTTTTAAGAATTAAGTATTTAAGAATGGTCCTGTTCCACCACAGTAAGAGATGCATCTCTGGAGTGAAGGGAGGAAATAGAATTTGGCACCTCTAAGCTGTGCAGGTTGGAGCTCCATCACACAGTCATGCTCCGAAAAGCTCCCGCAGCGCGGGCAGATCACATCGCCCTCCATTTTCAAGAAGTTGACAGCAGCTTGAAACATTTCTCTGCACAGGCCTGTATGGACTATACTCACCATGTTGTTCTTAAATCCATTCATGCTCAATTGAGCCCCATAAAAATAGGCACCTAAATCCCCACCAAATCGTTCCCTCAAAATTCTTATAAACTGAAATTTTCCTGCTAAGGCATACTGAACACCTCCTCCTGCGAGCTGCACCTTTCATCCCTGCACAGATCAGTTTGCTGCAGCCCAATAAAGGAGATTGCAGGGACAGCTGTTGCACCTCCCTTCAGAAGGACAGCTGAAAATAAACCGCAGACTCAGATCCCAGGATTTATACTGGGCACCCTCACCATGCTGGGGCCATACCATTATCAGTAGGTCAAACAGTTCACTCATTTGGAGAGCTTGCAACTGGAGGGTGGGGGCTGCTATTCCCCTGAAAGGCTCTGGGCTTCTCTTTCGTTCAGTTTTTTATCCCAGCTCTGTGCGGAAACACAATTTTTTAAAAAGCAGAGCAGACGTTTCAGAGTATTGAAYGCTCCCCCTGCCCTCATTTGTATTCAAAAGTAAGAAATAAAAAAAAATCTCAATTTATACAACCACCCACGTAATATTCCCCTCTCCCAACCTTGTTAAAAAGATTGTTCTAATATGCACAGTCTGACAGGCCTTTTTGACATATGGTATATAATAATCCTCAATTGAGAGCTAGCATGCCAACTCAAAAGTCTTGTATTTTAATATTAGTCAGTTATTATCTCAGTATATTACAACACACAGCACTTAAGATGTCTCACAAGGCCCACAGTACCTAATCTGAATTCTAAGTCTCTAAACCTGTTTGTAATAGAAACAGCTCCCAGCCCCTAACACTCACTGTTAAAATAAGCAAGAGGCATTATAAATTGCAAAAATAATACCAGGATGACAATAGTTTCATCTAGGTTACAGCTGAGAGAGTTCTGCACATAAACGTTGCCTTTAATGTTTCAGCAGGTTTCAGGCATGCCAACAGGAGCTGCAAGACACTGCTCTGGAACAGCGAGCACTCCAGGCACTGCACTCATTGCTCATTCCTGCATTTTTTGCTGAGCTGGCTTTCAATCTTATCAAACAATGTTGTTTCAGACAAGTATGCAGCATTAAAGACTCGTCTCCAACTCTAATGCAGCCTCAACAATTCTATTTGCAAAAGTCAGGAAGCTTTCAGCATATATTAAGTAAAATAAGCTTTCCCTAAAATACCTTCACTTCCCAAAGGAGATTTCCACGTGGGGCCAGAGCTCTGGACTGCCCAGCAGCACTGCTCTAGAGATGAAAACTTTTCCACAGGACAGCACTGAGGGACCAGGGTCATCACTTCTAGCTGCTGCCATAAAGGAAGTTGTAGCTGAAAATCCCATCAGTTCACTTGCTCACTGTTTATGGGGAGCAACAGAGCTTGACTCATCTAATCACTACATAGGATAAACAGAGGCTGAGGAAGGAAACAATGAAGATGCACATTTCCCATCACAAGTATCCATCTACTTACTAAAACAGAGTAAGTTTCCTCCCAGCACTCAGTAGCTGAGTGAACGCTGCGGTTGGCTTCAGCTTCCAGAAGCCTCACTAACCAGTTGAGAAACTGCCCCTAACCAAAACAAAGGAAGACTTCCTCCAACTGCTGCAAGGAGCAGCAACACTCCAAGGCTCTAACTCATTTCGGTTCAAGGTTAGTTTGTTTAGTCTAGAGTTAATTCTGCCCATTTAGGAGATTGTTTTGAAATAGAGATGCAAGTGACAGACAATTGAACTAACCCACAGCGACAAAACATCAAGCCAAAAAAAAAGGACTTGAGTAAGCCAAAAGCAAGAAAATGAAAGCATTAGGTTGGTAAAAGAGCACTTCAGATTTTAACTAGCTTTGTCTAATAAATTCCTAGTGTATTGTAGGCAGCTTCCAAGCTTTCTCACTTCATTCAGAGTACATGCTATTGTACTCCCATTTATAAGTGAAATCCAAACAAAAGTGTTTCAACTGCCCCAGTGATAAACCCTATTTTTGACAGTGTCATATTTCAGTTTGATGAGCAGCGTTAAATACAGTACAAACAGCTTGCAACTTCTATTTTCATTGGCAGAAGCATACCTTCGGAAAGAAACTTTGCAGAGTGCAGTGGAAAAGGTATGACTCTCCCTAGATAACCTTCTCTTCCTAGGATTAATGTATTTTTAGGCAATGCAGCCACCCAATCTTAAAAAATGCAGCCTGATGTATGACACTATCATCACCAATTAAAAGATCAGAGGCTAAACTACCTTAAAATGCAGCTGTGATGCCCCAAACATATGCATATGTAGTACCTGAACACTTCATTCAAGAGTTTTCATGCCACTGTATGTTGTGTTATATCCTCACATTTCAAGGCACAAGCTAGCTTTTACCTTTTGGTGATTAAGGAACTTCTAGAAGCTGTTCCCGTATGAGCACTCTGTGAGGGTAATGACTGTCGGATCTGTCTCAGTAAAACAAACCCAGGCTGCTTCAGCCACTACTGCATTCCAACCCTTTGCTCCATGCTCCCTAGCAGTGATGTCCTAGCTAGAAAAAACACCAATCCACATAGGAATTCTCTCTTCCTTCCCCTCGGTCTCCCAGATTTTGTTCCGGTGTTAGCACCTCGATGATGCTTCCAACAGTCTCCAGACTTCTGTGATTAGGAAGAGTGGTCTGTAACGCGTTACCCCTGGCTGTGTTTTTGGACCGTCCAAAAATTCTGCTGCCTTCTGCTTTGCTAGGACTGCACACAATGTTTGGAAGTGAATAAAGGCCCAAATCTGCTGAGCAGCAACCAAAAATTTACCAGCCTTAGTTTGACATGGATGCCGCTTTGTAAAGCTCTGAAGAGCGACTAGACATGCCTGCAGTTCTACAGCTCTGGCTCAGAAGCAGGAGTCACTTAAATTGGGACTGCCAGAGAGGTTACAGCCTCCGCTATCTAACCCAGAACCACTGCGCAAAGTACCTGACTTTTCATGAAGCAGTTTCTGAATAACCACAGGTGCCCAGCACCTGAAAATAAGTCAAAAGCAAGTGCCAAGCTACTTTAAAAGTATTGTAAATGACAGAAACTTGGGAGTTATTTCATAAGCAACTCTTCTCCATGGAACAGGCAAAAGGGAAATAGTGGGTAAGTCATCAAAGGGCAGCCAAAGGATAAACAATCTTTTCTGTTGTCATCCTTTGTGAACCAGTCCTTAAAGACAAACAAGCATTGCCTATTACATTTGGAGATGCCTTCCCAACTAGAAGCATCAGTATTGTATTGAATTTTTTTCCCTTAAGACTCAATTTTCATAAAAGTTTACTCTTCGGTTCCATCTGTCGCTCAGGAGGAACAGAGAGCATTTCATGCCCACTTCCCACCATCTGCAAACACTAAAGAAGTTCAACTGCAACCAATAGTTTGTTTCACCTACTGGTAGCGGTTTTCTCGATGATTTCTAAATGTTTGCTCACATTTAGCTAATATCTCCCTTCCCATTCTGCATTAGACACAAAACCATCGCCAAGAATACACTATATTCAATTAAGTTAGTCACTGAAAACATGGCACTGATGTTCACCCAGAAGCATTTCGCAGGCACTGAGGTAAAGATACAGGTATAACTGAAGCCACAATAGCAATAACAGGCACTGGCCTGTGGCGTAGGTTTATGCTGCAGCTGATGCCTCCAAAGAGGACGACGCAAGCTGGAGGCTCAGAAACACCACTTGTAATTTAAAAGGTTATTTTCAAAATACAGCTTCATAGCTATAAATAGCAAAGACAGCTTCTCACCCAGCAAGTACACAATGGTTCTTAGTCATAGTGGCCCAGATACTAGMGAAAGTGTAATTTTACCTTTGTTGAACGCCACGCAACATTTGGGGCCACTGTGCATTTCAGACAAACTAACCCAATTTGTAAGATTGGTCTTAGGTTTTATAGAAGCAGATGCCGACTGACAAATTAAGTCAATTGACTTTGTTAACCCTTCCATTACCTAAAAAGACATTTGCTTGTACAGAGCAAGTCTCACTTAATATTAAGTTCTTTAACCAAAGAAAAAAATGTTTACCCAATCTTTCCTTCAACAAAGCAAACTCTGCAATGTGTAGGATTTCCTTCCTCACTGCATGGCCGTTTGGTTTTACAAGTATTAAACAAGAGCAGACGGTCACTACTATCTGCCCTATATCTCATAATGTTGTGTTTCTAATACTAAGAGAAGTTATTAAAAAAATCCTCACATGTACTACATTAATTTCTTTTGTCAACCAGCACTCTGGGGACCCTCAGTCTAACTGGACCTCAGTTGACACTTTACCATAGACATATCATTCCCCAAGTAATATGAAAACAAGCATATTTTGGACACGTTCAGTGATAAGGAACTCATAACCACCTCTTCAACCACAATAATAAACATTTTCATCTGATACAGATTTATAGACTCAACATACACATGTACAACAAAACCTCTAACAAATCAGCGTTTGCTCCATTTGGGTGTGCAAGAACATCTCAGCGCTCTTCGGTGTTGTCTGAGACATGCAGATGAGAAAATGTTAATACATCAATGGGACATTGGAACAAAGCTTCTATTAAATTAAAAGTAAGGTCAACCTCCCTTCCTGTAAAGTTTCTGAAGAAACACTTCATGTGAGAGACTTGCTTGTACAGCTGGCATCTGCTTRACTACTCATCTAAAAGCTCTTCCAAGTATCAAGCCCTAGGTGTTACTGTTCAATATGTTACCCGATACTGAGCTCCTAAGACACAATTCTTTACGTACACAGAATTATATTTGCAGCCTGCTTGTCAATATATAGCTTGTCATATATTCAAGAAGTTTGACCTTGCAGAGATAATCGCCCATTGTCCGATGAGTCTAATGCACTTCACGATACACTTTTGGCCAAGCATCACATTACATACATCAGCAAGATACCCGGATACTTCTGAAGAGATCACAATCAATCCTGGCCAAAAAGCCCTCATGAAGTCATCCCAACTCTACCATGCTTCTATCCACCTTAGATTGAGCCTTCTTGCTTGTCAAAATGCTATCAATAACCAGCTCTTCAGTAACTGGCTCTTACTAGTGCCTCTATGATTACTTATTTATCTGCTAATAAATGTACACATGCTGTATTGGAGATTACTTAAGCAGCATAACTTATTTGCTATTGCTATACAAAAAAAAAAAAAAAAAAAAAAAAGCTGAGCCATCACAAAGTTCACTGCTTTGCCAGCTGAAGTCTTATTCAACCTGACAGTCCATAAGCTCCTATGCTCTTTGCTTCATAACTTATTTTTGGAACTCCAGAACAAAATGAATAAATATCACTGCCCCTTGTTCACCGACAGCCACGAGCAAGCAAGCTTGTGAACRGAGCTTTTAAATGTCCCAAATGCTTCAGTTCAATAATACCAGCCTAGCAAAGAAGAAAACCTAAACAACACAATTACTGTCCTGCTATTTGTGCTATTAAAGCATTATTCTTTACAAACACATTATTTCCAGATGTTATTCCTGGACTGTGCTTCTTTTCCCCTGTCCCATTGCTATGCTACATGCTTAATCTACGAGATCTTGAGCTAAGAAAATTTTCTTCCTGAGGCTGGCCCGGATTCAAATCAGATTCATTTCACTGACCAGATGCAACAATCTGGGACGCTGATTTCACACGCCCTGCTAAATTCTGAATCAGTCTTAGATAGCAACAGGTTTCCCAATATTAAAGGGTAGCAATTTCACATGCTCCCTTACATTCCAGTTCATTTACACAACGACAGCAAAGGCTAGAGATGAAACACAGCACATGTTTCTAGACAGGCAAGGCTTTACCACTCTGAAGCTAACTTCTGCGACCACTTCTGTATGATCTTCAGCACATTTGGATGAATATTAATAGAATCTACGTCGCTTATCTGAGATGCGGGCACTCTCTGGTCTATGCAAAGGTTGCCAAAGAGCAGTTTGGGGAGTTTCAAGGCAACTCTGATATAACACAAACACAGAAGCTGACAAGACACTTCTGACCTTGCAAAAACTGCATCCCCCACGGGAAATTTTCCCTGTACTGGTGCTACTTCAGCAAACCCCAAGCATAAAGTCAGAAGTTTTCCAAAAATTAATAAATTGGCCACCCAGCCAGGCTCGCAGCTCTGCCAGCCCAACGCTTTATTTTGCTAATTAAGCTACTTAATATCCCTGTGAGAACTCGGTACATCAAGCTGCTCGACTGGAATATGCTACCCCGCTCCCCTCCAAACTAGGTCTCTGCTTCAGACACACGCTAAATATGCAGGATGAGGCTCAGATCAAAGCTTTCTGTCATCGCTTTGTTTATAAACAACCCACTACTGGTGCTGCAGGTACGGCTCTGCCCTCCCCCGCTGCCAGCAGCCCGGGAAGCGCCTGAAATCCTTGTCCCCCCCCGCTCCGGCGCTGAGGAGACGAGGGCTGAGCAACCCAGAGCCCGGGTCCCCCTCCCGGCTGCGGGTGCCCCGGTGAGGGGCCCGGGGGAAGCCCGGCTCGGCGGCAGGCGAAGGGAGGGGACCGCCGGGCCCCCCCCCCCGGGCCCGGCTCCCCCCGCCCGAGCCCGGGCTCCCGGTACCTGGTGCAGGGCTGTCAGCCCGTCCACGTTGGTGGTGTTGATGCGGGCGCCGCGGCCCAGCAGGCGCTTCACCTCCTCRGTGTCCCCGCTGGAGCAGGCGGCCAGGAAGACGGCGCCCTCCTCGAAGCGGACGCGGGACCCCCCGGCGCCGCGATGCCGGCCCCGGCCGCCCCCCGCCGCCACCGGCTCCTGCTCCGTCAGAGAGCCCTTCCAGCGCCGCAGCTGCTCGGCCCGCCGCAGCCGCGCCGACTCGGCCCGCTTCCCGCCCAGGTGCTCCGGCTCCGACATCGCCGCCGCCGCACTGAGGCGCAGGGAGCGCGCCGCGCCTCAGCCGGGAGCGGGGCGCAGCGCCCCCGCCGCCATCTTCGCTACGCCCCCGCCGCCGCCGCCGCGCCCGCGCCGCCCGCGCCCCGCGGCATCCCGGGACATGTAGTTCCCGCGGGCGGCGCCGCACCTGCCCGCGGGGCGGACACAGCTCCCGGCGGCCCCCGCGCGCCGCCGCACCTGGGCGCGACCCGGACTACAACTCCCGGCGGYCCCCGCGAGCGGGGCGGCCCCGCCCCTCTTCCCGCCCGGCCGCCATCGCAGCGCCCTGCCCGCCGCGCCGCCTCCGCTACCGGCGCCTCGGTCCGGCATCCCGCCTGCCGATCGGGGCTGCGGTGTGTGGCGTGAGGAGCCGGCACCGCCCGGCCGTGTCCCCGTCTGCGGGCCAGGGAGGGCCGGGGCAGCCCTGGGGACGGGGCGGCTGAGGGGCCGGGGGAGGGTGAGGGGAAATGGCTGGCGCGGGGAAGAGCCCCGTCTGTCAGGGAAACCRGGCAAATGCGGCAGGTCCAGCTGCCCCTCCCGCCCAGGCAGTCGCCAGTGAGGCGGCCAGGAGGATGGTGAGCTTCCAGAGARGCGGTTTCCAGTTTTTCCCGTAGTTAACGCCGGAGCCTGGCCGTCCCCAGGCAGAGGCGAGCGGCGTTCAGGCGGCACCAGCTCGGGGAGCTGCGAGGCGAGGAGCAGACGTCTACCAGGACGCAGCGGCACCATGGCCGCAGCCGCCAGGCCCAGCGGGTCGCCGTCCTCCGGGCGGGTGCCCGTGTACCGGCCTGCGGAGGAGGGCGATGTCTGTAGGCCCGCAGGCTTCTCGCTTCCAGCTCTACCTGCTGTAGCCAAACCAAACTGTGAACGTTTTCAGATGAGATGTTTGGGTTGGCTTCGCTGCGCCTTCTCTGAGCCCCCTCTCGTGGCTGCAGCGTCCCGCTCGCAGCACCCTGCGGTGCCGGCCTGGCTCTGCTTTGCGAAGGTGCTGAGGATCGGCCTCTCCTGGCAGACAGCTGAGCACAGTTTTCATTCTGAGTGGAGGGGCTGCCCTTCTTTTTCGGGTTATTTTGCAGTATCAAGCTGCCAAACAGAGGATTTGCCTCAAATTGTTCGTTAGAGGAATCGCAGAACAAGCACACTGCTAAATGATCAGTGACAAATCCCCCAGACCAGATGGCATTTGCTCATTATTCTTGAAAAAAACCCAGCAGTTTTTAACAAAGTTCGAGGGAAAACCCCAGGAACTACAGTGCAGGGTATCTGATATCCCCAGCAAGCAAATTATTAGGAACCACTTTAATGAACAGAGTTAGGAGCCACATTAAGGGCTATTAAATATTCATAGAAATGCCAGCTCATGGTGCATTAGCAGACTAAAATCGCAAAACTGGAGTTAGGAATTACTAGTATAGAAATGGTTCAGAGAAGAGCAACAAGGAAAAGGCCTTCACGCAACGYGCAGTTTAGTATGGAGCTCCTGACAGCAGGGCAGTAAGGATGCTAGCTGTTCAGGTGTGTTTAAAAGCAACAGGACAAATTAACAGCAGTAAATCAATCAAGAGTAATAAATACAAAGTCGATGTCCGTGGTTGAGAAAGGCCTTTGGCTGCGGGTTGCTGGAGGCTGGGAGCCCTCAGCACACGCTCCTGGCGCCTGCAAGAGATGGGGTGCGTGCTGGGTCACATTCAGCGTGACCAGCTATTGCCTTCCCGTGCTTTATATTGCATTCTTCCCAGCGGGATCGGTTATTCATGATGACGAGAATTCTGGGTCCATGCTGAACCAGGCCTGGAGCTCCTTAACTTTGCATCTATTGCTTCAAGAATTTAATTACTTCTGGCTGCATGCCAGGCTGACGTGAGCCTTGGGTCTTGCACATTGATGGGCACAGCCATGTTAGCGGTTCAGCGTATGGTTTTGTGAGTGCCTTCCCTATCTGCAACGTGGTAACGGGGCGGGAGGCCATCTCGTTTCCCCCCACAGCTGACAAGACCACCCCATGCTCCTATGAAAACTGCTTGATTGAGACTATCAGACATTTATGCTTTTAAAAACATGCCTTTTATTTTCCTGACAGGAATTTTACCTAGGCATATTTGGAGAGTTTTCTGCATTTGTCTAGGATTCCTGGACATCTTACTAAGTTTCTGGATGCCGAGAAGTCCTGCACAGCCACATCTCATGAGAACTGGCTGTAAATCACATGAACAGTGATCCCAAAATTCTGGCATACGCACCGTTGCTTCTRGGATGCAGAGCTGCTTTGCACGTGCACAGGTTTGCGTGTGTCCCAAACCTGCCGGGATTCCCTCTGCACGCCGGTGGGTCAGTACAGTGCCCTCCTGGAAACATCAGCTGTCATGTGTGCTTTCTGCAAACTGCCTCCACTCTGTAGCAATGGCAGCCCTATTCCAGATCTGACTTCTCTTGAAAATGGAATATAGACAGACAAAAAAAAACTTGGCTGGAAGAGGAGACTGTTGTCTGTGACTACGAGCCTCTTGCCATCCTTCCATCGTCTCAGACRCTCCGGATCCCTGACACGTGTGACTACAGTCCCATCTCTGCTTTCCTATGATCTATTCCTTCAAATTCAGTCCAGCTCTGGCCTTCCTACTATTTCAGTATGGAGTTTTCTGAACAAAAATTCATTATTGCAGGTCTGCTCCCAGGATGATCAAGATGAGAACGCATGGCTCGGCAATGCATCTCCCGAACCCTGAGCAAAACCCATGTCTGTGTGCTCCCAGCRGCTAATATGTTTAAGTACCAGTTTCCTTCTTGTCAGTCTCCCTCTGAATTTCCTTTAACTGCTCTATTACAAATAACTGCTTTATTTATAAAATAAAATCACTTTCTGGAATGGTCTAGATTTGTTCTTCTTACTCACCTCTGCCAGAAGCCTGTTTGTATGAAGTTAAAAAAAAAATAATACTTCCTTGGTCCCTTTATGTTCACTGAAAAATAATTTTGCATCACCAGCCATRAGAGCCGTGGTGGATCCACGCAGGAATTGGACAGCTTGTGAACTTCTCTTTGAAGGTTTTGATTGCCCTGACATTATCCTATGAACACTACTGTGTTTGTTCCAAGCTCTTAACAGCATTTTTGATGCCTTAATTGTTTTTGGTCACTCCTTTTGGCACCTCTGGTCCCAATCCACTGACCCAGGACACTGACGTAATCCTCCGGTGTGACCATTCCCAAGYGCGCAGCCACACGGGACCTGGCACGGTTAAACCGCACTCTCGTGTGCCGATTACGCTCTGTGAAGCCGAGCAGGCGCTTGAGTCTTTTTGGAAATAAAACGAGCGGGTAAAATTCCCAGTTAGAGACTGCACGCTGACCTGGCGTGGGAAGCTGGGAGACCTGCAGAGAGGGGAGAGTCTCCCAGCCTTTCCCACTCCCACGTCCCGCTGCCGGTGCAACACTAGATGGCGTGGGGACCCACGGCACCTGCCCAGCTCCGGGCACCGCTCAGCCTCCGTCCCTGCGCTAACAGAGGAGTCCCTGAAGTGAAAACTTCGGGTCTCCTGCATCCCCCGGGTCTGCTGGATACTGTTGGGTAGATGGGGAGGCTGCAGCACGCGAAAGGGAAAGGACAGCCAAAGCCAGCCCCGTGGTGCACAGTGCGGGAGAGGCACGTCTGCTGGTCGGGGAAGACGCTGGGAGGTGAGATGTGAGAACTTTGGACTCTGCCCTCCAGGAAAGGGTAGAGAGTGTCCCTCTGTCAGATGGCAAGGCACCCCGCTGTCCGTGCTGGGGAGGGAACGGGCCTGGACTGCATTCACTCGCTGCGGATGGGGCTTCACAAGCTCAGTCTCCCCCTCCAGCCCCCTCCAGAGCAAACAGCCCCAGAGCAAAGACCAGAGCYGGAGTTTGCAGCAGTGGACCCTGAAGTCTGGGATGCAGGGACCCTTTCTGAAGCTGATGGCCAGCTTTTAATACACCCACTCCACCTCCTCTGGAGAAAAGAAATAGGGGTATGTGAGCCTCCGAAACCTGACAGCCCCTGCCTCACACCGGTGGGAAGCCAGCTGGAGAGGGCAGGTCTGTCCAAGTCTGCTGCAGGCTGGCATCTGCAGCACCATCTCAAGCACCGTGTGTTGGACACGTCCTCTGAGTCATCTGGCAGAGGTTTCCCAACCTCCAGGGGAAAGGATGCTCATCCCTGCATGCTGTGGCGACATCAGCTCTGGGGTATGTATTTAACTCTCTACAAGGCCTCGGGGAACCCTGTGGAAGGTCTGTGGCCATCATCACCAACTGCAGTGGGTGATGTCAAGGTGCTCACATCACCATCCTCTTCACAGTGTGCCAGTGTGCATCGTGGCAACTGGTAATGTCCCACTCAGTAATATGACTGTACCCTGTTAACTAAGACCCACCACACATTCCCTTCAGTGGGGCCCTGATGGCCCGGTTAATATGTTCCCAATGCCACCTGCTCCTAATGTCCCCGACTGATGAGGTGACCTGCTGTGCTGCGAGCTGTTGGATGGACCATGCCCAGCAAGACTGGGTCCTTCAGGTCACCTCTGCTCTGCTTGTCCGTGCTTGGTCAGGGGCTGGGTTTCCCCAGCAAGTGATGGCCATTCGTGCACGTTGTGCACACCCGGCATGGCAGCACGGCTCCTCTCCCACTTGCAAGACAGAAGGCATCCTAGTCCTCTGTGACAAAAGCCTTCCCTGCACACAGGACGTGAGCAGCACATTCCCCTCGTGATCCTTGTCCCCTTCCTGTGTTCCAGGCCTTGGTTCAGGACCAGGAATTTCTTACCCGGAGTTCAGGGCAAAATTACTGTCGAATCTAATGCCAAAGTTTTCCAGGTCCAAAAGGAAGCACCTCCCTGCTGCTGCCCTCCCAGCCCTCCTCCCTTCCTCCCAATTTCAGTAATGCACTCCCAGCAGCCGGAGCAGCCTGGGCTCCTCAGCCATCCTGCAAACAGGCTGCCTGCCCTAGGCGAGCCGCTGTGGCTCAGGAGAATGTGTGGGAAGGGTCCCATGAGCCCCAGAGAGCAGTAGACAGCCTCTTCATGCCAGCTGCCTTTTTTCTTTAATGCCTACTTACACTTTTCTAGTAGAAAAAGGCCAGCCCAGGCAAGGGAAATTAAATAGGAGCTTTTGCTAACTGTATCTTGGCCTGGCTTGACAATCCTGTCCACGAGCACAGCAATTAGCAGCACTGGAGCGTCCAGCTTCTCTCCATCCTCACCTGCTACAGAGGCTGGAAGATCCTCATGGAGCACAGATGCCTCAGGGACTCCCGGGGCAGAGGCTGACGGTGGGAAGCAGCTATCGACACCAGCAAAACTGTCCCCTTCTCCTAGCTTCCCCTCTTGGAGCTCCCTGTGGAGCTGCTCCTGGAAGGRGCTGCCTTTAGCTGGCCTCCAAGTCCAGGTGATGGAGCACTGATGGACTGAATCTTCTTTGAATCTTCCAGCACACCAAAAATGCCTAAGAAAGAGAAGATCCTTTCTCTGTCTAGTGCCACCTGGTTCCTGTCCCTGTGTGGGGTTTGCTGGGGGCTGGGGAGGGTGTCCTGCTCCCCTCCCTGCCCTCCTGACACAGCCAGCTTCCACGGGCAGAGGGAGAGTTCCGGTGGATCCAGGTGGATGTTTCCCAGGGGGATGGAGAGTGGGAGTTTGTACCCCAGCAAGCTGAGAATCAGGCAGGGATGAGCATACAAGGGAATGCCCAAATGTAAACTGGGACGGCAGAGTCCTGCCGCGGGGTCTGAGCATGCAGCAGCAACCAGTGTCTGATAGACAATTTGGTTCTGGGTCACACTGCAGGGCTTGCACGTGGACCGCCCTCGGCTTTTCATGGTGGAAGCAGCATTACCTGGAGCCTTAGCGTGTTTTTACAAGGTCCTGGGCCTTCTTGGGCCCCCGTGTTGCCCTGGCATGGAAACACACAGGAAAAAAAAAGAAATAGCAGCTTTGCAGCCCAGCAGCCACACTTTCTGTAGGCTGCTCCTGGGATGTTTGGGCACGGAGGGCACTAACGTGTGGTGTGAGGGAACGGCAGGGTCTGTGGGACATCGGGGAGGGGGAGGCAGCATCTCTGCTCCTGCAGACGCCGCGGTTGCACAGTGCCCTTTCCACTGCGCAGAGCCCTCCCTTCGCAGCTCCATAACCTGCCATCCAGCTGTGCTGGAAGTGTTTTCCCCCCTGCARCAGCCTTTCCCTCGCAGTTTCATGCTGTGCTTGTTTCTTATCCCCGTGTCCCTGCACCCACAACAGCATTGTTGTGGGACCAACACAACAACGGGAAGCCGTTGCCAGAGTCGCTCCTTACTGCCCCGTTCTCTACACCTTCTCTTGCAACTTTTATCGAGGAAAACTTTCAGCATAACAAAATACTGACCTAAATATCTGATAGGCATTACCGATGCTTGCGCTTGCAAGCACACACGCTTGCCAACCAGCCTGCGGGTTTTAGGGAGCCGCCGCGGCTGGCCCCGAAGGGTTCGTTCCCGCCGTGGGAGTGGGATGGGGGGGGGATTCCCAGCGGCGCGGGGCCGACGGGGCGCTGGGGGGTGGCCGTGGGGCAGCGCCCGGGCCCGGGGGTGGGGTGGGGGGTCCCGGTGCCGGCGGCGCGGCCGAGCCCGCCCGGTGCCCTCCTCCGCGGGGCCCTCGGGGCGGCGGCCGCCGTGACATCAGCCCGGGCTGGCGCTGAGCGCAGCGCGCCGCCGCCCCGCGACCCGCCTTCTCCCGCCGCCAACAAAAGCCCCCGAGAGGCCGCCGGCCCCAGCCCCGCTCCCGACACCGGCCCGGCACAGCCCAGCCCGGCTGCAGGTAGGTGCAGGGCGGGGGCGGCCGCCGGGCCCCGCGGCGCGGAGCGGAGCCCCCCTCCCGCGGGCGGCCCCGGGCCCCGCTGCGGAGCCTCCGGGGCTGCCGCTCCTCCCGGCCCGGGGCGGGCAAGCCCTCCATCCCGCCGAGCCGCTGCATCCCCGCCAGCCCCCCCCGTGCCCAGCCTTCCCTCGGGCAGACCCCGGGCCCTCCGGCTGCGTCCCCCCAGGCACCCACCTGGGGTGAGATGCGGGGCTGGGGGCTGGAGCAGGGGCACAGACCCCGGCATGTGCCCGTGGGGTGGGCGCGGGTGCGGTGGGGCCCACTGAGGCACGAAATGGCACGAGCATCCGTGCACATGACGCCAGATGCGGAAGCCAAAGCTCTTGCATCAGATCGGGTGAACTTTCCTAACCCGGTGGAGAGCGGGCATCAACGCAGCGCGGTCACTTCCCACCGGGATGCGAAACTTTCTGCTGGCGTTGATCTTAACCCTCCGCTAAGCGTTCCTGTTCCCTTTTTGCAGAGGGAAATCTCAGGGTTCTGGTCTCGGGCTGGGCTGTGAGTGGAGTCCTTGCGCTCCATCCCCTCGCCAAAACGTGGGCTCTGCTGTCGCTTCGCTTTGCAGCCTGAATAAAGCTTGCACCCGGGGAGGCTGCGCCAGCTCGATCCCCTCCGCTGTTGTGGACTGATGTCGCTTTACAGAGGAGTTTTGCATCGCTGAGGACCTGGCTGGGCACACACTTGAGCACAGCTTCAGGTGCCGCTTTCCAAACCTCAGAGCCGGCAGCGGGRCCAGCGCGTAGGAGGGGGTGTTAATGAGCACTTGGCAAAAATACCAGATGCTGCCAAGTCGCAGTATTAGATATAGAGAGGGATGGACTGGGTGGGGAGGTGCAAGCACTAAAATAGTATTAGGTGTGAGATCGGCTTTGGACGCTGCACCTCCTGGCTCTTCTGGATTTTGGTGGTGAGGCTGGAAAGGTGTCGTAGTGTCTGTGACCACTTCTAGCCCTGGGGAGGACTTGCTGCTTTGCAAGTAGCTCCGTGCTTGCYGCTGCTCAACAGCCAGCACGGTGCCTTGCCTGCTCCTGCGGATCGGTGGGCACCGTTTGTCCAGCCTYGGGCTTGCAGCTGGCCTCTCCCATCTCCCGGATCGGGGCCTCTCCGACTGGGATGTCAGTGTCTGAACCCTGCCTCTGGAGCGGCTGAGCTCGGCTCCCCRCTCCTGTGAGGCACCACAAAATGACCAGGATGTGTCCGATTGGAAAAAAGGGCTTTGCAAAAGCTAAAGTGAGCTTGGTCAGGTTTTGATACCTGCAGAAGTCAGTAGCTTTTCTTAGCATACCTGAAAATGCTTTTGGCTTTTGTTCTGGATAAAATTGCGATTTTCTTTGAGGAACCCAGTTGTGAGAAGAAACTTTCAAGTTGCCTTTGTAACCAAAGCTGGGGAGCRGTGCGGTCAACAGGCAATGGTGTGTTGGTCCACAGGCACGTCGCGGCTGGTGAGCGCTCGCCGATAGCCATGTCTGGCAGGCTGCTCAGCATGGTGCTGGCCTCGTGCTGGCCCCTTCTCTGGCACAGCAAGCCTGAAGACTGCCTTAGCGGTRGCAGCAGAAGTAATGCCTGACTGTGTGGCTTTGGGAACTGTGGAGTAGATGAGCCGTGYGTGAGGATCACTCTGGAGCTTGGAACCTTCTGACTTTCTCCCCTCCACTCCAGGCAAAGCCCTCAGAGATGTCTGATCTGATACAGCTGCATCTCCTGGGTCAGTTCTTTGATTTATCCCTGGTGATGCTCAGTATTTTGCCATGTCCCAGTGCTCACCAGCCTCAGGACCCCATTCTCCTCTTGCTCACCAGTTCGACATCACTGTATCACAAATGACCTTCATTTATGCTCGTTTACACTGTTGGCAGCCCAGAGTCTCCTCACATCACTGCTCCACCCAGCTGATTACATGGCAGGGGACAGGGGGGACAGTTCTAACTTGCTGTTTGTAGGGCACTTATGCCCAGGTGATGTGAAAGCTGCYCCGTGACAGATGCCATTTGTCTGGGGCAGAGTCCCCCATGGGCGTGACTGCAGTTATGGGTGCTGAACCCCTGAAGCCCTGTCCCGGTGATTTCCCAGGTGTATCCCCATGAGCTGGTCCCTTTCTGCTCTGCCCAGATGCCTCAGCTGTCTAGGTACCTCCTCCTTCAAATTTCTGCTCATTTCATGGCTATGCCAGCTGCTGTCTAAACTGGAGGGCGGTAATCAGACCCCAGGGCTTGGGGCTCCTACTGTGGTTTCCTCCCCTTTGACTTGTCCCTTTGCCAGGCCATGTAACAATCCTGCATGGACTGCTGTGAACATCGTTAGGAGTGAATTTTGTGCAGCACTGATGGTGCTTTTCTGCCATCCACTTGTATTAATGCTCTCACTGAAAAAAAAAAGAACCTTTTACATGGGCCAGCATGAATCTCCTGTTCCTCAGTGGTCTCCTCCAAGCACAAAGTGATTGCAATTAACTGCCGTAGGATTTTAGTAGAACGTCTGGGCACATACGTGAGAAGGGTTTTCCAGCTATTGCAGAAGCTCAAATGGTTGCGCTGACATGCCGGTGGCTGCAGGTAAGGTTCATTAGAGGGTGAAGGGGGAGAACCTGCACTGCTCTGAGTGCTCCTGGAGTATTGAAGCTGTGTTCACACGGCAGCGGGCGCTGCTTTAGCTCTGTCAGTTAAAAACCAGCTGCTCTCCRGCAGGTAAAATGGTGTTGTCAGCTTTGGTGTGAGTGACACGAGCATGCTGATCTCTCAGCCCGCTGTAAGGAGAGGGTGACCGTGTGTTCCTACTGCCTGATGGCTTGGCTTCGTCAGCTCACTGCTTTCCTTTACAGCTCAGGTTTAGATGACATCCCAAAGCACCAGGATGTACTGGTTCCATACTGGTTTATGCCTGGTTGTTCAGTGTAGCTTAGACTGCCTCCCAAAGTGGTGCAACACAAGCCCATC
Source organism: Oceanodroma leucorhoa (assembly GCA_030449065.1). Classification (NCBI taxonomy): domain Eukaryota; kingdom Metazoa; phylum Chordata; class Aves; order Procellariiformes; genus Oceanodroma; species Oceanodroma leucorhoa. The sequence continues at coordinate 919,402 of JASVER010000166.1, forward strand.
TGAAACGTGAGTGAGTCTGTAGCTTACATTTGACCTGGTGAACGGTACTGCTGCAAAGTCAGACATCAGACACTGATACTAATCTCCAAAAAGTGTCGGACTTGTGTGGTTCTGCACAAGCCTCAYTTGTGTCTATGCTTCCCAGAAATACAGCTGTTGATAAAAGGATGGTGTCTTGTTTTTTGAGGCCCCTTGCCTTATCCAGAGCAGATGATGGACCATCTCCGGGGCCAAGCCATGCTTGGCACAGAGGATGCTGTCTGTAGGGCTCTGGTTGYGTTTGCTGCGAAGTTGTGGTACATGGGATGTGGAGCTGCAGGAGGSAGGAAAATAATCATGTTTTTTGGCAGCCCCGGGTGTCTCTCTTGCCTGTGCTCAGTGAGATCTTTGGCTGCAAGGCAGTCACCTCCTGTTCCTCATCCTGCATGGGTCTAATGATTTGGAGAAGTGCGACTGTGGTCAGTGTTGCAATTGGGCAGAATATGGTGCTCAGCTCCATGGTGCAAAGTACTCTGAAAATGTCAAAAGGGTTGCAAACCCTCCGACATATCTTAAAGTAGTCGTTAATTAGGGAGTTGGGATGATGGGTCTGTCTGGATGGCTATTGTAAGGATTTTGCTTCTGAGATGGCTGGTGCAGGTCCCAGGCTCCGTGAGGAGGATGCTCCTATTCTTTTTTTCCTGCTGATGCTGATCTGTAGCATAAACTGCTTTTTGGTCTCTCGTGTGGCCTGCTGGGCTCTCAGCATGTGCCTGTGTATGTTGTGGACTAAGAGAGAATTCCCTTCAACTTAAATCTTATCTCAGGCTTTCTCTGTGCCCAGCTGTGAGCTATCAAAAGTCCACATATCCCCAGGATAAACTCATTTTTATGATCCCTCCCCATGAAAAATCCATCCTGGCTTGTGCCAGGAGGTCTTGCTGGGATGTGGCTTTGCTGGGGCTGCATCTGTGCTGCTGGGTGCTTCATGGTGGGAGTCACCTGCCGAAATCACAGTGAAGTTGTTTAAACTGCGTGGAGGCACCTGCAAYCTTCCCATGGTGGATAGAGGAAAATAAGCAGCAAAAGTATTTGATCTCCTCCTGTGGCAAACGTCAGATGAGCTTCACCCAGAAGCATCTTTTCGCCCCTGTAGACTTACAGGCAGCTCAGAGGAAGGTGTCCCCACTGCCGATGTCTCGGTTTGGGCAGATGAACCCTGCTGTTGGGGACAAACAGACCCTCTTCCTTTGCTGCTGCTGTAAAGGGGAAGAAAACGTGCCATGGAGGCAAAGGGGAGCAGCTGGCTCCAAACCACGCCGGGCAGCGTGTCCCTGAGTGTGCTTGCAGATGCCCTGGCAGGGAGCAGGGAGCGATGGCAGGAGTACGGAGGCAGGGGGTTGCCTGCATGAGGCTGCCCACCAAAATCAAGGCTGGTGGCTCCCAGAGATGGGCTCTGCCAGCTGTCGTGTTTGGAAAGGGTTGGGGGGCCCAGACAAACCGTGTCCAGCGTTGTGTTTTTCCTGACGAGGGGTTTGATGCAGGTGGGCACAGGTGGAAAAGGGACCAGTGGGCTCCCACGCCGTGCGGGCAYGGGCATCTCTGCTGCCTGGGCTGGCGGGGGGATGCTGCTGCGTGTTCCTGCCCTCCAAGGAAACTCCTGAACCAGGTCGGGCCCTCCTCCTGGTTCAGGGGGAAAAAACAGGCTCTGGAGAGAAACAGTTTGTGTCCTTTTAAGGCAATGCAAAGGCTGGGACTGGAACGATCAGGCTGGAAGGGAGGGATTTGGCACAGGCTGCGCAGTGGTGGGAAGTCCAGCCTGCAGGGCGTTCAGAAGAGAGACTTCCCGGCTGCTGCGATCACACCCCAAACACAGCTCCTGGGATCCCTGGAGCCAGCACAGCCTCCCCTCCAGCCCCGGCTCCCRGCACCCTCCGCAGCTCCGTCTGTCTGTCCTGTGCTGAGACCCTCCGTGCGTCCAAGAGCTGGGAGCTGCGGCCGGGCTAGAGCGGGGCCAGCGTGCCTGGCCTGCCCTCCTGCTGTTGTAACCAGCCTGGGATCCATTTCCCTTTTCCATTGCCTGGCCAAATACTCTTACACAGGGAAGAGCTCGACTTTCCCATGTACTGGAAGGTACAGAGATCTCGCTGTGCCTGTGAGCAGAGGGTTTGCAGCGCTTCGTCCTCCCTCATCTCTCTGTCTGACGTTTATACAGCCCCCAGTGCCGTTGTGTTTAGCATCCATCCCCCCGACCGCCTGCCGGGCAGGGCAGCGCCGCTGGCTCAGCCGTTGGGCGGGGGATTGGAGACCCAGAGATGGGGCTTCAGCTGCCCGCGGTCACCCAGGGGTTCGGAGCTGCTGCAAGGAGTGGGCTCAAAGGCTGTGCCCCCAGTGTGCCCCGCCAGACTCAGATCCCCTTCCTCGTAGCCAAGCAGCCAAGCTGAGAGAGGTGATGAGATCCTGCGCATGCTGCGGGGTGGCACGCAGTGTAGTCTGAAAATGGCGTTTGGTTTTGGGGACCTTGTCCTGCTGCTTTAGCTGTTCAGGAGTCAGGAAGCACATGGCTGTGCCTGCAAAGGAGAGGGTGACTTCTGCTGCCTGTCCCCATGTGGGAGCAGGATGGAGAATTACACGAGTGTTGATGGAGAGAGGCCTCTGGAGACCTCCCAAGCTGCAGCTTGTGCTCATCGACCCTTCTCATATCATTAGGCACCACTAAAAAGTGTTTTGTTTTGTTGTCTTTGTAGCAACCCCAGGTTGCTGTTAGATCCTCCTTAACCTCCTCTTGGCCACATTCAACCAGCCTGCCTCCCTCAGCATCTCCTTGTAGGACTTTGTTGTTTGAATGTCTTGAGGTTTATGTTGGCCCCATCTTCAAAAGTATCAAGGCCCTTCTGTGTTGGAGCTCTGCCGCTTGTGTTAGCTGCTCACAGTATTGTGGGGTTATCTGCAAATTTCCAGATCAAGGGGCCTCTTGATCATGTCTCATCAGATACATTTCGGGAAAGAGGAGAGAGAAGTAGAAGCATTTATGTCTTGCCAAGGAGCTGCATGGCTGGTGCTCAGGTGTTTGCCCTGCACGTGAGCCTGTGTCCCTGGGGCTGCTGATTTCCCAGCCTCGGTGACTGTACCTGCAGTCCTGGAGGAGACTGAGATGCCAGAGTACAGGGGGAACCTGTCAGCAGTTGGCCAGGCAAGGCACAGGCTAATGATRCTATGGGGGACATGGTGCCAGAGCCCGCTGTGTTTGGTGGTATCGGGTCATCTCCTGCCCTTTGGGCAACCCTGACTATACCTCTGCCCTGTGGTGGCAGAAATGGAAGAGATGTTCGGGGAGGAGAAGCTGGAACGGTTTCCAGCTGGGGTGACAACCTGTACACTCTCCAGCACCAAGGATCAGTCACCGTGGCCRTTGCTGCGTTGCCTTGTCGAGGGGCAATAGCAGGGCTGTGATCTAACGAGGTGCCGGCGCTGTGGGTACCTCTGTGAGTGCCGTTTCCCATCATTGTCCCGCTTCCTCCCTTTTCCTGGCACAGAAAGGAGCTGTGAGGTCCCACGGCTTCCAGGACAGGGGGATTTCTGCTGCTCCGGGCTGGCAGGGCGGGTGGTCCCTAGGAGGCAGCTGATAGTGCTGGGTGCTGTAACGATGGATCCCGTGGGCATCCCGAGTTCTGTGAATTCTGCTAATTACCAGCCCTGCGAATCTGTGCAAACAGCAAACATCCGTGGGTGGTCTCCACATGTAGGGATGTGGAACGGCTGCTGGAACACTGGTGGCGGGTGCCCGCTCCRGCTGCCTCGCTCTGCCCCATCCCTGCCTCCTGCCCGGCCAGCACCCTGCCTGGCCTCCCGCCCTGACGCTGTTTCTGCCTGTGCTTTTTCTGCAAGGATGCCAAACTGGGGAGGAGGAAAGAAGTGCGGCGTGTGCCAGAAGGCTGTGTACTTCGCCGAGGAGGTGCAATGTGAAGGCAGCAGCTTCCACAAGTCCTGCTTCTTGTGCAGTGAGTACTAGCCCTTCCCTCGCCCCTCCCGCCCTGCTTCCTGGCTCTCCGCCGGCTGGGCGCCCCGTCACGTCCTGTTTATGGGCCGTGTAAACGCTCATTGGGATTCCTCTACACACAGCCCGGCTGTGGGAGCCGTACGGCAGGCTTTCTGCTTTTCTCCAGACTTGGAAGTTAGTTCTGCTGAAGGGACACAGATCATCCCAGGACACCAGGGGCCGTCCAAGCTGTCAGGGCTGACCTCAGCCAGCACCCACACAAAGACTTAGTCTGTCCCTACACCAGGGAAAGGCTAGGCTGAGTCGTCTAGACTATCTCCAGATGTTCAAGATTGGAGGATGAGACAGGGACTTTCCAAACAGTGGTGGCAGGAGGTGGCACATCGCATGCACTGCTCTGGGGTGATGCTAGCTTTAGTCTTCTAAGTGGCTTTGCCACTTTGGGAGCCGGCATGGGATCTGCCCCTGTGTCTCAGGAGATGACGGGAAGAAGATGTGGTCCTGTCCTGGCCCTTCTGCTGATGGAAGGCSTACTGTGAAGTGCTAAAGCATCACCTCCAGCCTGCCTGGAAATCTGCTATTGTGGAGAGTGTCTCTGTTGTATGTTTGGACCCAAGTGTCACCTCCAGGAAAGGGCAGCAGAACAGGATCTGGCTGTGGATTAACTCAGTGCAGAGGTCCCTTCCTCTGCCTACTCTGCCGGAGCCTACAAATCCTCTTGGGTTCACACTGCAGGTCCCCAGAAACCYGCCCCATCCTTTTGGGAATACCAGRGCAGCAGTGCAGGGACAGGCGAGCAGTGTTACATTGCTGAGAGCAGCTCCTTAAACCTGGGGCATCCACATCCAGGGGGGCTGCAGGAYCTTTGAACAAAAAGGTGACCACTGCCCTCAGCCTGTGTTTTACCAGATTTCTKTCCCCTGCCCTTGAAGACTGTCACATAACAGAACGAGTGATCCTCATGTGTTAACAGGAGTGTGCATGCTGCTTGTGTCCACTGATGGCTCATCAACACACTACTCCTGCTGCTCTGTGACAGATGCAGAAATGCATCTTCAGAGCTGTCCTCGCAGCAAGGTCCCACGGAGGTTTAACATTTTCTCAGCTGGTCCCTGTACCCTGTTCCCAGTCTCACCATCCCATTGCAGCAGGGAGCACAGATGTCTTTTCCCTACGGGCAGCAAGCAGAGCTAGGGTCTATGAACAGGCACATAGCTAAAACTAATCTCAGTAGACCTATTCTAGCAGGGGAATACCAGTGTCCTCATGGGGCCGATCCCCGCCATGCTCCTGTGTCCACCTGGCACGGATGCTGGATACTTCTTGCCCGGCCTGCCTGGGATGCAGCATGCGCAGATGGATGCAGATGTGAGAGAGAGGCTGTTGCCGCGTCTCTGCTCCCTGCGCAGGGTGAGGAGTGGCCAGCGTGGCCGGTAGCTCTCGTGCGTGGGAGTTTCCAGGCTGGAAACCTTGCTTTGGCTTGGAAGGACTAAGAAGGGGAGTTGTGGAGAGGCTTTCCCCGGGCGGGCGGGGGGGTGGCAGGCTGCGTCCTTACTGCGGCCGCTCTCTGCAGCAGGAAGTCGTGTTTCTTCTGCAGCCTCAGATAAGGAGGGTGGGGAATGTTACCCTCATCTCCCCCCCACCACTGGCTTTTACGGTCTGAGTCCATGTCAGTGAAGGACCTCAGTATGGGGACTAAGACCCCATTGCACTGCATCTGCCCTTCCCCACGACCCCTGCGCACACAGCTGGATTGCTTAGGGAAAGCTTCTGCCATGCGAGGCTGGCACCCAGGGTGCGGGGCAGGCCTCCAGGAGCCACGAAATCAGGCAAAAGGCGTTGTTTCAAGAAGGGACTACCCAGCCAAAGCGGGGAAGGAGGGCATCCCATGTCTGCTCATGGAAGCAAGTCACCAGGGAGTGGTCCAGAGCCGACTACAGCCAGGGCTCCTGTCCCAGAAGTACATAATCACACTCCACATGTACCCCAGCAGTTCTGCCCGTCCCGGCTGCGGGCTCCCCAGTTCAGGCTGTGGCTTGCATGCCAGCCCGCGGTGCTGCCTGCTGTTCCCGTGCCACAGGCTGCGGGGGATGCTGAGCTGCACTGAACTGCATTCCCAGCYTGTGCCCCAGTGCTGCATTTGGGCCTCATCGGGGAACTTGAAGCCATTATCTTTAGGGGAGAAAAACAAATACTTTGACCTGATCTGCCAAAAAAATAATCAAAAAGGAGCCAAACCTACCACAGTGCATTAGAACTGGAGATCCGCTCAGGGAGTGACTTGGTGATTGACTCAGTGGCATCAATCCAACTGAGTCAACAGTACACGGCAGAAATGTACTGTAATGAGGCCGTTTGGCCTCTGAAAGTAGCAGCAGCTCTTCCCTAATTGTTTTGTGGAGCAGCTCTGCTGCTCTTAGAAAAACAAAGGGTCCTTAACTTCATGAGTGCAGCGCTGGAATTTCTGCAATGTAGAAACCCGGGAGCTGGGGGCTGATTCTAGGAAGCAGACCGGGAAGGAATTTTTCTGCTGCCTCTTGAAGTGTCTGTGGCTCGTGCAGATGAGGGACTGTGAAAGCTTAGGTTAGAGCTCTTCATCCACCCAGCACGGTGGGAGAGAAAGACAGATGCCATTGAGATCGTTCACTCCCACCCCCTAGGACAAAGCTGTTTAAACCTGCTCGTAGAAGTGCCCAAATTCCCCTCCTGGGGGGTCTGTCTGAATGCAGTGTTGCTCCTGATGAGCTCCAGGGTATTGCAGAGACAACCCCAACACCAGCCCATTAGCCTGGCAGCTGCAGGGCCAGTTTACCAGAGCTGGCCTTTCTCAACAGGGGTGCGTGCTCCATCCCCAGCTCCCGCCGTKGTGGGATGGRGGAGCTTATAGCCAGGAGAGGACCCTGCCAGATCCTCCTTAGGTGGCGGGAGACATTTCCCTTTCCACCTCCTTCTCCCAGCAGCAGCACACGGGGTTCTCCACGGCCCCGGAGGAGAAGCACCATATTTAGTAATTGGGCTGAGGAAGGCTGCCTTTCGCCCCCGCGTTTAGTGCCGCGGTTTGCGCTGCTCCGAGAGGAGAGCTCTGCAGTGTTTGCATTCCTGCGATATTGGTGAAGGCCAAGAAACTTTTCTGCTGGTGAAGAGGCCAACAGGCTGCTGGGAGCCTCGACATTTAAGGCATGTAAGCGGGATAGAGGAAGGCTGTGTGGCAGCTGTAACAGGATCTGTTTCGGGGCTGCCTGCCAGCGCTGTGGACTCTGCCCCAGGCGTCTGGATCCTGCACCGGGGCAGGTAAACACTGGAGATCACTGCGGGCCCCGTTTGGGTGCTGCTTGCCTCCCGCTCCGGCTTGCTGGGCGGCATGTTCCAGGAAGGGTTTGGAAGCCTCAGTGGAGGCTGAGATCAGAGCTGGGACATGAGTCAGGAAAACCTAAAAATCAGGAGAAGAGTCTGTGTGGYCTGAGCCCAGCACCAAGCTCAAGCTCTGGATGGGCTTAGCTGGGACCCCCAGCCTGGCTGCTGTCTCCTCCTGTCCCATCTTAGGTCCCATATTGATCCCCAYGGCTTGAACACCCAGCCGAGTTAGTGTTCCTCAGCTGAGACCACCCTGTGCACACACTGTAATCATGTCATGGACCAGGGGGGACACACATTTGCATGAACATCTTCCATCACGGTCTCAGGGTCTGGAGAGTCAACTGTGCACAATAGCGTAATGTGCCAAAAAACTTACAGTGCATCAGCTGTGGAAATGGCTGCAGGTCTGCTTTTAGTCTGTCTAAACACAAGGAAAAATAGATTTGCTTACATTACTTTCCCCCAGTTGCCTATTTCTGCATATTTGCAGTGGATTAGGAGTGTGGCAGAGCTGCAGCTGCGGTGGGGCAGGGATGTCCATCCCTGTGCTTRTGAATCCTGCAGTGATTTGTAGGGAAATTTCAGCCCCCCCCTCCCCCCCCCGGGTTTAAGTGCATCTCCAGGATACCAGCATCAAGAGGGTTAACAGAGCTTTTTCTTAGTATCAACCTTGTAGCTCTGGTGGTTGCTTCCTTTTAAAGCCAGACAATGTTCTTGTTGTGATCCTTATCTCTGGCTGTTTTGCATGCACTCCGTTTAACAAGGATCTTGTCTAGGGTTTCCTTGCTCCTTGAGAGCTGAGCTGTACTATCCCTTGTGAGGACTTGTTTTCTCCAGCTAATTAGCGAGCTCTGGATGCGCAGGCTAATGGCACGGCCCTCCCCTCTTTTCTAGTGGTCTGTAAGAAGAACTTGGACAGCACCACTGTTGCTGTGCATGGAGAGGAGATCTACTGCAAGTCCTGCTACGGCAAGAAGTACGGCCCCAAGGGCTATGGATACGGGCAGGGAGCAGGGACCCTGAGCACTGACAAGGGCGAGTCTCTGGGAATCAAATATGAAGAGTGAGTTTAACTCTTGTTTTTGAAACTGGGGCTGTTGTGGGCACCTTCTCTCCCACATCTGTCTGCTTGCGATGCTTGGCTGTGCAGCCCATGCTGAACTTCCAGCAGTTCCTAATCTGGAGAGTGCCGTGGGCTGCCCTGCCTTTCTGCTCTTCGGGGGAAACCGCTGAACCCTATTTGCAGGTGGGATGGGGCTTGATGGGACATGTCCCCATTGCTTGAGCATGCTGCCCATCCCCTCCTAGCACACAGCCGCGAGGCTGAGGTTTCCATGGGGCTGAACACATTGTGCTTAAAGCTCCGGGCCCTTCAAAACTAGGCTGGGATTTGTGACCCCATAGCACTTCCCTCCTCCATCCTGCTTGTGCAGCCCTGATAACGAACTCCCTCCCATCCACAGGGGCCAGCCCCACCGACCCACCAACCCTAATGCATCCAGAATGGCCCAGAAAGTCGGAGGTGCTGATGGGTGCCCTCGCTGTGGTCAAGCGGTGTATGCAGCCGAGAAGGTGATTGGAGCTGGAAAGGTAAGAAGGGAGATGGAGTGGATGGGGCACGCACATGCCACAAGTTGCTGTGTGGCAGGAAGACCTTCAGAGAAGGTCTTGACCTGACCCACAGGCTGCTTGCAGGCTGGGCTGCCAGTGCCTCCAGCCAGGGCTGGACTTGGGATCCAGTGGCCGTGCTCACCTGGAAGCCTGGCAAGGAGAGCAGGGCATGTCTGGAAACCAGGTTCTCCAGGCTGCATCGCTCTTACAGACTTGTAGATGGGAGAGAAATACATTTTATACTAAATATTCAGAGCATCGCTCAGCAGTGGTCACAGTGGCCGTCCCTGCTGGTAGATGTGTTGGGAGGTTGAGCAGTGATGTGGCCAAGGCCACTGCCACCGCTAACTGAACAMGTGCAACGTCCAGCGAGCCTTCTCCACCCTCTGCCGCAGGCTGGGATGCCGCAGCCCAAATTCGGGGCAGGGAGTGCATTCCAGTGGTCAGCACTGCCCGTAGGCAGGGCAGGGTGGTTGGAGGTGTGGGCACGGGCTCAGTGCATCTCTCTTGGGCTGTTCTGCTGGTGGGCTRGGTCTGCTCAGGGTCAGATGTAAAGGACACTCTGCAACAGCCCTGGTACTTCCTATGTCAAGTTCATCACATCACCCTTCACCAGGGTCCTTTGTGTCCCGAGCTGTGGCCTTATCCCAGCCCAGCTCTGGGAAGCACAGTAAGGCATGGAGCCACCATCTGGTCTGTCAGCCCTGGGACCCTGGGTGAGGTCCCTGCCTTGAAGCAGCCTTCCCTCCGAGGTCGGGTGCATGTGCAGAGCTTGCCAAGGCCGCTGGGTCAGGCTGCTTGGCTTTGTGCCGCAGGGGACRGGATGGCCGTGCTGGGACAGCCTCACTGCCTCACTGGTGACGTTGGGTCACCCATGCTGTGCTCCATCCTCCCTGGGGTTTCTGTGCTTGTYCTCTGTCCCCAGAGCAAGGAAAGGAGGCATCTAGTCAACAGAAAGAGCCTCCCAGCATCATCATACCCTAGCTGGCAGTGCAGGGATTTGTGGTGGACACGTTGAAGGTCAGCCCAGGGTCAGAAGCCAAACTTACCCTTAAAATCATGATCTGAGCTTCCTGGTAGGCTTCTGGGGTCGATGTTTACGGGGAACCAAAGCTGGCAAAGCAATTACTCTCAAGCAAACATGTAGAGGATTCCAGAGCATGTATTTCATGTGCTAATGTTTGCTGGGTGACTCCATCTGCTACCTCCTCCTCCAGCCCCCTAATTTCACATTTTCTTCCAAAAAAGGTTTCATGTTTTCCAAAGTGTTTATTTAAATTCCTCCATGAGCAGCTCTGGCTACTCTAGGTCTGCTCAAAGGCTGTGAGCTCATTTATCCCCAGAGGACTGGCAGAGTCCTGGGGGGAGTTTTATTTTTAAACACTGGCTGATTTTTGCATTCTTAGTATCTGTTTGCTGCCTTCCTTGGAGCTAGGGGCAGGTGTCCCAACCCTGCTGCCATCCCCCAGGCTAACGTACAGCAGCAGTGGATCTCAGCTGGATAACTCAGGGGATTTATCATGGTGCTTCAGAGGGGACAATCTCCAAAGAGGGGGGTGATTGCTCCTTACAAATTATTGTACRTATTATTGTACAAATAACTGCTGCGAGTGGGGGCAAAAGCTCTCTAAAACCAGATCAACATGGGAGCAATGACCACACCTGATGTTTCCTCTCTGTATCTTCCCCCTGGGGCTGGGAGGACTGCTCTTTCCAGAGAAAAGCTTTCCTCCTGTTCAGATCTCTTTGCCAACCGCTTTGGGTGAGAAACAGAAAAGTGACCCCGTTTGGTAGCCAAAGCATTGCTGCCCTGTCCCCGGGTGTTGTCTGACCGGGCTCTGCTTCTGTCCCACAGTCCTGGCACAAGTCCTGCTTCCGCTGTGCCAAGTGTGGCAAAAGCCTGGAGTCCACCACCCTGGCAGACAAAGATGGGGAGATCTACTGCAAAGGTGAGTGCCACGTTCCCCGCTGGCTTGTCCTGGACTCCGAAGGGTGAGAACCCCTGTGCAGGGAACCAGGATGGGACTGAGGTTTGGGGAGGTGGTGGCCCCAGCAGCTGCCCGTGGGGGCTGGCTGTGCCGGGTGGCCACAGAGCCGGGGGATTTCTTGCTGCGCCTGGGGCCTCTCTGTTTGGCCAACAAATACAGCAAACCCTGTCCTGTTTCGGCAATGCCTGCTTCGAGAGGAGGACCTGCTCACATTCAGCTGCCGGCCTTACCCATTTCTCCTTTCCCATCCTCTGCAGGTTGCTACGCCAAGAACTTCGGTCCCAAGGGCTTTGGCTTTGGGCAAGGCGCCGGGGCACTCGTCCACTCGCAGTGAGGCACCAGGATCCGGGCTCTCCGCTCGCTCAGGGCTTGTCCAGACCAGCCTGTGCTGCCTGACCCTTCCCGCACCCGCAGTGAGCATCCTCACCATCATCAATAACCACCCGCTGCTTCGCAGCACGAGCCCCTTCCTCCCCGCCCTGACCCAGCGCACCCCGAAGCTGTGAGAGTCCCAGCACCATCCCCATCGGGTCCTGCTGGTGAGGGTGCCGGTGGGGAGACAGCTCGCACCCACCTGCAGCGAGGCCTCTGTGCCCGAAACGTTCTGCTCCGCGTTGCCCATCCCGCAGGGATGCAGGCTCAGCCGTGCCATGCCGTGTCACCGAGCAAGCAATAAACATCAAAGCTGACCCACGCCTGGCCTTGCCAGAGAGTTTATTCCCCATCTGGGGCTGAGGAGGTGCACTAGGTGACCACAGCTGGAGGTCAGGAGGTAGAGGGAGGATGGGAAATGTTTGCAGTCGTGGCTTGCAATTAAAGCACAGGGGCAGGAACTGTTCTGTGCAATCTGACATGGTCCAGCTGTGGCCGGCTGAGCTCTGTGGGTCGGTTGGGCCAGGCTGTCCCCCTGCTCCCGTGGTGGATAACCATTTCCAAAGCAGGGGTTGRTGCTGGGAGGCCCAGCACAGACCTTCTCGGGTGTGTCAGCAGCACAACACGTGTGCACGCCCTATCGAAACCCCTATCAGTGCTTTTACGTGGCGCCTCTCCAAACAGGCGTGCCCAGCAGTGCTGAATAATTAACAACTTTTCACCTACTCCCTGGGTTTTTAGCAGTACCGTGGATCATTAAGCCGTCAGTTTGGCAGCTTCCCAGATTTAATTCATTTTCATCTAAACTCTTTACTTTCTTTCTGTGATCCTCTCGTTTGACTGGTGTGACATACCCACAAGATCAGCCTCGCTGCAGCTTGCAGTTGTGAACTCCACAGGGAATTTAGTTTTGTTTTTTTTTTTTTAACATTATAAACTTTGTGGTTGAGTAAATGAGATGRGTAGTGTTTTGAGAAGCACAACAGAGGCAGAAATCCTTTTGTGGGGTAGGATTTGGGCTCCTGTATCAACTTAAGCACCTTCTCCCATTTATCACACCCTCGGTTTTTACACGACATTTTGGAAGCTGAGATGGGGAGTGTGCTCTTTAAACATCTCCAAAAATCCTCTCCCCAGGTTTCCCAGCCTGGGACCCAAATTCTAGCACCCCCATTGCCCTGGGGTGCGCGGTTGGGGTTTGGTGAGGCGATAGCGGATGGCACGGGGTGTGCGGAGCAGACAGCCCGGGCTCAGGGATGCGGTAGAGGGTCAGGAGCTGTGGGGCAGCGGGCTCACCTACCACCCTCGGGGTGGAGACCGAAACCTGGCTCCCTTGCTGGGCAGAGGCCCTGCTCCCCCGCGGGGGCGTGGGGGGTTAGGAAGCTGCCTGCTTTCTCYGTGGGGGTGGGGTGCATGCTGTGCTGCTGCGGGCCTTCAGCTGGATGTGCCACAGGCAGGGATTGCGCCCAAGCAACGCTGTTTAGTCAATAAAGCTAGAACAAGTCTTTCTTTAGTCTCTTTTTCCCATAGTTGTAGAGGTTGTGTCAGAGAGAGGGGATGTACTGACRTATCACAAGTGTGATGGACCCCATAGAGGCCATTGGCTCCTGGAGACGTGGTCAAAGCCAGGAGAAGATGCTGGATTTGGGTTTCACGGGGTCACAGAAAGAGGTAGGATGGAAGGGTCCTGCAGAGGTCTCGAGTCCAACCTCCTGCTTAAAGCAGGGCYAGCTCCAAAGGTCAGGTTGGTCAGAGCCTCTGGGGTCCAGGCAAGTTTGGAAACCCTCCAAGGACGGAGGTCCCACCACTATGGTTCTTGTCACGTCGATGCAGCATGCACACAGAGGAGGTTATTTTCCTTATGTGCATCAGAGTTTCCCTTGYGGCACCTGTGCCCGTTGTCTCTTTTCCTTCTGCCGTGCACTGCTGTGTCTCCTTTCTCCACAACCCTTCTCTAGGTAGTAGAAAACTGAAGTTCRGTCTCCCCGAGCCCTCTCTTCTCCAGGCTGGTGGGTCTTTGCTGAGCTTTCAGCCCCAAAGGTCCCAGRTGACAGCGTGGGCAGTGTCCTGGGACAGGGACCTTGCCCTGAGGGTTTGCAATCGGTGCTGCACACCCGCTGAAGTTGCAGTGTGCTCCTGAGAGCAGCTTAGGGGGTGATAGGGACCGACATCCGCAGTGTCGGCATGGGGAGACCAGGACGAGCATCGCTGGGGTGCACGTTCAGACAGAGGGCATGAGGTGGGCTGGAGGAGGTGGTGGGGCAAGGCCCAGGAGAAGCGGGGTGGGATTAGGGGAGCTTTCTGGACATCCCCTGCCCAAACTGCAGCGGGACGGCTGCGTCCATCTGCTACCCTCTGCTGGTTACTGCTCCCTGTGCACGGGCACGGCCCCGCGCCGGTCAGCTGGACGTGTCTGGACACCTGCACCCAAGTGTTGTCCAGCTCCCTGTAGAGGCAGCAGAGCCGCATTGCACCCAGCAGCACCCGTCCCTCCCTGCTGCCGGCGTGGGGGGCTGCCAGCCCTTGGGAAAGGGGCTGTGGGACCCAAACCTGCCTCCGAAGAGATGAAYGAGAGGCCGAGCACCCTGCAGCCTGGAGGGTGATGAGGATGGTACTGCTGAGCGGTCGGTCAGGCGGGAGCCCTCTGAGCCCCGCGGCCGGTGGTTCCGGGGGATCTTGCGGCGGGGGATGCCGCACCGCCACCGCCCGGCCCGGCCATGAGCGCTTTGTGGGAATGAGCCAGCCTGGGGCAGGACTTTGCCCCAGCTGCGCCCCGAGCCCCGGCARCCCCCTTTACTTGCCCCTAAGGGCTCTGTGTGGATGGGATGTGCGTGGGGACCGCAGGCGGCCCACGGAGAAAAGCCTTTTGCTTGCCGGCAGCATGATGGAGTGTGTCCTGTTGGATTTGCTGGAGGGCAGGAGCTGTGGCATCAGCCTCCCGGGCAGCCTCTGGCCCTCCGGGTCTGGGAACGGCCGGCCAGGGAGAGAGGAGCGGAGAAAGACTTTGTCAAAGCTCCTTTACATCCACAGCTACAGGAAAATGACCTTCCCTCAGTGGCTGGAGCCCGGAGAGGCAGGGAGCAGCGGAGCTGGGCCCTCGCTCATTTGGCAGCCCTTGGGTCTCCCCAGGGTGGTGAGGAAGGAAACCGGGCTGGCTGGTGAACCAAAAGTGCCCACGGACATCCCAGCCTGCTGGAGCAGAGCCGGGAGCGACAGTCCCGAAACTGCTCACCCCCAAATTTCCAGGGCTCAGCATCCCTGGAGCTGAGCTTTACCCGTGTGTGGGAAAACAGCCTTGGATGCTGCTTTGATGGGGGGAACCCACACATCTGCTCTGCTCCTCCCGAAAGTGCTGAGGTGCTCGGGGTGACCCCCCCGGCTGTGTCCGGCCCTGCGCTGCCTTTGGGTGCGGGGGCGGCGAGGGCCGCAGGGGAGCCGGGGCYGCCTGACATCACGAAACCAGGTCTCCTGGGACACCCGGGATCTCTGCCAGCGTGGCGAGGTTGGCCCCGGGGAGCACGAACCAGTTCCTGGCTCCGGCAGCTGCCGCCCTGCCCTCTTAATGAGGGATAATTAGATGCATCTCATCAGCGCTGCAGACTTGCCCCCTGGCCATGCCGGCTGCAGGCGATGCCCCCGGTGGGGACGGGGGACGATGGAGGGGCTGGAGCGAGAGGGGCTCTAGCTGGGGGGCACCGGGGCGTTGGGGTCTGCAGGGGCACGAGCAGGGTGATTTGGGCGGTGAGCGCCGSGGCAGCGGCTGCGTGCCAGGGAGCCGCGGGCCGACCTGCGGGCTGCCAGCCCCAGACAGTGACCCCGGCGCGTCCTTGGGGGCATTTTTTCCCCTTCCAGACCTCACCTGGGTGAAGGGACCCGCACCCTCAGCATCTCCAGGGGCACATCCAGCCGCCCAGCAGGCTGTGACCATCACCCTCTTTGGTAGCCCACGGCCAGCGCGAAGGCCCCAGATGTCCCCGCCGGCAGCCCGGCACGGCACGGTGAACCCCTCTGTGCCAGGCGCTGGCACAGGAACAGACGAAGCTGCGGTGGCCGGGAACGAGACGGGCTGGAAAGGAGACGGGTGTTTCGCTGCAGGGGAGGGTGGACTCAGGCGGGACCGGGCTGTGCCGTGCTGCCCCGGCCCCGCTCCGGGGGTGCGTCCCCCCCTGCACGGGTCACACGAGGCTGGGGGACACTGGTCCTCGCTGTGGGACAGGCTGGGGGCTTCAAATGCCTGTCCCAGGGGATTCGGGGGACGGGAGCCCTGTGTGCTGGGCCAGCACCCTTGGGTGCAGGGCCGGGTGGGTGGTGGGTGTCAAGGCCTGTCCCCATTGCAGGGCAGCCCTGCACAGCCGTCTCGGAGCGGTGACACCAGACATCTCCTGTCTGCATGTGTCCCCCCTCCTGGGCCCCCACCCAGGGGTCCCCACAGCCCCTGCCTGGCTGGTGCTGCACCCACAGCCCCCTGCCCCTGGTGGCACTGCACCCCATAACCCTCTGCCCTGGCTGACACTGAACCCCATAGCCCCCTGCCCCAGCTGGCACTGCACCCCATAATCCTCTGCCCTGCCTGCAACTGCACCCCATAGTGCCTTCCTGGGTGGCACTGCACCCCACAGCCCCCCACCCCAGCCTGCACTGCGCCCTGCAGCCCCTTCCTGGCTGGCATTGCACCCAGAGCCCCCTTTCCCGGCTGGCACCGTGCCCCACAGCCCCATCTGCAAGTGAGACTGCGCCCCACAACCCCGTGCCTGGCTGGCGCTGCACCCCCCAGCAGCTGGCACCGCACCCCACGCCCCGGCTGCCGCGCAGGAGTCTCCACGGGCTGCCCCGGCCCCGCTGCCGTGCAGACCCGTGCCCACACCCCGCCTCTTCGCACGCGGACCCCGGGGGCAGCGCCTGCCCGCGGGCACCCCGAAAGCRCCTCCCGGGTGAAGCGGGGCTGCGCCGGGCCTGGCCGGGCTTCGCCTGGGCGTGAAGGGTGCCTGCGCGGCAGGAGGGGCCAGGCGAGGCGGGGAGGAATGCGAGTGGGAGAGCGGCCGGGCATGTAGCGACAGCTCCTGGGGTGCGCGGCGCCGGGGATCCCACACGCTGCACGGGGCAGGGAGCAGAGCCCCGGCAACAGGGCTGGCGGCCGGCATGGGGCACCCCATTGCTCACCCCCTCTGAGAGCCAGGGAGCGGAGGGCGGCGAGTGCCCTGGGGGCAGCACGGCTGCCGCGGGGGTCCTGGCCCCGGGGAGCTTGGCTCCGACGTGGARGGGCTGGAAATCCCCCGGCGGGTGATGCCCGGCTGCACCGACGCGAGGTGCTGAGGATCCCGGGGGGCTGAGGAGCCGCTATGACCCCTGAGAAGGTGCTGAGAGAGGGSGTGTTGGAGAAGCGGAGCGGGGGGCTGCTGCAGCTCTGGAAGAAGAAGCGGTGCCTGCTGACGGAGAGGGGGCTGCAGCTCTTCGAGCCCAAGGGCTCGCGGCGCAAGGAGCTGAGCTTCGCCCGCATGAAGGCGGTGGAGTGCGTGGAGTGGAAGGAGCGGCACATCTACTTCACGGTGGTGATGGACGACAGCCACGAGATCGACTTCCGCTGCGCCCAGGAGGACCCGGGCTGGAATGCCGAGATCACCATGGGCCTCGTCCGCTTCAAGAACCAGCAGGCCATCCAGGTCGTCCGCGCCCGGCACAGCTGCCGAGCAGGTACCAGACCCCCCACCACACCGCGGGTCGGGGCGCAGGACCCACCGGAGGATGAGGTCCTCGGCCGCCAGGTCCCATCCCTGGGCGGTTCAGCTTCCCCATGGGAATTGCAGAGGGGGTCCCATGGGTGGGGATGGGTCTGCATGGCGGTGGTCCCGTGTCCCCCCGCACTGGCTGGGCTCTGTCCTCCGCATCCCCCGCTGGGTTTCACCTCCCTACATCCCYGAAGAGGGACTTTCTAACGCCCTCCCTCCGGTCGGGGTGGCCCCAAGGGGTACAGGGCTCTTTGCCACCTTGCACGTGGGATGGTGGTGAGGACCGTGGCTGGCTCCGCTCCCCAGGTCCCCTCGGGGCCGGCTCCCGCCCCACGTCCCAGCGCCGGCCAGGTGGGTTACAAGCTCCTTCTCTCCGCAGTGGTACAGTTCGACGCAGCCCCGGCGGGACAGCCCACAGACGCGCAGCATCCGAAGAGCAGGATGGAGATGGCCCTCAGCTCGGCGGGCGGTGGGGAGAACGGGATCCCGGCGGGCAAGTGAGGCCACCGCTGCCTGCGGCCCGGGGATGGGGATGGTGGCCCCGGGGAGACCAGTGCGGGCACTGGCTCCCCTCATCCTGGGGCAGGACAGAGGCACCGCAGGAGCTGGGCTGGCACGACTGCAGGGGTCTGGCCACATCCCCTTGGCACGACGGGGCAAAGGACACAGTCAGAGCCACCACCTAGGGCTCTGGACATGGCAGGAGGTGACATCCCTGCCTGGGGGCCCACCATCCTTCAGCTGACACGGCCAGGACCTTGGTGGACTGGTGGGGACCCCYGGGCCTCTCCTGCGGGACAGGGGATGGGATGGATGAGGTTGAGCCCAAGGGAAGCAGTGCGACGGTGAGCTCTGCCCGAATGCCAGTGACACTGGGACAGATGGATATGGCCGGGGACATGGCTCCCCCTGAGCCCCCAGATTGGGAAGGGGCTGGAGAGCTGCTGCTGCAGCAGGGACCCGTCCGGGCACCGTACCCAGATGGCACGGTGATGCGGCCGTGCTGCTGGACACCGTCCTGCCCTGGACTGTCCTCGGGCTAATGGGGGACGCTGGGGAAGGCAATGGGGACCCCTACTCCCTGTACCAAAAGTGTCCCCAAACAGGACCTTTTGCTGCTTTCCCTGGTGTTGCTTTGATTTGTGGGGCCCCGCAGGGTACGGGAGAGCACAAATCCTGCACAGAGCTTCACTGGTCATTGGCATCCCCCTAAATCTGCCAGCGTCCCACAGTCGGGCTCCAAAGCCCCCCGCTGCCACCCCGAGCCTCCCCAGTCACCCATCCCGCTGCGCCCGTGTCCCCAGGGATTCCCATGGTGGCKTGCGGGTAGGCGACCTGGGAGCCGCGCTGCCTGGCTTTGCAGGCGGGGACGGCAGGCAGGGGAAGGGATGGCTCTGCCCCGACAGGCAGCGCAGACGCCAGCGCCTCGAGCCACTGGGCTCCGCAAGCCGGAGCCTGAGCCCCAGCCCCGCGGCCGGAGGCGCTGCAGATCCTCCCGGAGATTGCCCGGCTGCGTGGGAATCGGGGAGCGCGACGCCCCGTCCCCCCGGGCTGTGGCAGCCGGCCCCAGCCTGCGCGCTGGCCGCCTCCACCAGACCCCACCGGGGCCCACGGAGTCCCGTCCTCGTGCCAGGGCAGCGCCGGGGTGGCTTTGGGGAGGGACGGTGGCATGGCTGGAGCCCGCTCACCATGCAGGCTTGTGCTGGCTTTTTCCAAGCAGCCTGGGAATAAGTATTTTGGTGTTTTTCCACCCAAGGAAGCCTGCTTGGCCATCCCTGGTCCTCAGAGCTTCATTTGCCGAGAAACCCCCACTTGTAAGCGGAGACAAGTGCGGGGACCAAGCTGGGGGACACAGATGAAGCCGGATCCAAACCCYGCACAGACGGAGCTCTGCACCATCCCTGGGCTGCGGCAGGGACAGAGGGACGAAACCACGGTGGGCTCCAGGGGTGGTGGGACCTGGTCCCCTGCCCATGGGGAGATGCTCTGGGSATGGAGCCCCGCGGGGACCAGCCCCCCAAAACGAGTCACTGTACACATTTTGGGAGAGAATGGGGTGGTCAGTGTTGGAGGAAGGTGCTGGTACTCACATGGCATTTCCATGGCAAGGATCTTTGTCCTGGGGTTTCTCATAAATCCCCAGCTCCCRGAGTCAGGGGACTCAGTGAGGCTCATTCAAAGTCCTGTAAGCRTCCTGAGCCTGTGCYRTGGCAGGGCAGCACCCAGGGGTGGGAGCACCCAGTGCGAGGGGTTTTCCAAAGTATTCTGAATTTTGAGCCAGTTTTGTGGGGCCTGACTGCTCATTTTTAGCTTTCCTACTCTCTCACTCACTGTAAATAGATATTTTCTGTTTTCCAAGTGCCAGCAAGGAGCTGGGGAACAAAATGGTCAAGATGGGTGTGTGTAAGCACCAGCGCTGGCCGTGGACACGTCCATCGTGCACTGACAGAGAGGCTGCAGTACCCGTGAGCTGGGGAGGAATGTAGGTGGTTAATAGAGGGRGAGGGACAGAAAGAGCAAGGCAAGTCACTGTGTTGACGTTTCAGGTCCAGGCATGGGAAAGGTCAAGGTTTTCCATCCCCATCCCAAGCTGCTCATCACTCTGCCAGAGCCCCTGCCTGTACCACATATCCCCCCAGGTTTGGGAGTTTCTCCTGCGCAGACACCCAAATCTGCCAGATCCACCCTCGGCGGGCGGATTCACAGCCTGACCCTGGGAGCAGGGGCCGGGGGGTGAGCGCCGAGCCAGCGGCGCGCGGGTGGGAGGCAGGATGGCTTCACTCGTTGCCTGTGAGGGCTGAATTTTTCATGCGGAGGAAAAGGTCACCCGGAGACTGAAAAGCAAATAAACAGCCAAGAGACTCGGCCAGACAGCGGAGCAGGGACGGGGCAGGCGGCTGGTGCATCCACCATCACCGGTAACACGGTGTCAGCACGTTGCTGGCCCAGATGGGGCGCAGCGTTGATGGGCGAAGTTGGGTAAATGGGGTGATTTTCCCTGAGGGAAAATCTCCTGCAGGCAGGGGCTTAGAAAGCAACCGGGTTTGCAGGGGAAAGCAAGCGTGGGGGGAGAAGGGCCCTCGGAGCCTTGCAGGAGGCCAAGCACCGTCAAAGTGTTTTTAACTGACTATTTGCACGGAGTTAGGGATGCAAGGGAACTCGCAGGGCTCTGCCAGCCGGCCCGAAAAGCAGGGAGAGGACACACGGAAGCATTTCTAATGCCCCTAGAARTGGGGAAACTGAGGCACGGCAGGAGGTTGGGAGGCATGTGGCCTTGCAGCCCCCAACCCAGCATGGCAGCTCCCGCTGCGAGGAGGGGCTCGCTCCTGGGGACCCCTGTGCTGGGGGCACCAAGCAGAGCTGGGGCTGAGCGCTGAGCCCCAAAATGGAGCGAGGTGCCCCGGAGCTGCCTGCGTTCAAAGGCAGGAGCCTGAAAAGCCGGCTCTGCTGCTCCCAGCCCCGAGGTGCCCCCGATCCATCGACCCCCCCCCTGCACCGCTCGGGGGATGCCCCGGTGCTGGGGCTCCTCCATGCAGGATGGGGGCTGCCCTGCGCCTCCACCCCTGGGGCCAGGGGCTCTTCCAGCACCCATGGGTGCTGGGGCTGGCACCCTTCGTGCAGCACTGCGAGGGTAAGGTCGGGTGAAGGGGAGGTGGCAGGGGGAGCTTCAGGGCCCTTTTCTCCACCTGACAAAATCCCAGCGCCCAGCCCTGGCTTTGGGGTCAGTTTGGGGCTGGCTGGACCCCCCCCTGCCGAGGCTGGGGTTTGCAGCATGATGGTGCCAATGCTTTTTGGCAGGTGAGGCTGTGTGTTCCTCCTCCACCATCACGTGCCCTGCGGGGGGCTGGCAATGCCTCGCTTCTCCTGCGAACATCGGTGCAGTTTGTGGGTAGTTTTTCCTCAGATAAAAATGAAAAGAAAAAAAATCACAGCTGCAGCAAGCAGTATTTTTCTTTTAGCTTTGGGTCAAGTGTCTGGCTTTCTTCAGATGCTCCTAAAATTATTGCATTGTTGACCATCCTTAATTATAATTCCTAAATCACTGGATTTTGTTTTGGAATCCAGAACCTGCCCCAAGCAATGCCAGGCTGGAGAGCTGCCCCGTGCCCTCCACGTCTGCACGCTCATGCTCTGGGGCAGCAAACAGCTGGGACATCCGCACCACCGCTGCGGTGGRCTTGGCCATCTCCAATAAAGTCCTCTTGAGTTTGAGTGTAGGAAGAAATGCTGCCGTCCATAACATAGAGCTTGGGATGCTGAGGCGGGTCCAGGCCTCGTTAACGTGTGTTAATTCCCCATCCCCAATGTCCTGATGTTGTGTCTCGGAGAGGGTGTCCCAGGGAGGTGGAGGAGGCGGTGGGCGATGAATGTGTTGTGAGCATCACCGGCCAGTGGAGCTGGGGCTGTGGGAGCCGGTRGGAGGGAAGGGCCTCACCACCCCATCTGGCACCCCTCGAAGAAACAAAAATAGTGGCCAGGCGTTGCTGGAGCTGCAGAGGGCAGCAACGGAGCTGCGTACACGCCAGCACCCATCCGTCACCCGCTGTCCCCGAGCAGGAGTCACCGGGCTGCCCTGGTGACGGGGCGGCTCAGCCCAGCCTCGCAGCAAAAGGGGATGCTGAGATGCGCCGAGTGTCTCGGAGACAGATGGGAGGGCCTGGAAATACCCTGAAAATGTCTAAAAAGTGCGTCAGGGTCCCTGCCTGAGCCTGAAATTTTGGATTATTGGGAATAGTCTTTTTTTCTTTCCTGTGAAATATTTTGCCTTAGGCTGAAAACCAGGCTGGTTTTTAGGATATTTAAACTGACATCGCTGTTGAACCGTGTCAGCCCATTAACACGGACAGAACAGCCAATATCCTCCTGTTGTTTACAAGAGTCGACAAGATCAACACTGGGGAGGTTTCATGTGTCACTTGGCAAAACTACGGAAAGCTTAAAGTCTTCAGTGGGTGGCTCGGCTCCATTTTAATATTGTCTTTCCACTATGCCAAAGCAGATAATTCCTCTTTATTTAATAAAGACTTTTCTACATGCCAATGGCATGAGGCAGGGAGCATGTGCTGCTTGTAAAGAACCCATTAGCTTTGAGAGACCCCTCCTCATCTTTGGCACCATCTGCAAACATTTCAAGTCTCCCCAAGGCATTCAAGCTGAGGGGAACAACTTGTCCCACGATACTTCTAGAAGTGGAAGGTATTTCTCCCATTTTGTGAAAATTGTCCCGATTTTGGTTCCAGCCCCACAGCTGCTTCCACACAGATTTACTGCCTGCAGCCGTGCAAAGCAGGAAGAGYGAGTCTCATGCCCGTGGATGAAGAGGCTGAACACAGGCACCATCCCCAGCTGCACCACATGCAAGATGGTGTCCAGCCAGGTAGAGGTTTCCAGAGCAGGAGGCCGTGGCTGGAGAAGACAAGGCTCCCAGCTGCAGGAGCAGCTGTGCTCTCCCTGGGAGCCCAGGACATGGAGCAGCAGATCCCAGATGGATAAGGARCCTCTGCCCCGCCGGGTGGTGGGAGGCGTGGATGTCCTGGTGGGGCTGATGCAATGGGGTGAAGATTGGCAGGGCAGAGACCTGAGGTGGGAGAGGTCTCTCAGCCCCATGGGGCATGTTTGGGGTCTGGCCTGGGACCTCACTAGTTCCCAGGTCAGGCTGTGATGATCATCCAAATTCTGTTCCACTTTCCATCTCGATGGCTGTCCCCGCTGCCAGCTCTGCTTCGATGCCTTGGAGCATCACCCAAGTTTGGTAAGACTCATAGATGCAGCAGGCGGAGGAAATCCTYTGCAGGGCTGCAAAAAGCATTGATTTTTGGAGACCATCCCCGGGAGGCTGTCACCCTCTGCTGTCACAAATCGATGGAGCAGTTGGGACTAGCTGGATCCCTTCCGGCAGCTCATGAGGGGTGAGAGCTGCCGGATGATCTGCAAGAGAAACGCCCAGGCAGGGACCCTTTCATCAGGACAAGTCACATGGACCCTCATGACTTCATTGCGACGCTGCAGTCCTGCAACCTTGCAATCACCTTGCTTGTAGGAGGGGACCTCAAAGTCCCTGTGTCTCTGAGCTGTTCCACAGAGGGAAARCCTTCTCCCACCCCGTGGTGCGTCTATGGGGCATCCTCCGTCCCAGCCTGGTGAGAAACCTGAGGCAGCTGGTGGCCTCCTGCCATCTGCCCTGGCATTTGGGGCTGGCTCTGAGCGTGGCGGCTAAGGGGTGGTATGGACATGTTTGGAGGGTGAGGTCCCAAAGGACAACAGAGGCTCAGCTGTTGTTTCTAAGTCTGTCCTGGATGCCTTGGGAAGCCCGTTGTCTTTGTGAATGCCATCGATGTTGACGAAACAAGGACAGTGCTTGGAAGAGGGCAAGGACAGTGCTTGGAAGAGGGCAAG
This sequence comes from Oceanodroma leucorhoa, assembly GCA_030449065.1. Taxonomy (NCBI): domain Eukaryota; kingdom Metazoa; phylum Chordata; class Aves; order Procellariiformes; genus Oceanodroma; species Oceanodroma leucorhoa. The sequence goes on from JASVER010000166.1 coordinate 942,831, forward strand.
GACAGGATGGGTGGGATGGGTCCAGGGCCTTGAGGAGGGAAAGGGATGCGTCCAGCACCGCTGCAAGTCTGCTTCTTCAGGGAAATAGGCTTCATGTGGGGCAACCAAACTGCTCACAGGGGTCAGATAGATACCTTTGAATTTGGAGGTCCAACATCTTAAGGAGCCAGGGACCATTGCATCTAAACATATGCAAGGTTGTCCACTCATAAAAGACCGAACGCAGGTGGCCTGTAGGACCACTGGGAYGTTTAGGGACAAGTGGGCTGGCCCTGCGGACTTGGTCCTGGGTGGGTCTGGCCGCCCCATACAGCTTTCTGGGAATTTTCTGTTGGCATTCATCCCCTCGGTGGCTGGCCGTGGGGAACCCCTCACTTGAATCAGTGGCTCCCAGAACAGGGGGATATTATTTTGCTTTGAATTTGGCCTCAGCACTGGTCTGCCCCATAAATTTCCAGCCTGTCCCCTTCCTACCTGCCAGCAGCTCAGAGGGGTGCCCACAACCTCAGGTGGTACCTAATAAAACAACCCCTCATCTTGAGGCAGCTCATTGTGGTTTGCGAGCCAGGAATGGAGACCCAAAATGTCCTCATCATGTCAGCTAGAGAGGAGGGATGGGGAGATCCTGGGCTCCTGCCAGTCCTTCTTCTGCTGGCCCCCCATGGCAGAGCCGGGGCTTTGAAACCAATGCTGAAGCCCCGAATYGAGGGGTCCCACTACCCCATCCCTGGACGAAACCTGAGACAGGAGCAAATGGCATGYGAAGCAGTCCCTGTCCCCTGGGTGGTGGGAGCTGGTCGGTCCCCGCGGCATGGCTGCAGGGAATGCAGCGCCTTTGTCACGGGCTAATTTTGGCTCCTCTGTGCTCCGAAAACAATCCCAAGGCAGCCGGGAGGAAAGGTGCTGGAGGCATGGCCCCACAGGGGCTTTTGCCTTATAAAGRTCTAACGGGGCTGGTATAAAGCCTCCTCCTCGGCAGCCGGGAGCAGATCCGCTGCGCTGGCGCTTGGAGCCAGGGAAGGGGAGAYGGCCTTGGAGGGCCCCCCGAGGAGGGTGGGCGCAGGGGGGTTTCTCCTGTGCTTGCTGGGACTTGACTAGTGCAGGTCAAACAAGGATGGGGCTGCCACTGCCATCGCCACTGTCACCATCACCGTCACCCACCTCGCACCAGTTTGGGGGCTGCTGCATCGCCCCCCAGCAGGGCACAGCTTCCCCCTTGGTGTCCAGGCAGGGGGAAGGAGCCGGGGAAGGCGGCCGTGCACCCACCGCTCTGCAGGACAGAGGGGCTGTCTTTGCTCCCCACCATGGGAGCTASCCCCCCACATGCAGCTGCGTGTCCCTCCGTGACCATAATAGCCTTGGGATTAAAATACCGGGCATTGTCCCTGCTGGGCTGCACGCTGGGAATTGTTTGCTCCTAAACTTGCCCCTAAAAATATCCGAGGGAACAGGTGCTGCCTGCCCCTGCAGTCCTCTGCCGCACGAAGCCTCCCTCCACGGGGACACCGGGYGAGGGGCTTTGCAGGGTGCATAGGGGCGAGACAGCAGCTTTTTTGCTGCTTTTCAGGAATTTCAAGGGGAAAACATTAGGGCTTGTGAGCGGCTGCAAATTACTCGAGCATCCCCACCTGTGCCGTGCTTGGTGAGTCTGGCTGCTCCTGCTTCCCAAAAAGGGGACTGCCCCATCCTTGGTCCCAACCGATCATCTGGCCCAACACCGTAACCCCACCTCTGCTGTTTTACCCCATCACCCCTCGGCAATGTGCCCTGTCCTGGCTCGGGGCGGCTTTGCCCTCCTGCTCTGGCAGCTCCGGCAGCTCCARGGAGACTCCTCGGCCAGTGCTCCCGTGGGATCATCGCTCTGTGCCTGCAGCGTTGCAAAGCGTGTGTAGCACCACATCAGCTCTCCAGGCTGCTCACACCCCCCACCTCCCTTCAGAGACTTTCTGAAAGAAAAAAAAGAAAAGAGAGAAAAGAAGAAAGAAAAAAAGATTCAGGAGATTTTCTGCAAAGAAAAAGCACTGCATTGTTTCAGCTCATGATTTCTGCCTGCTTGCAGATTCAGGGCTTTTCCAGCATCGCTGATGCTAGTTTACATCGGAGAGGAGCAAGGCAGATGTGCCATGAAGGATACAGCCCGTCTGCAGGGGCATTGCCATTGCTCCGCAGTCAGCCTGACCCAGCATGTCTGCGCGCTCACGCGCAACACGTGTGAGTGAGGCATCGGGCAGCGAGTGCTGGCCAGGCTGGGRTGATTCACACGCAAACAGCACGGGAATTCACCGGATCGCGTAGGGGTCAAGGGTGCAATAAAACACGGGTGCRCTAACGCTCGCGGGTGGTGCGCGCACGTCGCCCCGCGTTCGAGACGGTGCCCCAGGTGTGTGTAGCACGTCACGGGGCGCCGGGGCTCGTGGCGAATGTGTGCACACAATAGGGGATTTGTGCTATTTTTACTGACCACTTGCAGGCAGGCTGCCATTTAATACTCCCCCTCCGCCGCCGCCCCCCAGCAGTGTGCGGCTCTCCGGAGACCAGGCATCACCTCCCTCCTGCACGGCCCCGAGGTAAGGCGCTGCCCCGGGGTCCCCCCCCCCCGACTCCCCGGGTGTGCTAGAGGCGACACGAGCACGAGTGTGAGACCGGTACTTGCACGCGGCGGCGTGGCAGAGGGGAGCACCCAGCACAGGAATTTGTCTGAACTTCTCCCCCTGGCTGAGGTTGCTCAGACGTTTTCTCTGCTCTCGGAGAGAGGATTGGTGAGACCGTGATGGGAAGAAATACCGCTAAAATCCCCAGCCTGGCTTTGGGGCTGAGATTCGATTGATTTTCCTGAAAACTGGCAGACAGGACCATTTTGGGGAGCATTTGCCTATGTGTCCTAACCTGACTGCTCACGGTCACTTGTGTGACCAGGGAGATGAGATTCGGGGTTGTGAGCAGTGTGTGTGGGGCATCGCCTTGGCTGGGCGTGTGYTTGTGGTGTGCGTCTGGTCCCCTGGGACGGGGGAGGGTGTCAGGATTGACTGGGGGTTATTTCTGTTAAGGATTTCCATGATTTAATGATTTAATAAGCTTTTTAATCTTTTCATGGCTGGGGGCATGCAAACAGTGCAGAATTAGCTTGTCCAGATCCTCTCRTCCCCATCAGAGAGCAAAGTCTCCTGCGGATGCTCCAGACCAGGCTGGAGCCCAAAAGTCCCTGCACCAGATCACTGGGGACATCTTACCAGCCCAGCTGAGACCTGTGTGTCCTCCGGGAAGCCAATTTAGAAATATCTGGCCCTAAAAATTGATTGACCTTGGTAGAGGTCGTCAGCCCGAGGTGCCTTGTGCGTCCCACCTTCTAGGGACGCCGGGCTTTGCTCCAACGGGGGAGGCGGGAGATGCTGAGAGGCTTCGCCCAGCCCTCGCTCACCTCCAGACAGCCAACGGCTTTTCTGCCTCCCCCGGAATAAATCGSGGGGAGCAGCTGGGACCCAACCTGCTCCATGCAGCAGTGTCAGGCAAGAGGAGCCGCCTTCCCTGCGTGTCCTCTGGGACATTTGTCATATCACCAAAAACCTCCAAAAAGGCAGCTCTAGCTGCATCTGACTCATGTGGCTTTTGAGAGAAAAAAAAAATTCATTTTCTTGGGGTTTTTCTTTGCAAATCCAGGGATCTGGCAGGCTCTGGGGGAGATGATTCCTTCTGGGATTATATGGCATTTCCCCCCAAACTCCATTCCTTCAGACCATGGCTCTGGCCAGGCAACGAGGGACACGGGGAGGGGTCAGGGACAAGCAGACGGAGCTGAGCTGCTCCCGAAGGCACACTGAGAYTTGCTTGGCACGGGCTCCACACACGCCTGGGAGCAGCTGTTTGAGACCAGAATTATTCCTTTTTCTTTCCCCCGGCAGGAATCTTTGGGGTTTAAAACAGTTTCCAAATTTAGGGGGATGCGAAGAGATCAAGGCAAAAAAATCCCAGCTTTGCYATTTCAGTTCTAAGGAAAAGGACTAAACCCACCACTGGAAAATGTTGTTTCTTTCTGAAATGTGGCTTCAGTTTGTTACTCCTGGTTGGAAAGAGAAAAAAAATAAATTGATTGGCATTTTCCCACACATTTTTCTATTACTTAGACTTATGCAGTACCCTGGCTTCTCGGCGAGAGAGGGAAGTGTTAGAGGCAGTGCCGGGGAAGCTAGTGAGGCAGTGCATTTTGAAGCAGCTGCCAGGGCATAGGATTACCAAGCGAATTTAAAATATGAAACCATGAGTATTTCACCAGGGACGCAGATGCTAAAGGAATCTGCTCAGCGCTTGRCCGTGACTTGTTGCCCCTTGCTCCGTCACTCCCGAGAGGGGTTTTTGCTCCACCATCCTTGCGGTTGCCCATGGGGAGCTGCGGGACGGGACTCCCCAAGCCGGCACAGTGGGGGGGCCCGAGGCGCCCGTTTCTCCTGAGCTTTCCAGCCACGTTTGCGTCCATCCCCTCGCCCCGAGCCGGGGTGGGCGATGCAGCCGGCGGGGGAGCAGCTCGGTGCTTGGGAAAACCCCCGAGGAGCAGGAGACCGAGTCCTGCAGGGCCGGCTGGAGGCAGGTTGGAGCTTGCCCAAAATAAGGTTTCCTTGGAGCTAGGCGGTGTTTCACAGCGGGATGGCGAGGCTGCGGAGTCGCTTCCCTCCGCCAACAGCACGGGGCAGCACCGGACCTCAGGAGCGTCCCGCCACTGCCACCGCTTTCTGKGTTCGGGTGGATTTGGGATTTGCTCCTTTGTTTCAGCTTCTTTCCCTTTTTTTTTTTTTGCAGGCGAACAGYGCGACGCCGCAATGCCAGAGCCGTAAGTAGCACGGGTTTCCCTTGGATTTTGGTAAAWCCTCGCTTGGCCACTGGGCTGCTTGTGCCAGCTGAGCTTGYCTGGTTTTGGGGGGGTTCAGCTGGGAGACCAGCCCATGCTCGAAACCTCTGTGCCATTCCCCTTGCAAAAACTGTCCTTAAATATAAATTTTTAGCTGTTTCAATGTCCCGATTCAAACCTTGGAGATTTCCTAGATCCTGAAATAGGGATCCGAGGTAGGCAGCACCACTTGCTTTGCCGTGAGGCTCTTTGCAGCACATCGTACAAATATAACATACTCCCGGCGTGAACAGAAGGGAGAAACCTCCCTGCAGGGCTTTCATCAAGCAACGACCCGGAGATGCTCCAGCCCTGCAAACCTGACCAGGACCCACGCATGCTGCGGGCCAGTCCCCGCTGCCTGGGGAGCACGTGAATGAGTGTTGTGGCCTGAACCGCAGGGACTGAGCTGGGGCTGGCACGATGGGCACCGTGACAGCTCACGTGCCACGTTTGAGTGGCATTTTGGCTTTCTGAGCAGTGGCCCTGAGCACCCACTGTATTTCCAGAGACCACCGTCACCTCAGACCTGGCTCACTTGTAGGTGGCAACTATTAGAGAAATAAGGAAACCAACTGCAATCACAGGAGGTGCTTTTCTTAACTGTCACCTCTTTTTGACTCTTATTCACTGATGGCCTGTTCTCTTCTCTTGTTCCTTATTGCTCCTTCCTGAATGCACACCTGCCTGCAGGGAGGTAAGTGCCTTTCCTTTCGGGAGCGATCTCGATGCTACTCTGTATTTGCTGTGAGTTTGTTTTCAAAGTTTTTTTTTTTTTCCCTCCCCTTTCCCCTAGAGAAAATCCAAGATCACAGCCTCACGCAAACTCTTGTTGAAGGTGAGTCCTCAGGGTTGGAAACTCCCTGGGGTTTGTCTTGCTGGGGAAAAGGAGCTGAGGTTGAAGTGCATGGTCGGTGGGACAGCGATGAGGAATGGCAGAAGTATGGGCCYTGGGGAACAGCTCCCATTCCCACCTCTTGTCTTCTCAAAAATCCTCACTCATGTGGGCTTTGTGGTCCATGCACCAAACAAACCTCCCCTCACCTCCACTTTACTAAGGTGGGGAGAGACTCTGACGCCTYCTGCTCTAAAGCCACAAACCTCGTGTTTGTGCACCAGCAGCTCTGCAGCACAAGCTTGGGAGCTCCCCGGGTTGTGGCCTGGGAAAATCATTTACTGCCACAGCAGAGCAAACCATTGCAAAGAAAGTGCCAACATCAGCATCCATCGGGACCACYGCCACCGCAGCCCCGTGGTATCTCTGGCCCTGCTGTTCCCCCTGCCTTCAGGGTCACCACACAAAAGGTGTAGGGATTTTTTGATGTGTGTTGCAGCAGCACAGTGATTTTGGGAGGACAGCTACGGCAGGGAGGAGGTTTGGGAGGCAGASAGGACTGTCCCATCCTACAGGCATTGCGTGAGGAGGCTCAAGGGGAACAGAAGAGCCCGTCTGTTCACACTTTTGCCATTTACTTGTGCTTGTAGAGTTTGATGCTAGCAAAAGCAAAGGAGGAGTGGGATCAGGAGATCGTGGACAAGCAGTCAGAGAAGGAAAGATACCTGTCCGAGCGGATCACACCACTGCACACCAGTGGGCTTTCCTTGAGCCAGCTCCAGGTATTTCTCAGGTCTGAGGGTGGAGTGAGCTCCTTGGGAGCATGGGGGAGCATCGCTCACTGCTCTCCTGTTGTGCTTGGCCCCCAGGACCTGTGCAGGGAGCTGCACGAGAAGGTTGAAATTGTGGATGAAGAGAGATATGACATTGAAGCGAAATGCAACCATAATACTCGGGAGGTAGGAGGCAGGATGGGCTGTTTGCTTCAACGTTAACTCCCTCCCAGATAGTAGCTTGGGCCTGGATGGGGGTCTGTCATGGACTGGGCTGAGCTTGGAYGTGGGACATGCACCAGGCTTATCTAAGGGTTGGTATTTGCTCTGCAAGGCAGTGCTCAGCACAAGGTTCATCCCTGCCTCAGGGAGCTCAAGCTGTCCACTGGGTCCTCAGGCAACCTCCTCGCTCTTCTGGTCACCCCTTGTGGGTCTGAGAGCTCCTTCTCGTGGTATGGCTGCCATGCGAGCAGGCTGGGGCAAGGCAATGACAACAGCTCTATGCTGGGGTGGACAGTCCCTTGGTGAAGGTGGYCCTCATGGCTGCAGGAGAGGCGAAGACCCCTCTGGGGCTTGGTGTCGGCAAAAACTCCTGCTTCGCATAGGAGCTTTCTGTGCAAGGCAGCCATGTGRTGCCCTCCCACTCCTCCTCCTTTTATCAATCTGCAGATTAAAGATCTGAAAATCAAAGTGCTTGATCTCCGAGGAAAATTCAAGCGACCCCCCCTGCGGCGAGTCCGCGTCTCCGCCGATGCCATGCTGAGGGCTCTGCTGGGCTCCAAGCACAAGGTTTCCATGGATCTGAGAGCCAACCTGAAGTCTGTCAAGAAGGAGGACACGGAGAAGGTGAGTGACTCATCTAGAGGCGAGAGATGGAGACACCTTCTAGGGATGCCCTTGCCCTTCTCCAAGGTCCCCTGTGAAGCCTGCATGGATTGTGCTCATCCCTTGTAAGCCTCAGAAATAGCACGGGGCAGTCCTTGTGAGGCACTGCCCATTGCAGGATGTTGTAGGACCACGTGGGAGCAGTTTGCCTGGGCCAGGTAACTGGTGGATGATATCAAGTGAGATTTAGGGCTACATCCATGACGTTCTTCCCTCCCAGAGCATGTGCGGGTCTTTCAGCTGGGGCCCCCTTGGCATGTCTGTTGAGCTGCACTTGCAGAGAGTTTGGTCTTTGGTCTTCTAGGGAACCAGGAGAGCTCCTATTTGGTGCAATCACGCCCAGAAAACACCCAAGAAACTCCCAGACCCACATTAGATAAGACAGAGCAGGCCCAGCAAGCATGCTTGGCCTGAGATACACGGCCCAGTTCACACCGGCTTTGCGGAGATGCGAGAGGGGAAAGTCTCTCTCAATACCAGAGGCAGACAGYGATGCCCAAACCTGGCTGGGGTGTGCAGGCACCCCAACTGCAAGAGCTGTGCTGCTTTCCTAGTACCTCCCCCTAAAGGGGTTTTACTCCTTGGTCCCAGCTCAGCAGGTTGGATAAGAATCTCAATTTTCAATTATTTTTCCGTTTCCCCCCCCGTTGCTATTAGGGTACGTTTTTCAGTCCTTTGGATAAAAACTGTGTTTACAGTCCTCAGCGCCAGGTGGTGAATAGATCTGAGTTTATTTTAGATGTCGTGAGATGATTTTGGGGCATGGCTTGTAATCTATGAATGCTTATGGGTTGGCAGAGCCGACACCTGGRCATGCTCCCAGAGCTGCCGTCATCTCCCCTTTCCGCTCTGGAAGCGGCTGCCAGGCTCTCACTGTCACACCAGCAATCCCAGTCCCCTCTAAACACTTGGAGAAGGTGGAGATGGGTTTTTGTGGGCTGGGAGGTCTCTGCAGAAGGTGTTTTTGCTTGCATTTGCCCTGGTGTGCTGGTGTAAATATGTAGTAATTCCCATGTGCTGGTTTCTACCTCCTGAAGAGRTTTTCTGGGATTTTTGTGCCTTCTGGTGCATGAATGCAACTTAGCCAGGCTTTGGGGGGGGGGTATCCACATGAATCCAGACCTCCTTGCGGAGATCAGACCACAGTTTGCCATCTTCCTGGCAAGCTCCATGTGCAAGGGCACACAGCGTAGCTGGCTCCAAGGGAGAGGGCGTTTGCAACAGGGCAGCTGCCTTCCCTGTGCTGCCTGCRTGGCGGGGCAAGGGCTCTGTGCAACGGGGTGGGACAGCGCGGGGCTGTGGGCTGCCCCAGCACACAGCCGTGGCAGCCCCCTCCCTGTCCCTCCCGGCAGGAGCGCCCCGTGGAAGTGGGCGACTGGCGCAAGAATGTGGAGGCCATGTCGGGGATGGAGGGGCGAAAGAAGATGTTCGATGCTGCCAAGTCCCCCACGGGCCAGTGAGAGGTAGGGGACCCGTCCGCCTTCCCCTGGATGCCCCGTGCTCCCTGCAGCACCCCTGATCTGTGCTTGTGGCCGGGTGGATGCAGGAACACCCCCACTCATTACAGAAAAAGGCATCAGCTGCCCCATCTCCCACCCCACACTTGGCACGAGTGCCTGTCCCGCGTGTCCCCGCCATGGAGCCTCTGCCAGCAGCTATCCCCCTCTCCCAGCTTGTCCTCCTTGGCACGCTGGGGTCAGCCACCCACGCTGCGCTCATCCTGCACAGCGCGGGTGTTGCTGGCACCAGCTTCAGGCTGCTGGAAGCAGGGCTGCTTTCAGCAAAAATCCTCTTCTGCCCCACTGCTCTGCTCTGTTTCTTTCCCACAGGAGCATCGGGAAGAAGAGCCTCCCCACCTCTGCTGCCTGCCTCCCTTTCCCTTGCTGCCCCTCCGTGCTCTTTATGCCCTTACCCTGAATTCACCACCGAGCAGAAACACGTGGACAACTGTGTGGGAAGGAGATCTGACCTTCTTTCTTTCAGCTCTGCCATCAGCCCTGCTCCAGCACGGCCCCAGCACAGCGGCTCCCGGGTATCACCTGCATGGGCCATGCTGTCTCCAAGGGGCCACTGGCCACCCCTCCCCYCCCACCACTGCAGAGAGGCCCCGGAGACGGCTGCTGGTTCTCCCACTCCCCCATCCTCCGGCGGGTGCAGCCTGAGATCTACCCGCGTGGCTGCACATGTATTAAAGGACGGTCTCCCGGGCAGAGCGCCGCGTGGGCTCGTCACTGTGGGAGCACTGGCCAGGGCAGGTGCTGGTCCACAGCCCGGTGGGGATGATACCCTGGTCTTTCCTGCCACCCTGCAATGTCCCCGTGCCGGYGGTCAGGCCAGCAGCACGCCCTGGGATCAGACTTGCTTTGGGCTCATCTCTTCCAGCCCCCCAGGCTGCTCACCAGTGCCTGGTGCCCCACCAGCTCTGCTGGGACCCCCCRGCCCCATGCACGGGCCACCCCTCTCCCCTCCCATGCACCGCAGCCCTCGTTGAGCTCCAACGATGCACCAGCCTCCCAAGCAGCAAGGCTTGGGTCTCAGTGGGGAGATGGCTGTCTGCCGGCTCCCCCCACCCCTCCTTCTCCGCTGGTTTTGGAAAAGCCTTCAGAGCTTGCTCACCCAGGCACYGACTTTCCTACCGGCTGCCCCATCATAGGCACCGGAGCTGTGGGAATTGGGGCAGCCCCACTTCAAGGCTTAATTCGAGCAATGTTTCAGGAGAGCATGAGATGAATCCATCTTTCAGGTCAAACAGTTCACACTTCCCCACTAGTCCTATCATTTTGTATATCACAGCCCCCCAAACTGCAGCTGGTTGAGTGCRAGCAGCTGGGAATGTGCCAGCTCATCGCCTGAGCAGGGCTGGAGGGGAGAACTGGTGAGAATTTGCACCAAATTAGGTCTTCTGCCTGGTTGCGCTGCAGGAGATGCTGAGGCTCAGCCCCCACAGGGTGCTCTTGGTGGTTGTAGCAGTGCCTTGTCCATGTCCCCAAGATATCCAGAGGAATCGCAGCATCCATGGTTTCAAACCATGGGTGTTTGGCAGCACGCCCCTGTCCCTGTGTAGTGAGCTTGTAAAGTACAGGAAATGCTATAAACTCGGAGGGAAGTGCAGGTCCCCAGACAGRCACCAGGGCTGGAAGGAAACAGCAACAAAAAGTGCGCGGTCTCCAACAGAGCTCAGTCTTCCCAGAAGAACATTGCATTTCTTTAGGGACAGAAAAAAGTGGCCCCAYGCAGCTGGCTCTTGCAGGACTTTCCGCAGCAGATGCAGGTAGCTCAGTGCAAGCGAGGGAGAGCGATCGTAGGGAGGTGGGTTTGGGTTTGGGCTCCAAACCGGCAGGACAACTGGATTGCTCTGATCATCACATCCCCTCCTTTGGCCAATTCAGGGATACTGAGCCAAACCACTCACTTCTGTCCCTGGGCAAAGAGGGTTAGGGCTGATGGCGACTAATGGGAACACTTATTTCTAGCATGGTCATTAGCACTTGGGCTGCCACAACACCCAGCAGCTCCTTCACAGGGAATTTAAGAYGCAATATGAAAACTCTCCCCAAAATTAGGGTTAGATCAGAGGTGGCTGTCAGCTGGAAAATACACATTCGGTCCCTTCGCAACCACAGATACTCAGTCTTTGTCTTTCCACCTGACCCTCCATCCCCACCAGCATCCTKCTAACTGGGGCCAGGACCACCTCCTGCATGACTGGAGCAGTGGCATGGCACACAGAGCCTTTTCCACCATTTTTTCCTTTCCAAGCTTAATTCGGCACGGCAGCCGCAGCCTAGCACGGCGCCGGGACTCGCTGACCGCTTGTCCTCACCCTGCGCACCTCGGGACGGGCCCCCGGCAGGCGCAGCCCTGGGCAGCGAGTCTCCGTCTTGGCCAACCCAAGCGACTCTGCTCTCAGAGGTGACTGGAGATCATGCGTGGTGAGATCCCAGGATGCTGCCACGGCCCAACCTGCCCCACCACTGGAGGCAAAAGGTTTCGGCTACGATCTTGCCCCTCCGAGCTCGCTGCCCGAGTGGGAGCCGTGCCGAGGCAACGTCCTGGGATCTCGCTGCGCACGCTATCCCCAGGGGGAACTCACACACTCGGCAGCGATCCTGGCAGAGGAAGAAAGGTGTGTAGGGAGAGGTAATAACTGTTACCTGACCAACTGGTATAGCTGGAAAATGCAAGAGAGGTTTCACGGAAACAAAGCCTTCTTCAGACCTGGAACAGAAGCAGAAAATGGCAAGCGGAGTCCGGGTCGAGAACAGTTGCTCTGAGCTTAGTGTAATTATGCTAATTTGGTAATTAAAAAAAAAAAAGAGGTGGCATTTGTGGGGCAGGGAGGGATGGTAGTGAGATGAAAGGCAATATGGGTGATGGGTACTGTGGGACCAGGCTTTGGTCRATGCTCAGCAGCCAGCCTGTGCCCGTGCCCAGCTCATTGTCAGATCCTGCGCACCACGACACCCGAAACTGCTGCAGAGCAAAACCTCAGGGCTCGCCAGCACATCTCTGCAGCCACAGCAAGAGCCAGCCGGGGTGAACTCAGCAAGGTCCCAGAGCCCACATGCACTCGTCGTAGGCTATAGATGACTTTGCGTGGTTGCCTTGTGTTTTAGATTGAGGGGAGGAGACAAAAACCCAACCCCAAAACTCTTCGTTCTGCAAGTTCCCCTACTTTTTCAAAGTAGGATGCTCCCCAGTCACCATGTCCCGCTTTCATCYTTCTCTGGTGGAAAACCACATTGATGGTTCATGGGAAAAACAAAGTTTTATGGATTTCAGTTTTATTAGAAGCATGGGAAAAACCCATCTCTTTACAGGGATTGAATCTCGAGGGGAAAATGCAGCTGTCTGCTCTGAGCACGAGGCTCTCCTGGTTGGATCAGGGGACTGGGAGCCAAGTCTTCTCCTCCACCTCTGCTCTGGAGCTGCTTCTGTGGCTCTGGTCCAGGTGGGAGCCCAGCTCTCCCCTTGGTGAAAGGGGCAGGTTGAGCCTTTCATCCCAGGATGCGCCTGGCTCCCCTTGCACCAGGCCAGCTCTGCAGTCCCACTGTTGCTTCCCTCCTAGGTGACAATAATCTCAGTTTCTTCTCTCTGAATTAGAAGGGAACCTACGGTGATCCCTTTTTACTGAAAATTCAGCCCCGATGTGGGACTTGCAAGGCTCTTTTTAGGGAGAGAAGCTGATGCTGGAGCAGTTGCTAATGAAATTGTATTTGTTTCCAGAAGATCTCCATGAGTCAGTCCTGTCTCCTTGAACTGAGCAGAGGCCTGTCCACACAGTCCTCCAGGTTGCTCCATTGCAGCCAAGAGCCCGCAAAGCAAAGCAAAGCAAAGCAAAGCAAAGCGCTGGAAGCTTGAAATTGCAGAAATTGCAAATTAAATTGGACAGTAGAAAAAAATATTAATGAACCCAATGATTTTCTACTGGAAAGGTTTTGCTGGAAAAACTGTCATGAGGGAGATGCAAAGGGTTTGGCCTGATGTGGTCTTTCAAAAATATCCCTCCTAGATGGTTGTAAAATGGTCCCTTCCTTTCCTAGGATGCTCTGCGACCTCCTTGCTAATTGGTCCTGCCTAGAGACATCTGAACCCTGCCCAAATATTTCCCAGAGTGTATTTGCAGCTCAGCTGGTGGCTGGACCTGCAAAGGGAGGAAGGGGAGGAGGATTAATGGCGATGGGCAACCCCGGGGTGGGAAGGGGTAAACTTTATCCCATGGCCTCTGAAGACCACTGCAGCACCCTGCCCTGCGCAGGGGTTAACGCCAGGCTGCAGTGGTACAGGTTAAATGTTACCCCCCCCCCCACAGCCCCCCGTGACCTCTGTGGTGCTGCAGGTGCAGGATCAAACCCCGCGGCTGCAGCTGCGCAGGAGGCGACCCGGGGGCAACCCGGCAGGGTGAYASCATAACCACCCGATTCGTCCCTGCGGGTCCTGTGTGTCCCCTGCAGTACAAAATGGGGATAAATGGGTTTCTTCACCCCCMTTTTCCCCTCCTGCAGCCCTGCAGGCTCGTGTCCTGCAGCCCCAGGGAGGAACGGGCTGGGTTGGGGTACGGCACTTGGTGTGAGCAGGGTACATCCATCTTGTCCATCTTCCTTTGCTGTGGCCTGAGCCCTCTCACTCACTGCTCACATCAGAGGGGATTTCTCATTAATTGCAACTAATTTCATGTGCTATGAGGGATGCAGTCTGTTGTACAGCTGCTGGCAATGGGTCACACTTATTCTATCCACGACCTGAGAAGTTTCCATTGACACCACTTTTGGGGGATRTTCATGGTTCTTCATCGTTAGACCTGGGGCATCACAGGAGATGGCATCTACTGAGGAGGCCAATCTGCAGAGGAGAATGGGAACCTGAAGGACACTGTAGCATCTGTGGGGCACTACGGTGGCATTTCTGAATCAAGATTTGTCTAAACTATTTCTTTTTTWAAAAAAAGTTAAATTATAAATGAAAAAAAGCCCTCTGCTAGCTAGGTGCAAGGCAGTTTGTACAATGGTTATTCCTTTCCTACAGAAAACAGAAAAGTCTGTGGTTGGGTTTTGTTTGGTTTCTGAGCAAACACACTCCAATCTCAGACACTTTCTGGCTTTCTTTGCACGGCAGAGGCATCTCTGTACTATCAGTCTCTGGTGCATCGCACACGTCTTTCCAAAAGCTGAAGGAATTGTAGCTGGGGAAGGACAGCCCTGGACTATCCCTGCAGAGCACCAGCGCGGGGACGCAGGGAGATGTCCGTGTGCGGGGGGGAGCGGAGATTTTTAAAGCATTTGCTGGTGGGACCTTTGCGAGCTGTTACACCGCTGCAGCGATGGGGTGGCAGCTGAGCAAGGGTGAAAAACCCCTTTTCCTGGCCATTGAGCCCCATGCCCCAGCCCAGTGGGGAAGCCTGGGCAGCCGATGCTGCTGACTCCGCTCCACCACCGTCAGCAGGGCAGGGATGAACCGGTGGAGCCAAGGGAGGAGCCGAGCCGTGGCCGATGCTGGGGGACCGGCACGGGCAAAAAGGGTGGAGGTGGAGGGTTCACCGCTGGGCCCTGGGGCGAGGTTGAGGAATGCCATAATTACAGCACGGTTGTGGAAACTGGAAGCTCTCCACTGCCCTGTAGCCAAAGAAACAGGCTCTGCATTGGGATGAGACACAGGACACTGTTCCCAAGGGAAAAAAAACCCCTGATGATACTGGTCTAGCTCCTTAGTGGGTGTAAATGGGTGTCTTCTGCTGATCTGCATCAGATGAAGATCTGGCCTCCCTGAGCTCCTCGGGGAGATGCAGGTCTGCCGGCAAAGCCCTCCTGCGAAGCGGCTGGAAAGCCGCCCCTGGGCAAAGYGGGTACCCGGAGAGAAGTGCGGTTTTACACCACAGCCTTGCCTGCTCACAGCAGAGTCCCTTGGCACAACTCCCCGGCCAAAAGCACATAGCTTTCCTCAGCTGGTTGTAGATCTGGGACAGCAGATACGACAGCCTGGTGCGTAGGGCGGATATGGATAAATGTCAGACTGGTTCCCCTGAGCATCCCTTCCCCKCATGGACTCATGCCCCTGCCTAATTTCATCACCTTCGGCTTTGTGGACCTGCAGTTTGGTCTGGGCTTCGATGATGAGCTCAGGGTGGCTAAAATAGCTTTTGTAAAGGGAAGTCCAGTCTCACAAAGCGACTGGCGTTCGCAGAAGGCGTCAATGAGCTTGTGGATAAGGGTGACCTGGTAGATAAGAGTTTCCTGGATTTCCAGGAGCAAAGACCTTTAGGTCAGCCGCAGCTAAGAGGGAAAGTCCGAGTAATGGTAAATAATCAATTAGTAGATAGGAAACGATGGTGAGATAACAAACTCTGCTGATAATTCTTGTGTATTTGGCATAGCAGAGATGAAGACTGGTGACACAGACATTCAGAAGGATCTTGCAGGATTTGGGGTTTGGCGATAATAAGGCAAGGGATGTTTGGAGGAGTATAAAGTGACACACAGAGGGAAAAATCCAACATGACTTCATATATAAGATGATGGGCTCTGGGCTGGCCGTTGCCTACTCGGGAGTGATAGCTCGGGATTATGGTGAACATGAAAAAACATGAGGCGCATCAGGGAAACCATGAGCTAAATGCTCCGTGGCAGCAAAAATCTCAAACTGTGAGAGATCAATGCTTTGTGCTGCCAAACAGCTCAGCAGGACCTCATCCAAATTAAAGGAGAGGAGGGAGCCTTTCCAGCAGTGGGGAATAGATCTGGGAAAGTCCTTTCTGAAGGATGTTTTTTATACTAACAATTTTCCTAGGTTTGAGGGAAACYGGGCAAATCCATGGAGGAGAAACCCACTGAGGGGTCTTAAACAAAGAGAAAATCACGGTCAGCTCAAAAGGTCTCTGAGCTGAAAATAGAGAGCAGGGGAATGTGAGGGTGAGTGTCATCGAGGCTCGTCCTCTGACTAATCCCCAGCCACTAAATGCCTGTCTAGAATTTCTTCATCTTAATAATAAGAGGAATCACAAACTGTGAGGTTTTATATTCCTTTGCCGTGTAGGTCCTAGCTGGGGGTGTTCTTTCACTACGTTCAGTCTAATCCTTTTTAATATCCTGTTAAGTCCTATGCTTCAGTGGTATCCTTTGGCAATGAGTTTTGCAAGTGAAGTGCTCACTGTGCATTAATCAGAAAGGTTTATTGCTTTATAGTAGCTTGCTGATGCTGAACTGCTATATATAGTTTCTCAGCAATTAGCAGGACACTTGCAAGGTTATTTAAGTAATTTTTTTTCCTTATGCCACAACTCGYTGAATTTTCTGTATGTATGAAAACACTTGAAAGAACAAACGGTTATTGCAAGAAGAATGAAAAACAGGGAATAAGCCCTGCTKGGAGCAGATGGCTCATTAGGCAGGGCTATCTTTTAGAAATGGGATTTTAATCAGGAACCTTTGATTAGAACAGTTTCTTTGGTTGCTCAGGTCCCGGGCACACCCCTGTGGGCTGGAGGCATGCGTGGCAAGCCCAACCTTATAACCAGTCCCTCGGGTTGGTGGAGAGATGAATCTCACCGGGCTCAGAGACCAAATTTGTACTCAAGGGGTCCTGGATGATTTTTCTGCAGGCGTCCGCCGTGATAGCTACCCGGGTGTCCCCAGCAGTGGGAGCACTGGGGTCCTGGCCACACTGCGCCGGGCTGGCCCCAGGTAAAAACTGGGCTTGGACCCGGCTCTGCTGTGTCTGGGTGCCCCCATCACCCCGATAACACAGTCCCCCCATTGTCTTCACGCCTGCCCTTTGAAGGAGAGTGTTGCCCTGTGTGAGCATGGGGGGATGAGGTCTTGGGACCAGCCCGGGCGGGACGATAGGTTTGATGGACTGGGTCCAGGCATGGGATGAGCCTGGGCACACAGCTCCCCTCTGGCACTGGGCTTCGGCACCCAAAAATTCGACACCCCCATGCTTCAGCCACTTCCTCTTAGACTTCGTGAGTGCTGTCTGCTGCAGCAAAGCTCGTAATGACGGGAAGGCCGTGTCGGCTCAACCCAAGACGTCCAGAAAAGGCTGAAAGGAGCAGGGCACCCTCCCATGCTCTTTGGAAAGGGCTGGACTGCACCCAGACGGAGGTGTTTTAATGACTGTTTTGGATCCCTGGGAGCCAGCCTCCTCCCACTCAGCCCAAGGTAATTCACCTCCTCCACCGGTGTTGGAGGAGTTGTTGACTGGTGGAGGGCGGCTGGTAAAACAGGTTCTCTGCAGGGAGTTGTCTCCGAAACCCTGGGAGACCTGGATGGATCGAGCCCCGAGCGAGGGTCTCTGCTCAAACCCTGGCACAGCAGGCAGCAAGGAGTGATTTGGTTTTGCGTGGCACTCCTGGGCAGGGCGTCTTTTGCACGGCGCCGCTAGTAGACAAATTACAGCCTTGCCTCTGTCAAGGTAGATAAGAAACCATGTGATGCAGCGTGGTGGTAAACGGGTTGCAGGCAGGGTAAAGGTGCACAGGGAAATAACCTTGCAGGGAGTTCCTCCCTCCTTGGGGAGCAGAGACTCCGGCAGCGCAGATCCCCGCGGGTCCGACAGCACCTTGGCCTTGATGCCTGCACAAGTTTTGGGGCCTCTCTGAAACTCACGGAAAGCAGGAATGTCTTTCAGCAGAAGGAACTGGTCTGATCTCTCCAGGTAGGTGCTGTGGTTTAATGCTTAACCCTTTCCACCGGCGGGAGGGAGGGGGTGAGGGTGGGCTGCTGGCACGGTGAGACTCGGCGAGGGGTGTTGGGGAGGATGGGATGAGGGGACAGCCGCCGTGGGGGGTGTTGCTTGCAGAGGTGGTACCAGCCCTGGTGAGTACTTGGCACTGCTGGAGTTTCTGGTGGGTGGGCAAGATCAGAGGCAGATTTGTTTCTGCTGCCTGGGGAAGCTGAGCCCGRCGCAGGAAAATGGCTCTGGAAATGCATCCTTGCCCCATGTTGGATATATTTTTGGTCTGGTTTGTCTTTCTTTGGGGTAGGGTCTGGCTGGCTGGGCTGTGCCTCCAGACTTGCTCCAGAGCTGGCTGTGGGTTTTTTCCTCTCGCCCCGTAACCGTACAGCCCCTGGGTGTGTGTCCCGGCTCCGCCATGCAGAGGTTGCAGCCTCTGCCCATCCGGCGCTGAGCAAGCCCTGATTCATCCGCAGTCGCTGAACAATCCCCACAGCCCYGCGGCATTGGCCGCTCCGCTCGGTCTTTCCTAAAAAGTGATTTTTGTCTCCGATGGGGGCCGGGGCAGGTGAGGCTCCTGGGCATCAGGGCTCACATGAAGTCTGGGTGATGTGGAGATCACTCCTGACCTCCCGCAGACTTTGGGGCAAGCACCGCCGACCTCGGCTACACAGACAGTGACTCAAATGCAGCCCCACTCTCCCACAAAATGGAGCAGAAATCCTACTTTGAGTGGATGTGATGGCTCCGAGACTTAATTGCAAACCCCAGTACTTTAGGTAAGACACYCGCCATGGCCAGCCCCGAAATGGGAATGAAGAGATACACTGATGCTCGGAGGCTGCCAGCTCACACCCTGCCTCCATCATGGCTGGGACGGATCCAGAGAGCATCCCAACCCCATCCAGATCCACCTCCTTTGCGCCATGGAGCTGCCCGAACGCAAGCCCAGCGGGGTCCTGCRCCCAGGTTGTTTCACAACCCAGGAAGGCAGTTTCCCCTCTCTCATTAGATGAGACAGCATTCACTGAAACAGCATAAATGTCAGACATCTCAGCACTAATGATTAACAGGGCAGGAGAGGACAAGGCAGGGGGAGACTCGCCAATCTTTTTTTATTCATCTCTTTGAGGTTATAAAAGGTAAGACTGTGAAAAATAAGCCCCTCTTTGAAAAGAGGAGAGGAAGATTGGCAAAGCAAATCCATAGCCTAATGGGTGGATTACTTAATTACAAATAACGAGAAACTGCATGTTGATAATGCCAGGTTACGTGCTGCCTCTGCAGGAGCCAAGCAAATTCAAGGCAGGAAAATCTCATTTTCATTTTGAAGGAGCCTGTGCATGCAAAAACAAAGAAGTAACAGGCTCTCACGTGGCTTTAAACCGGCGTTAGCACTCCACGCTGTCACTGCTTGAGGGACAAGAGCGCTTTGCAGAGGCACCTGCGTGTGTWCGTCCCCACGCACGTGTTAATCTCGCCGGGTAGGAATGTGTGTGTGCACACACGTCTCGCCAGGAGATCACACCGTGCTGTGCAAATAAAGCCGTGCTGCCTTCCCGGCGCGGCTGAGCTGCGTACAAATATTTACAGGGTCAGGCCCASGGGGGTGAGCACAGCCGCAAGGAGCTGAACGGGGAGGTGTCCCCCCGTGGGGTGAGAGTCGTCTGGGGATGCTCACGGCTCCCTGGGGCAGGTCCCAGCCTTCTCCATCCCCATCTCTGCCGATGCCAAGCATTGGGGACCACCCTGGACCCCCCCAGCAGTGGGTCCGATCGCTGTTGAGGTGTGAAGGCTGCTGGGGGGAGCAGGGGGCGATGGGGACGGAGGCAGCSGGAGGAAAGGGCAGCACACATTGCCCTGTCCCCAAACTGGCGCCGAGCTCTCAGCCAGGTCCTGTCCCCCCCTTTGCTCTCCGTTCTGCTCTGCTGACCCTTCCGCGCTCCCCTGCCTCCCTCGACCAGGAAGAACAGAAGCCGYGAATATTTGCGGGGGGTAATGTGGTTTAATTTATGACCTGGCCTTCATTACACAGTAACTCGTAAACCACGCTGCGAGTCACCGTGCCCGCAACGACGTTAGCGATACCGCAGGCCCGGACCTGCTCTGACTTTCACGTTCTTAAATGTCAAATTCAAAGTAAACCCTGCGTCTGGATGAAACTGGAGTGCCAGTTCCAGAGCTGGGACACTGCGATGGGACAGACCCTGTGCAGGGAGGGCTGTTGGGGGTGCGGGGAGCTCCCCTGGGACCCCTGCACGTGTTTGCAGCTGATTGAGGACTAGTGCTGTAGGCAGATGAACACTGTTGTGAAAAGCTCAATCCAGCCAGTAAAAATATTTTCCAACACAGTTCATGCACCGGCAGAGAGGGTGGGCAGGTTTTGCACAGAGAGGAAGGGAAAGCAGGTGTTGTCCAAACGACTTTTCATTCAGGTTGGCATTTTATCCAAAAAAATATTTACTTGGCTTGTGCAATATAAAATCTTTGAAGATGACTCTTTAAAGATGATTTCGAACCTTGTCTTTTTGGTACAATCTGTGATTACAAACAATTCCCAGGCCCAGACACATGCAGGGGGTAAGAGGAGCTCCTGCTGTCCCTGTTTCCAGGCAGAGCTTGTCAGCAGTACCTTCAGCCTCTGATGCCTTTGCATCTGAGGCTTTTTGCTCAATAAAAATTAAAATGCCATTGCCACAGCTCACGCTGAGGCTAAAATCTTCTGCCACTAGTGGTTACCCTTCCAGTTTATGTGGTTGAGATCTATGTGGTGACTCTAGGGTCCCGGTCTTGCTGAGTTACATGTTAAATATCCTTGCCCGGGAAGGTTTGCTTAATGTAGGGATTCCTTACAAATGAGTGCTCCCTCCAACAGAAGAAATTAGGAGTTGTAAAGTCAAGTGCCTGTGTTGGGAAATGCCTGCATCAGCTGGGTGGAGCGAGAGCGCTTTGCGACACCTGGCTCACGTTGGCGTCCCTCTCCTCCAGCCCCATGCAGCAGCTGGGGAAGGCAACCTCTGTCAGCCCCTCATCCCTCGCCCAAGGGTGTTTTGGTCTCCTGTCTTGTCTGGCCTCAGGGCTGCAAGCTCCCTGTGAAGGGCACAGCCTCACCATGATGTTATGTTTCATCACAAACAGCCTGGCTAGGCAGAGGACCCTTGAGGATGAAGAAGAGCAGCAAAGAGAGCGCCGGCGAAGGCACCGGAGCTTGCTGTCCTCCACATCGGTGGATGAAGAATCTCCTAGCCCTGTGAAAGACACGAGTCCAGCTTCCAGCAGGTGCGTGAGGTCCTGCTAGCGTCAGTCTTACTCATGATGCTGATGGCTTGTTTTTCTCAACCCTGAATCAAAGCTGCTGCTGTTGGTGGGAGTCTCTTCTGGATGAGAGTGRGCTGAGCTTTGGGAAGAGCAGGGGTCCAATGGGCCCTTGGGCAGAAGGATGGGCTTCACAGGAGGAGTAGAACAAGAGCGGTATATCTCTGGTGGGTTCAGTCATGGGCCTCAACATGTCCCATGGCACAGGGAGATGGTGTGCCAGGGTGAGGGTCRGTGCCGAGGTTGAGCTCAGGTGGGTGCTGGCCATGCCTTAGTGGCATCTTGAGCAGGTAGGAGCAGACAGGCACCCATCTCTGCAGGGAAGGTGGGCTGAACATGCAGCACCTGGCTGGCTGTCCTCCTGCTCTTGAAGTGGGGAGGTGACCCAAGGGCTTTCCAGTGGTGCTCCCAAAGTCCCTGGCTGCAGGGAGCTGGGATTTGGAGGTGCCCTGAAATCAGACTGCCCTTACACAACCTGATGCACTCTCTAAATTGATCCTGGAAATGTCCAATATTTAGATGGCTCATGTCCACAGCAAGACTCATGCTCTGTAGGTGTTTCTCTCTGCGGATGTGATGGAGTTAGGATGCCTGGGTTGCGTATGGGTTGAATAGGGGTTGGACATGGCTAACATGAACAAGCTAGATAGGAGATGTCACCTTTCCCTGGTGCTAGCACAGACCGGCCATGTGGTGATTGCAACTCAGGAGGAGGGCAAATATTATCCCATATCCTTCCCAAGCCCTGGAGGCTGTGTAGATACAGTCTATGTGGCCCTGGACAAACGTCCTATCTGCCTCTTCCCAAATCTGGTGCCTACGTTTGCCTGTGGGAAGGAGGGGAAAATCACTGTTTTGCAGAAGGTGCTGGGACTGTGGTTGAACCCTGCCATAGCAGATTGTCTTACAACCAACACTTTAAACTTAGAGATAGTGGTATTTTTTCCTGATCCACCGAAGAGCCACAGACACACGTCTCATCCAGCAGCAGACCCAGCAGACTGCTCTGAGCCCACAGCTCCTTGGCACAGGTCTTGGTGGATGCTGATGTCCCAGGATGAGGCTGCAGAAATGCTTAATCTCTGCCACAAAAAGGATAAAAAGGCTTTTAATCCAAACTTGTCTTCAGAGAGCCTAGATGGGGATGAGTGTGGCTGCAAGTCCTGGTCTGCAGGGGTGACTCCAGAGACGTTGGTGGGATTTTTATGCCCCCCAGAGCCTTTCACTTGGGTTAACCTCACCTGCAGCATAAAAGCCAGCCTTCTGGCCCCAGGGTGCTGAGGTTTGCCCCCTGTTTTGTCTCTGTCTCTAGGCCTCAATCTCTGGTGAAACCAGTGTCTCCGGAGGATGAGGAAGAGCGTAAGCTCTCGGAGGTGCTGAAGACACAAGAAGGGAGACGGACAAGGTCCCTGGTGGCCACCTCYGAAAAGCTGAGGCAGGAGAAGGAGCAGCAGGAGCCAGGGGCGGGAGCGAGCYGCGTGGAGGCAGGGATGCAGCCGCGCGCAGGGCAGGAGACCATCCAGGCTGGAGAGCGAGGTCGGGATGCGGCCAAGGGCAAAGGGCACCCGCCAGGAGACCAGCACCCAGAGCCAGCCTCGGAGAGGAAGGTGGTGGTGAGGGCAYGTCTCCAGGACAAAGAGGGACAAGGTGTGGGGACACCACAGGGGGAGCAGAGGAAGGAGGTGGGGGAGCCACAGAAGCGGGCATCGCCGGAGCTGGGGGGCTGCCGGCTCCGTGAAGTGAAGATCCTGACCAGGCAGGGAAGCCGCAGCASGGAGGAGAAGACAGCCTCAGTGGTGACCTCATCTCTGGACCAGCAGGTGAGCAGGAATGGACAAGACACCCACCCTTGGGGTGTGAAGTCCTGGGTGCTGGGAGGACAACAAAGAGAGGGAGAGCCCAAAAGTACCAGGAGGGAATTGGGACCCATGGGCTTTTGGGGAAGGTTTTTCTGAGAGCTGCAGACCACCAGATGGTGGACAGGGTCCCACCACCTCCTTTCCCTCCCTTGCATGTATTATTCTGTATCACCTCCTCTGGCAAGCCCCTACTGATTGCCATCACGGTTTCACTGAAGAGGTGTCTGGGGCTTTGCATATCCAAGTGAGACAGACAAGGGTTGGAGGATTTTGATCTCAAACTCGTGCCTCCAAACCGGTTCCCACCCTGGCTGCTCTGCTCCCTGCACTTCAACCTTCTCTGCAGACTCTGCAGGGATGCATCAGATGTCTGCTTTTTTCTCAGCAACCATCCAGGAATCCCTCAAAGGAGGTAATACGGCTGTCTCCCATCCAAAATGAACCTGCAGAAAAGTCAGATACTTCAACTCATGTCACCTACAGCAGCTCCATTAGACGAACCAGCCCAAGAACTGTCTCCTTTCGGGTAAGAGCGAAAGCAAGTGGGAGAAAGACCCCCATTTAGGTAGTGGAGGATGGTGACAGGGAAGGGTTGCTTTGGTCTCCAGGTTATGTTGGCAGAGCCTGTTCCCAAAAGTGTGTTCAAAATCCACTCTTGATCTGGGCATTGCAGTTCTGCTTCAGTCTTTCCTCCATTTTCCTTCTCTGTGTCTGACCGAAGGCCTGTGATGATGAACATGTCCATGTTCATACGTTTTGTGCTGGCATGGAAAGGGATGAGAAAACAGGGAGCTCATTGTCCTCAGATTTCCCAAAGAGTCGCAGGAATGACCATCCACCCTCYGGCATTTCTAGTCTTCTCTGAGAGCACAGGATAAAAATAAAATCCATCCTCCTTCTTGTCCCTTGTTATGTCCCTGAGAATATCTTCAATTCTAGACTCCCAAAAAAGATGTCTGGAATAAAGTTCTTGGAGAGGCTGGGAAAACCAAGAGCTGTTRAGATCCTCCGTGCTGTGATTCAGGACTGACTGGCTAGGCTTAATTGACTTTCATGGTGCTTTATTGGGAATAAAACTGTTAGCACTACAAAGTGTCTTTAGTCTGGAGAGCTTTGAGATATGAGATAAGCTCTGGTGTGGGTGAAAATGGAGCTTGCTTGAAAATGGGGGAGACAGTTTGTCCCATGTTTATCTTCGATAACCAAAGATGGCTCCAGTATCTCCTCTCCTTGTGTCTTCCAGATGATCTCAAGAAAACAGAAAGAAGAAAGCCAAAGCCCTCTCACAAGGAGGTCAGCACCTCTCTTCATGTTACTTTGGTCTTGCCGGGCAGGAATTGTCATCCTTTGTTTTCCAAGGGAGGAGGAGGAGGTGATGGGACCAGCTAGCGAGTGCCCTGGCACAGGTCTGCTGAACATTGGTCCCTGGGGTGCCTGGCTGACCCCGGGCAGCGATGCTTAGCAAAGGACAGGACAATGTCCAACGTACAGCTTGCATCTGTACAAGATCCCCCCRGCTAACCCCTGGTGTCTCTTGGTTGATATAGTGTCTGCACAGGAGTGGTTAAGTGTTGAGCAGTGCAGCACCACAACAGGGCCCCATCCTTGGAGATATCAAAACCCACTATACAGGTCCATGAGCAACCTGATCTGGCTTCGGATCAAGTGATCCTCCACATCTCCATGGTGATGTTTGGACAGGTGGCTTAAAACTTCTTGAGGAACTGAGGGTTCAGGTCTGAATGCAGGGAGTCAACAGGATGCCGTCTCCCACCTCTGAGTGCAGGGCAGGGGAGTGGGGCTTTACAGGCACCTGGGCTGGCACTTGTGCATACTATAGGCAAACTCACACTGATATTGGTGAAGATGTAGTTCAGACCCAGCAGTGGTAAAGATAGGGTAAACTGAGGAGCTCAGAGCTATTCTTCAATGTACAGTATGGCCCTAGTAAGATGGTGAGACCCAGAGATCTCAGTCACCAGCAGGGAATGAGCTGCCTTGGTTCATTTGGCRGATGGATGCAGGAGAAGTGCCTGTGTCGGACGGGGTCTTCTCCTGTCAAGTGGAGTCCCCCAGGACCATGGGCTGAGTCCCAGGAGATCCTTAGGGGGCTGTGTTCAACTCTCTCCCCTCTTCTTCACCAGTGCAAGCCTGAGGATGCCAGGTAGCAGCACCACCATTGGGGAGAAGCTGGAAAAGTACACCTCAGCCGTGCAGGTACCGAAAGCCCTTGGCATAGCTGGGCTGGCATGGGAGGGGTGTGTGGGAAGAGGGRGAGGGACTAAGCTGCACTGAACAATCAGCGCTAATGGGGTTGAAGAAGATGGTCCCAGGCAGAAAAAGGGATCGGCCTCAGGGTTTTAGGAGCAGGGAGGGGATATCCCTTGGAGAGGGTCATGGGGATGCTGCCCGGTCCTGCTGGGGGGAGCAGCGGGGCAAGGCCATGATGGTGGGCTGGGAGGAACAGACCCCAATGGGCTCGGGACGCGAGCCAGAAGCAGGACTTTGCTTTTTACCACTTGGGATGGTGCACAGCCCCTGCTGACACCCCTCTCTCCTCCCAGCGCTCAGAGGTGGTGAAATCATCCCAGACTGTTCAGAAGAGCCTCTTGCTGTCCTCGGAGGGGGTGGCCAGCAAGCGCAACTTCTTCGAGGCAAGCGCTCCCAGCAAGGCTGAGCCGCTCGCTGTCAGGAAGGTAAGGGCAGGAGCTGGCCCGAGCGAGAACTTTCCATCAGGGTCCTATGCCAGGGCAGGCACCAGCTTTTTGGACAAATCTTCCCGTTTGGATACCAACGCACTGCCTGGCAGGCTGCTGCCTGGATGCAGTTTGGTGGGAGTTTGGTGCTTGTTGAGTGGTGCCAGGCAGGGCTGGGCTCAGGCACCGTCTGCCACCGAAACTGCTCTGGCAGTGTGTGGGTTCGTGCCAATGTGCTGGTATTTGAAGAGCTGGGATGGAGCCAAGGTGTAGGCTGGTCTCTGCCTGTTACGGGTTTGCTCAGTCTCCCCGTGCCCTGGGGACTGTCCTGGGTTATGTTCGTGCAGTGGGAGAGCTGGTGCTGTAACCCTGGTGTCCCTCTCTGTGCTACAGGACAACCTGAAGATCCAGGGATCAGTGACATCCCGCATTAATCTGTGGATCAGCCGAGCTCAGGAGCCTGCCAAGGAGGAAAAGAGCAAGGTACCACCTTGTGCCAACACCTTTGGGCTAGAGGCCTGAGACCAGGCAGCCTGGGGGACATGTCCCTGCATCTGGGGTCGTGGGGCTTGAAGGGTTGATGAACCCTTGGCTGAACCCACTAAAGGGTTTAAGAGGAGCTTAGCCAGGGTCGGAGGTTTGGGTGCTGCAGGGCCACCATGGCTAGATGTCGGGGCTCTGCTTGTTGCTGTGGCCTGATCCTGATCCCAAAGTGCCTGAGGCAGCTGCTCCCAGCCCTTGGTGGGGTGAGGAGGGAGCAGGGACCAGCTGGGTGCATGTCCCAAAGGACATACTGGGGGACCTGACCCTGCCACCATGAGAGAGATCACCCCAGCATGATCCCATCTCTACCAGTGTTTGGAGGACTAGCTCTGACCTGGAGGCCACTGGGAGATGAGCTGTATGCTTGGTCCTTTGGCACTGGGCTCTGTGGGGCTTGGAGACCTGTGTGTGCACTGAGAGGTCCTGCTGCATGTGGGACCTGGAGTGATCTGCACCCTTGTGTGTATCCCAGCCCCCAAAAGTAGGGTGTCTTGTAGCTGTGGGGGCAAATTGCCCAGCTAAGGAGACTCAGAGGTCATCACTTTGCCACCGCGGCTGCTCCAGGGACATGGATGCGAGGTAGGTGGACAGGAGACAGGAGGCCCCAGGGTAGTTTACTGTACTCGGAAAGGAGAGGTTCAGCAAGTCCTGGGGAGGTATCACTGTTCACAGCAATAAGGTGTTTTGCCACTGCTCGTAGCAGAGTCTCGTGCAGCCGCCTGGGTACAGGACCAGGAGGGGCAGCTCCAGCCCAGCCCTGCAGCCCGGGCAGGCAAGCCCGGGCACCCCCAGAGCTGAGCTGCAGAGATTAGCACTGCCCAAACGTGTCTGTACCGGGAGGCTCTGCTGGCTCTGTGTCTGCCAGGAAAGGGTTTGCTCCTGGGGTCACTCTTGGGTAAAGCTTGCAGCTCCTTTATCAGTTTTTCCTATAATAACGCCTGCTGCCATCTCTGTGGGCTGGAGCTGCACTTGGTTTTGAGGGTCTACAAGGTGCAGGATCTCAAAGCCTGATGGTTTTACCTGTAGCATGTATGCTTCAAGGTTTGGTTAAAGTCAGACCAAGGCAACGCTGCCCATGATGCATGGGGAAAACCTTCTTGTGCCACTTACAACTCTCCTGTTTGCAGAGCATCAGGAAAATAAACAGCCTGCCAAACCGTGATGTCTGGGTAAAGCAGCCTGGAGACACCCCTGGAGACACCAAGGTAGACATGGAGCTGTTCTGAAAACTGGTGCATCCTCTGAGCCAGGGGCAGAGCTGGGACCTGCCTGTCTGTGCATCTCTCACAGGGCAGCCATGGGAGAACCAGGCTATAGGGGGTAGAAGGGCGTGTGGGACATCCAGGACCCCACAACTTTGGGGAGTCAGCAGGAGGGGACAACTGGAGGCAGCTGTAAGAGTGAGAAGGGGTCTGGTCTGGGAGAGGAAGTGGCATGTGGTGGGATTTAGGGGATGCCTGCCTGCCCCATCCCCTGTTCAGGACAGGAATGGTTGTGGTTAAAGTAGCTGCCTTTGGGGGGTTTGCAGCCGCAGGCCCGGCCTCACTGTTTCTCACTTTCTTTTCCAGTTGTAATAATATCAGTTGCAATAACATCAGATGATCTGGGAAAAACTGTTTTGTTCTGAAGATCAAAGCCCGGCCCTACCCAACCGTCCAGCAGCCCACTGCCACGAGAGTCCCCTGCGCCATGTGTGTGTACACCCCAGGTCGCCGGGGTCCTCCGCTTGTGGGATGGGAAGGAAGAAGGCTGGAAGATTATCCCTGCGCCCCCAGTCCTCACTCACTGCCTGTCAGGGAGTGCCCAGGCCTGGAGGCTCCTTGCAAGTGCTGAAGGCAGACTATTGCCTCGTTTCCCCACAGCATTTTGGTGTTTTGCTCCTAATCTCTGCCTGTGCCCCATAACTGCACTTGCAAAGGGGATCAACCTATACATCTCCCTTGCAGCTGGATGACGTTGCTGGGGCAAGAAGCTGCCTGGCCAAGGGAGTTTCAGCTGCATGTCCATGGACCACGTCCATCCCTGCTGCCTGTGTGGGGTGTGGGGTGAGGTGGGGCAGGCAGATGTGACCCCCCCCTCCCAGGCTGTCACTGCTGGAGGGACCCAATCAAAGGCAAATGGTGTTTGCAAAGTGTAGCTTGGAGATGCCTCATGGAAGAAGGGTGGACCTGATGGCCGTGGTGCTTCCCTCCAGCACGCAGCTGAGCCAGAGACAGAGACTTGGCCTTCTCCACCCTGCCCTTACCATCCCCTGCCCCCTACAAGCAGCGACCCCTTTCACTGAGTGATACAGCAAGGTTGGGCTGGCCACGGCYCTATATTTGGGGCTGCTTGGAGCTGAGCGCCCTGTGCTGCGCCCCTTCTGCAAACCCCATTTCCCTCTCGCCCTTCCTCCTGAGCTCTTTGCCTGTGGCTATGCAGACCCCTGGTCCTGCACTCCCCAGGCCGCTGAGCCCACCCCGCAGGGAAGTGGGGTGCTCTCTCRAGGCCGGCTTTAGGGTGCCATGGGCAGCCCATAAAATGATGCTCAAATCCTTGTGCTGGGGCCATTCAATGGGCTAGGGCTATGCCTTGTGCAACCATTGCAGTGTCCAAATTCGGTGTGGGACTCTACTGCTGCCCCTGGATCTGCTCTTGCTTGTTGGGCTTTGGAAAGAACTTGTTTTTTTCTGTGCCTTTTTTTTTTTTTCTAATAAAAATTGCTCTTTCTAAGATGCTCCCAGTCACCTGCTCCTGGGCTGGGACCAGGAATGGTTCACTTTCCTTCTTCTGGCAAGAGGAAAAAAGGCAAAAACCCGAGACGAATGTGTTTGGTGGGGTAAAAGCGGCCTGAGACTCTTCCCTTCTCATTACAGCATCTTGGACCCGGTGCAGTGTCTGAGCGAGCCCGGGCTGGGGGCTGTGATGGCGGGTCTGGTCCTCCGCTCGTGGCAGCGTTGCCTTATCAGCGTCCCCGGCCCTAGAAAATGACAGCTGGCTGGCTTGTGTCAGCCCCTTGGGCACTCGCGTATCTCAGTCCGGAGGGTTTAAAATAGCAGATCTCTGAGGCCACACAATAGCTTGGGCTTATATGGGCTCCTGGGGGGGAAGGGGGAGCGGCRGAGGGGGCCAGGGCAGTGGCTGCCGAAATAGCAGCTCGCAAGTGTTGCATTCTTCGCTGGGCGCCGGGCACATTCCTCGCGGTGCTGCCCGCCCCGGGGTGGGCGCTGGAGCCCCCTTAAAGCCTCCTGCCCCCAAAGAGCATTTCCCAGACACCCGCCGGCTTCCCTTCGGCTCCCTGGGATCTCACCAGTGCCCCGCAGCAGAGGTAAGGCTGGGGCGGGGGGGTGCCCACTGGCAGCGTAGGATGCTCAGTGGAAGGGCAGCTGTTAAAGACCTAGAAGGGGTTTGGCTCAGGGTTCGTGGTCCTCCCCAGCTGCTTGCACTGGGATGTATTTTCGCCATGAAGGCATTTCCACGGATAAAGCATCAGGACCCTCTCCAGGGGATTGTGTTTGCAACTTGCCTGACGCCTTTTGAACCACCCTGATGTGTGCCAAGGCATCCGAGAAGGATTTTGGCTGTCCTGGTGCCGGGGGAATCTCATAGATCCCTATTGCCTGTGTCTCTGGAGGGGACAGGAGGGGTGCGATGCCTGTGGGGGAGTCAGGCCAGCCTGGCCCTGGCTCACTGGCAGCCCGTGGGGTGGGCTAGAGGTGGGATGCTCCCGCGCATGGTCTGACCCTGCCAAGCGGGAAGGGAGCAGCAAGGTGACCCACGCTGGAGCGAGTGCTGGGAAATGAGAGCTCCATGTCTGGGTAGCCTGGAGGAAAGCAGGGACTGCGAACCGTGGAGGATTAACTCAGCCCCAGAGGTGTGACCAGCCAGCCCTCAGTTAATAGAGAAAAGGATTTTAAGGAGCGGGAGGGATATCTGGAGTATTTAATCCACAGCAAATGATGGGAGATTTTTTTTCAGTCAACAGTATGTGCAATGTTTCCTCTTTAATGTTGTAATACGTCTGCTGGGTTCTCCTAATTCTTTCAAAACAAGATTTCAAAGCTCTAATGGAAAGGTTTATCTGTTTCTGTGCAGAGGATGGATAAATATTTCCTCAAGCCACTTTGTGGTGTAACATTAGTTTTTCTTGTGTACCCCCTTAATAGTCCTGGTTTTGTTGCTGTTCCTTAGTAAATGCTCTGTGGGATCTAGTGATGTATGAGAAAGGAGGTGAAAGGAAATGTAGAAATAAGCTTTCACAAATGCATGTTTGTGCTGTCATGGCCAGGAGGGAGTCTCTGCTCTTGTGTCATGAGAGGACTACATGAAGTCTTGGGTGCTCAGAGGCCACATGAAYGATTTGGCCAAACTCTGGGAGTAGCAGGACCATACCAAGCCTGGGGGAAAAGTAGGACCCGGAATTGATGTTCGAGGGGGAGCAGAGATCAAGGGGATGGTGCTGGAGGGGGGTGCTTAGGGCCAAGCCCCAGATGCATCAGAGGGAAGGGAACGATGATGGCAGAAGCAGGCGGTGAACCCGAGGCAGACGGGGATGAGTTCTGACTTCATTTGTCTCCAAAAAGCACCTTCTGAGTCATTGCTCAGAAGTGAGATTTGACAACCCCTCCAGGAACCACGGGTATGCAGAGGCACCCCTCCTGTAACGCATCTTTCCCGTGCTTGTGGATTCCAGGTCTGGATTCAGCATCTTGAATAAGCGATCCTGAAGCCTGTCCTACCCATCCTGGGTAATAAATGCTCAACAGATGTAGCCAGGACCAGTTGTTCCCAGACGCCCGGCAGGAGAAGTGAAGCGGGGCTGCTCTGGGAACAGGTGGTTTAGCACATGGAAGTTATTTCTAGAGCTGCCTTGCGTTGTCCTGCTGCATCTCAGCTTTGCTGAGGTCTGGCATGAACGTGAGCGGTGGACAGGCTGTGCAGGGGCTTGGGCTGATGCTCAGGGCTGCTCTGGGATGCCCAGGGCTGGGGGTGGTCATGAGGTTGGTCTGTGCAGACATTGTGGTGGAGCATTGGGTGGAAGCTAGATGAGGTGGGACGATGAGTAAAGTCCTCCTGACCATGGCTGGGAGGGAGACGGGTGTGCTGGGAAGATGAGCATGGCCATTTCTGCAGAGTTATTAGCCCTATGCTAAACCAGGCTGTGAATTATTCCTTTTAGCTAATCTCAGTCTCAGGGCCAGGACCAGGAGAGAAATGCTCCTGCTGAGCCCAGATTGCCCCTTTCCAGAGTGCGCTCCGCACTTGGAGGGCTGGGTTGGGAGGTCTCACCAAGATCTTGTGCTGCAGCTTGTGCAGGGCTGTAAATTTGAGATAACGGGACATCCCTGCGAGTTTCTATATCCCAACCGAGCTAAGAATAGTCGGGAAGCAAAACAAGCTGAACATTATAATTGAGTTATTTTGTGCCCTGAGCAAACACAGCACCCTGAGATGGCTGCGGCGAAGGGAGCTGCGTGTCCTGGACGTGGCTCCTGACAGCAGTTATCAGTGTTGCATGAGGCTGTGTCTAATCTCCTGCCTCCTATTTGGGGCGAGCTGTGATCCTAGGGCAGGAGGGGAGGGGGGAGCCTTATCTCTGCTGAGATAACGCTGTCACAGCCTGGCTGGGGAGAGCTCGAAGCTCCAAGCGCTTTGGAGAGACGCAGCATCTCTGTGCCCAYGTCTCGGACAGGCTGTGCTTGTCCTTATCTCAGCTCCTAACCCTCGCTTTTTCCAATTTGCCTTGAATTCTGCCAGATAACCAGGCATGTCGGACTCTGAAGAGGTCATTGAAGAATATGAGCAGTAAGTGGTGTGTTTTTAAACACCCTTTCTTTCTCCTTATTCCCACTTTCCAACAGGGTCGCAGTATTGCTTAGAGGTGCCGTTCGGGGGGCACTGGCTCTCATCATTACCCCAGCACCCAGCATGAAATCCCCCCACCCCGCACCCCTCTGCACCGCTGCTGTGATAGTGCCGAGACCCCCAGCAGTGGGGAGTTTTGCGTTAGGAGCTGTATCCCCATGGCAAGAGACAGTCCCTGCATTAAAAAGGCTGCAGTCTAAATCAGTGAGATAGAGCTGGGAAAAGCTGATGTCATCAGTCTGTTGCTGCTGGGGTCCCACTGCCACATCCAGAGCATCACTCCCCAAGGCCCAAATTTCAGGGCAACTTTTGCTGGTGAGGGCTGCTGGGCCATGAGGCACACCCTGGAGAGAAGGGGCTCACTATCTGCGATACATGGTTATAGGGATCGGTCCAAACACAGCTCCTACTTACCACCCACCAGCAGAAAAAGTAGATCTGAATCCTTCTCTTATGTTTAAATGGCACGACAGACTCGCATGTCTCGGCAATCAGCCTGACCCCTGCGCCCAGTGTTCCCTGGGCACACCCAAGGACAGACTCCTTGCATCTCCCCCAAGGTCAGGAAAGGACTTTGGGGCAAAGGTGGGATGCGAGATACCAATTTCTAGGATTACAGGCCATGATCACTCGATCTTCCCAAGTTGCAAGATGGTGTTGTGCTCTGACCACTGTCGAAGTGTCAGTTGAGCACTTCAGCCCCTGCTATCTGCAGCCTGCAAGGTGATCTGGGTCTTGTCCCATCCCCACTGCCACCTTACAGCATGCCATGCAGCAGCCTGCCCAGCTGTCATTGCCTATTGCTATGAAAAAGGGGASCCAGCCTTGAGGAAATTTCAAATTCCCCTTTGGCCTCACTGRTGGACACACATGCCCCATTGCAGCAGATCCCTGTAACTCTGTAAATTTGTGTTGTGCTTTGCAGGGAGCAGGAAGGTAAGAGGATGTGGAGCATCTGCAGCTGCCCCGAGGCTGAAGCTAAGACATGATCAGAGCAACTTCAATAACCTGCATCTTCTTTCCCTTCCCTTTCTCCCGTGTGCACGTGTGCTCTGTGAAGAGGAGTATGTGGAAGAAGGTAGGTGTTTCACCGGCGGTTGCAAGGACCAAGAGACAAGTGCTCTTGGTTCAGTGTTTTGCTTGGATGGGTTGTGGCGGTAAGCTCCTTGACTGCAATGGGCAAATCATGACCAGGAATGGCAGATGAGACCATGTTCTAGATTTCTCTACCTGAAACATCAGTAGGATCTCTTTTGTCAGAGTGATCCCTTGACTCAAAACAGGGGTGGAAATGCTGGACACGGGTGTTGGCAGAGGTGTGAGCCCAATAACTTAATGGGAGCTGGAGCCTCAGCTGAATGTATATTAATGATGCTCAAGCACAAACCTCCAACTGCCCCAGTCCGATGAAGAAGCAAACCCCATGGTGCGTGCAGCCACTCTGGGACACAGCTGGGCTGTGCGTTTGGGGCTGGGTTTGGGAGCTGGGTTTTGCTGAGCCTCTTGCTGCTTCAGGGCACTGCCAGGCAGCCCGGGCTGCTGCACGGCAAAACATCCTGAACGTTAAAAGCAAAGAGAGGCACAGGAGGGAAACCACTGCAGTGCTAGAGTCCTCGTCTCATGCACGCCATAGCTACACTCCACAGCTTTATGGCGTCCGACTAACCTCTGCACTTATTCCTTTCCCTCCTCCCTGGCTCAGAAGAGGAAGAATGGATAGAGGAAGAAGACGGTAGTTATTGCACCTTTCTTTATTTCATCTCTCCACTGCTGCTGTGAATATGTTGTGGGTCGGTGTGTCTTTTGCCAATCCCTGGTTGGGAAATAGTTTTCTTTCATTCTTCCACTTCTCTCTCTTGCTTCTTGCACTCCCCCTTTCCTGCCCTGCCGTGCTGTTCTGTGCGTATCTGCTCCTCTGTCTGTGGCTTCTATCTTACATCTATCAACGAAATATAACTTTGCTATCTTCTTTTTCTTTCCTTCTTTCTTTCCTTCTTTCCTTCCCCTTCCAGCAAGAGTGCTGCGGGACCACAAGTCTTCCCAGGACCTGTGTGCCCCAGCATCGCTCTGACTCCGGTGGAGGACTCTTGTGGGGATACTGCTCCCTCCAGTGGAAGCCTTGAAACAGTCTTGTTCTTCGCTGGCTAGAGGAGAGCAATAGAAACCACTCGCCCCCATCCTGGGGTATAAGAGCATGATAACATGAGAGGGAACGAGGGACAAACCAGGAGGTGGCTATAAATCCTTTGATTTTATTTTTTTTTGCCCTGCCCAAGCACAGAGAGCAGCCCTTGGGCAAAAGTTAGAGCAAAGCCCTTTGCTTTCTGAGCCGCTGCTTCTTTCTCCTGTGGTTACGTCGCTCTCTCAGCCGGCTCCGTGCCGCAGTTGTCCTGACGCCGGGGTCCGTAGGGAGCCAGCAGGAGCGGAGGCTGTCGGACTCACACTGCTCATTATTCCACAGGTCAGGAAGAACAGGTAGAGGAGGCAGAGGAGGAGACCGAAGAAAYGAAGGCAGAAGGTGCGTGGTGGCTTTGCCAGCAAGCTCCCATGGCTTGGCTGGAGCCATGCTCTGCTTTGGTGGGGTGCTGAACAGGGTCTGGGATGTCCCAGTGTTGCCTGTGACAGTGGGCCAGCTGCCAGCGGGGCAGCTCTCCCCCATATCTGTGGTTCCCAGTAAAGAGGTGTCAAAACTGAGCTGCCCTTTCCTGAACTGCCGAGTGCCTTGGCCCTTGTGCAAGCACAAGGATAATGGTGTTTTCTGCTGGTTGCTGATCAAACAGTTTGTGTCCAGCACTCTGAAATAATGCCAAAAATGAGTTAAGCCTGTTCCACTAAGAGCTCTCCATAGCTTTAGAGGGGGGATTTCCAGAGCTGGGGTCATGCTCTGATGTGTCTCACCATCCAAAGAGCACTGGACTTCGTGACACCTCTTTGGAGCAGACTGGATTGCCTGATGTGTGTCCCCGTGCTGTCACGGCTGGTGGGGCAGGCTCAGATCCCAGCCGTGCTCCTTGAGTTAGGGTGCTGSGACCCATCTGTGCTGGGGGGATGTGGCTGCCCTCACCCATGGATGCTCATATTCTCCCCATTGCTTYTGAAACAGAACAAGAAGATGAAACGAAAGCACCAGGAGAAGGTAAAGCAGGAATGGAGGAGGGGTAGTTTTGGACATTTCAGTCCTGATCCCAGTCCCTCAAGACACTGGCCCCACTGGGGTTTTCAGTGTTGAATCCATTTGCTTCTGAAGAGAGAGAATCTGCAGTAAATGGGGCAGAGCTGCCCTGGCCTCGTCCTCTGCCAGGGCTGGGGCAGCAGGAGGCCTGCAGGAGGGATGGCTTTGTGCTTTCTGAGTAAGAAATTCACCCAAAATACAGAAGGTGGGGGTAGTACTACTGCTTTCCCAGCCTGAGCAAAGCTTGTCTGGGTTCATCCTGGAGAGGACCTGGGGCTCTCCTGGTCTGTCTGTGGGTGAGGGTTGTCCGTGAGGGACCTGGTGTCTCCCTATTCATCCTGGAGGGRTGGAGCTGGGTTTTGCAGTGGGGATAAGCATGGGGTAGAGGGGAACAGCCTGGCTGAACCACCYCGCTGTGTCCGCCGGCATGGTGCACAGCAGGGCTGGCCTCCGGGAGCCAAAGCATCGTGTTTTCCACAGGTGGAGAGGGGGACCGAGAGCAGGAGCCTGGGGAAGGTGAAGTATCCATCCTCGTTCCTCTCTGGGGTGGGGGGGACTGACCCTTTGCCTGTATAAGGAGGTACCAAACACCCTTCTGCTCACCCAGGAGCATTGGTGTGTGTCTCGGGTTTTGGCACACAGATGGACACCTCACTGCATGCCTCCTTGCTGGAGGATGATCCACAGGGCAGCCTGTGCTGCTGGGAGAGAGGGGTAGCTCGGCTCAGTGTTGTGGGTTTTGGGTCAAGGTGTCAAAGCAAMTGCCTCTGTGACACTAACACTGTCTTTCTCTCCTGCTCCTGGGGACCTGCAGGTGAATCGAAGCCAAGGCCCAAGTAAGTGTCGGTGCATTTTCCCTGGTGCAAAGTCTGAACTAGGAGCTGTGCCAGGGCAGAGGCTCCGTGTGATGGGCTTAGCACCATGATTCRTAAAGGTCATGGGACAGTGAGGCCTCAAGAGCATGAAAGCAGGGTAGGGACTGGGACATGGAGAGAAAAAGGGAGAGAAACAGGCAAATAAACATAGAATATGAAGAGGATCCTGAGAATGAGGTCCTGAAGCATTTTGTGTGCTCCTTGGAGAAGGTGCAGCTGCCCTGTAGCCCTGCAGCTGGAAAAAATCTGTGTGCACCCCAGCATGGGGTACATGGTCCATGGCACAGCCAGGGTCTTGCTTCCCCAGTATGCTCCTGGCCATGGCTGGCATGRGGCAGGCATTTGCATGACTGCCAGCATCCCCAGGACAGGAGCACCTGCCTGAAGGAGCGGGGCCGTGAACCACTGCCAGGAACCTGCGGGTCCTCATGGACCCCTGGGATGCTGCGGTCTGGGAGGCAGATCTGTCCTCAGCCRTGATCTCTTCATCCCTTTCTGTCTTTATGTGCATCTAAGCATCTCCTGCCCTCCCTCAAGCCCACAGAGGATGAGAGGATAGTTTCCAGCTCCCTATGCCAGATCACACTGGAGCACACAGTTCCTCTGTACTCTTTTGGGTGAGCAGTGGGGTGGCTGCCAGCCCCAGGGTGCCTGGCAAAGGGTTGTGGCCAAGTTGCCTGCAGCTTGCAGAGTTATTCCAGCCATGTGGGTGCCTTGGAGTGCTTCCCGGGAATGCCAGAGGTCTTCCTCTGAGGCTGTCCAGCTGGCAACCTCCAGCAAGCAGMATTACACTTCCCTGTCCTCAAAATATGCTCACTCTGCATCCCTGGGGACTGCGAGGCTCAGAGAGGAGGGCTGAGTAGATCAGTGCATGGAGGAAAGGCACCATCCTGTCCCAGGTATCTGCTGCAGGCTCACCATCCTCCTGCTCTCCTTTGATTGCAGGGTCTTCATGCCAAACCTGGTGCCTCCCAAAATCCCAGATGGTGAGAGACTGGATTTTGATGTGAGTAGTGCACCCGAAGTCAACCYCCATGAGGTGCTCCCTCGCAGTGCTCCCCCACACCGCGCCCAGCAGCTCCTGGAGGGCTTCACTCGTGTAAGTGTAGCCATCGCCGCTGTTTCTATCCGGTGCAGGACATCCATCGCAAGCGCATGGAGAAGGACCTGAATGAACTACAGGCCCTCATCGAAGCCCACTTTGAGAGCAGGAAGAAGGAGGAAGAAGAGCTCATCTCCCTCAAGGACAGGATTGTATGTCTGCAGCCTTCCCCCCTTATCGCTATTGCCACCCTCTCCCTTGTGGGCGAACAGCCACGGTCCTTTCCCCACAGTCCCGACCGCGAGACTCGAGACATCCCATGTCCCCGCAAGACAGAGCCAGATTTTGGCTCAAATCTCAGAGCTAGATTTTGTACCTCGGTGCCTGGGAAGCCCCTAGTCTGGCTGCTGCGATGCTGCGGTGCCTAACGGAGATGTCCCTTCCCCTGCGTCTATGTGCTCTCCTGGGAGACATGGGAGCAGCAGATCTGCCCTTGGGGCTCTCAGGGCTTTTGAGGTCAGGGATGTGTCCCTAAGGACAGAGAGGATGCAGATTCCCTGAGGTGTCCAAGCCAACGTTCTCTCCTCCTGCAGGAACAGCGGCGAGCGGAGAGGGCAGAGCAGCAGCGGATTCGCAGCGAGAGGGAGAAGGAGCGCCAAGCCCGCGTGGCCGTGAGTCTCCCTACRGGGCTGGGGCACTTGGGCTGGTCTTGGGTAGCACAAGCCTGGCCATGGAGCACATGAGTGCACGAGCTGTGTGTTGCGTGCAAGCCAGTCCATGAGATCTCTGTCCATCCGCTCCTGACCCACTTCTGACCCTGGCAGGAAGAAAGAGCTCGCAAAGAGGAAGAGGAGGCCCGGAAGAAGGCTGAGGAGGAAGCACGGAAGAAGAAAGCTTTCTCCAACATGCTGCATTTTGGAGGCTACATGCAGAAGGTGTGATCCTACCCCAGGTGGTTGCAATGAAGCTGCTGGTGCTCCTGGGAAGGGCTCAACTGTGGGCTGGCCCCACAGCACTGTGCATGTTCTCAGTGCTGGTAGACTGTGGTTTCTACATGCAGAAGACAGGCCACCATAGTTGGGTCACAGCAGTGGTCAGAGGACCAAAGTGAGCTGAGAGCTCTGCTTTGCACATGCTGGCTATGAGGGTCCAGCCTTGCCTCAAGGGACAGAGATGGGGGTGTGGGGGGTGTCTTGTCCACTATTGCCAAAATTTCCTTGAGGACCCGTTGTTCTTCTGGAGTCCCAAAAGCTGAGGGTGTTGGGGGCAGAGCTGGGGATAGGGATAGAGCAAAAGCTGGGCAGATTTCCTTCCCTCCAACGGACTGATGGTTTCCTCAGTCAGAGAAAAAGGGTGGGAAGAAGCAAACAGAGCGGGAAAAGAAGAAGAAGATCCTCAGCGAACGGCGGAAGCCCTTGAACATTGACCACCTCAATGAAGACAAGCTGAGGTGAGCATGGGCTGCAGGAGGGATGTCCAGGACAGGGGCTCTGCTTTGGGTCCCACCTCCTGGGGCAGGATCCTGGGCCAGGGTGGGCTGCCTGGGGCTTGCAGCCCAGACAAGAGGGTGATGGCACAGCTGGGAGATGGGCTGTGACACCCCACTGGGAACTGACACTGGCTGCTGCTGACAGCGCCGGCCATCAGAGGGAGCCACGCTCACGTGCGTGGGACAAACATGTCCCCGTGTGTCCCAACCTCCCGCCCATGCATTCAGTCCCCACATGGGACTGGCCAATGCATCCCCGGCTGGGCATGGAGCCTGCAGAGACCTGTTCTGGGGAAGCAGGCGAGATGGTGGCATCACTGCCCTGTCCCCTGCAGTGAGCTCCCTGTGAGCCACATCCCTTTTCTGCACTGACACCAGCCGGCTCTTCCCACAGGGACAAGGCCAAGGAGCTATGGCAAACCATCCGCGATCTGGAGGCTGAGAAATTTGACCTGCAGGAAAAGTTCAAGCGGCAGAAATACGAGGTGAGCCACAAGGTCATCCATGAGCTTGCTCATCCTCCATGTGCCTGGCTGCTCCTTCTGCTCCCCATTTGGGAGATGAGGTGGGTTGTCTGACTGACGGTGCTGTCGCAGGAAAGCTGGCTGCATCAGAAAAGGACTGTACCCCCCTTGTGCAGGGGGTGACAAACACCCAAGAGGCTCTGCACCACTGAAAGCAAAGCCACATCTGCCTCCCTTTTGGAGATGAGCCAGGATCAAACCAACCCTCCCAGCGGTTGTCAGCCACCCCGGCAAGGCTGAGCACACAGCTATGAAATGCTGGAGGATGTGGCAGCTGCTGAAAGGGTCTGCGTGGTGGCCCTGTGACCTCCCAGCTCCTGGGCATGTGTGCTTTGCACTACAACAGGCTTCCTCCTGTGCTGCACATCACAGCCCCGTGCTAAACCCCACTCAAGAACCACTGGGGAAGAGAGAGCAGTGATGCACCTTCGCCCCAACCCTTGTCCCCGGCCAGGCATGGAGCATCCTGCCAGGCCTCACCATCCGCCTGCGTTTCTCTTGCAGATCAACGTCCTCCGAAACCGTGTTAGTGACCACCAGAAAGTGTAAGTCCCCAGGCAGGCTGAGCATCCTTCCTTGATGTCTCCTGCCCTCCCAGCTCCCTGCTCCCCTGGCCCCAGTTCCCTCCCTGTGTATCTYCTGACTCTCTTGCACCCTCCCAGAGCCACCTCCTGTCCTTCCCACTCCTGCCCCTGGTCCCAGTGGTACCCGCTCTTCATGGCCCTGCAGGTCTGGCCCAGGGACCTCAGTCCATGCTGCTCTCCCCATTGCCTCCCACCTCCACCAGCTTCCCCCTGCCCCAGAGACCCTGGCTGGGGACGGACCCTGGGGAGATCCCACCTCTGCACATGGAGCTTTGTGTCCTGCAGGGTCCTGCCAGCCTCCAGCCATCCCCATCCCTGCAGTGGCTCTGCCCAGCATCTCAAGGAAGGTGCTGGACATCCCAGATTGAGTAGGAGGGGAAATCCCAGGGGCTGTGGGAGCTGTGCAGCCCCACAAGGACAGGAGACCCTGTCCCCGTGCCCATGTTCCCTGGACASGACTGGGGCACCCTTTGTAGGAGGGTGGAGGTGGGTGTTTAACCCCCACCCTCGGGAGCACCATGATGCTCTCGCATCCCTGTCCTGCCCTGCCATCTCACGAGAGGTGTTCAGCCTGCCCCGTGTGACAGTCAGCAGCATCCCCCACCTACTTACACCAAATCTCTCTTCTCTTTTGCCCCAACATGGMCTGTTACTGCAGCAAAGGGTGAGTACAGGTGTTTCCCGAGTGCCGTGTGTCTCCACTGCACGTGTGCTGCATGGACGCTGGGGCTGACAGCAGGCTAGCCGTAGGACTGAGGGAGGAGGCAATGCCAAGGACTGGCAGCCAAAGCTGGGCTGGTGACTCTCAGGATGACATGCCAGAAATGCCCTTCACTCTCCACGCGAGCCTCCTCTTCCTCCTCTCACCTGACCCACAAGCAGTGCCTGTTCCCCTGATGCTGGTTAAGGAGRGCGATGTGGTGGGTCCTGGCTAACAGCTTCACAGCTTCTGGTTCCTGGGAGAAGGATCCTGCAGCTGTCTTTATACCTCCACAGCTGGAGAACCAACTCGTCRATTCTTCTCTGAAGGATCCTTGGGAGGGAGGAACATGGGAAGGGAATTGGAGCTTCTTAGAAACACCCGGCAAATGCATGAGCTTGTTCCCATAGAGTCCCAAAACACACAGACTGACTCAGGTCCCAAGATTTTACCTGGGGCCACTGAAGACCTTCTTCCCCACAGGGCAGCGAGCATCAACCGGAGATAGCTTGGTCCTCATTGCAGGGCCTCYGATTCTCCCCCGATGGCACCCACCTTCTCCCTCCTTTCATGGTCACTAACACCTTTTTGCAYGTGCTTTTCTGCTTCCCTTGCAGGTCAAAGGCTGCCCGTGGGAAGACCATGGTGGGAGGCCGGTGGAAATAGATGACTCAGAAGGCAAAGGAGGCTCAGCCACGGAGAGGTGTATTGCCTTTTGGCCGACCAACTGGCTCCCCCACGCCGTGGAGCCTGCACCGCGCGCCCACCCGCCCTCCCACTGCACAGAGCTTGCAAAGACCTTGCTGCAGGCACAGTGCTGTCTGGGTGGGCAGATGCTTCGCGAGGTGCCGTTTCTCATCACCGCACCCCCAGTTGATGTTGTGTCTGTAAATAAAGAGAAGGGTGAAGGGGTGCAGGTGTTGTCTCCATCCTGAAGCTCTGAGCCCAGGGGAAACAGTCCCAGCAGAGCTCGACTGAGCAAGCACAGTTGCACACCCGCTCCCTGGGGTGCAAGAGGATGCAGCAACCATCCAGGACCTCCTGAATAACATGTCCCCTTGCCTCACAGCATCTCACAYCTGCAGTCCTTGGGAGGTTTTGTAACAGACCTCAGTGGTCTGACCTGCTTTTCCTGCTGCAGGTTGGGGCAATCCTCTCCATGGCCACTTTAGTTCCTGCTTTTGCTGCACCAGAGCCCCCCTCGCTCCTCTCTGTGTCA
Source organism: Oceanodroma leucorhoa (assembly GCA_030449065.1). NCBI lineage: Eukaryota > Metazoa > Chordata > Aves > Procellariiformes > Oceanodroma > Oceanodroma leucorhoa. Next base: position 984,232 of record JASVER010000166.1, read on the forward strand.
GGGTTGGCCCTGTGGGACAGCATGGATAGGGGCACTGCTTCCAAGCCTTTTGGTCCATGGATTAGTCACAAACCCTGCTTCCAGGCCATTTTCATTCCTATTTCCACCTCTTCCTAAAGGTCCCAGACCAACTGTGTTTGCCTCCTCTGCGTGTTTCTGACAGCATGCAACAAAGACTTGAGATGAGTCAGTGTGGAAAGACCATTTATCTGTCCTTTCAGGGGTGCAGATCTCTTTCATCTAGCTGTAAGCATCTCTGTAGCATGCTCCCACATGCAATGCCCATGGGGGCACATCAGCTGCATAATCCCAAGCATTCCTGGTGCATGGATCTGGACTGTCAGCCAGCAGAAAACACCAGGCTTTCACGACCATTTCTTGGGGCAAGCTGTCCCTTGCTRTTGTTCAGCAGCATCTGGGCTGTGAGGCTTTTCCTAGAGTAGTGGGGAAGGGCGGGGGAATGCACAGGATGGTGGATCTTCAAGGGCTTCTTGTCCCTTGGCAAGACATTTTGTCTCCTTTCTTGCCTGTCCTCCCCATCCCAGGCCCAGTGAGGCAGGGGCATCCTGAAGGTTCCTCCCTTGTGCTGCCTGTTGGATGGTGACTTATTTTGCCTACTTCAACATGTGCCATCAGGTTTTGAGGAGCAAGGCTCTGGGAAGCCTCAGCTTCAGTGAGGCAGCAAGTGGAGGGCAACCAGCCCCCTATCACCCACCTCCTCAAAAATGAGGTGTGGAGGAATGAACCTGATCCCTTATTGGGACAGAAGGGGAGAGCTGGGGAGGATGGCAGTGCTGGGACATGAAATACCTGGAGGGTGGCTGAGTGAAGGTCCGGCAAGTGACATTTCCRCCCTGCCTGATGCATGGGCCCGAGAGAGAGGAGCGCTTGGGGCAGAAAGGTACGTCTGGCTTGGAAAAAATACCCCTTTTCCCAGGCGCTGAAGGTCCACCCTCAAAACCTTTCCGGCAGGCAAAGGCAGGGCCCTGCCGGTGCCGGTGCCCGGTGCCGCGCAGAAGCGCTGCAGCCGTTCTGCCCGTCCCTTGGGGCTGGCAGCGCCCAGGGTGGGGGTACAGGGGCACTCCCTGCTTCCCACAGCGCTGCCTGCCTCGGCAGCGCGCTGGCCCCCCGCCAGCCTGGCTCCGTGCGCGCCGGGGCCGAAACCCGCGYGCTCCTTCCCCGCCCGGCACCTCCCTCCCTGCGCCCGGTGCTCGGTGGCACCGCCACGCCAGAACAGCTGAGTCAGCGCCCGGTCCTGCCACCGACCCTCCCCTGCTCCCTCTCCCGCTGGYGTCTGTGGCTTTCTACTGGGAGCGAGCTGCTGCCGTGCTCGGGCATGGCAGAGCGTGGTGCAGGATGCAGAAGTCCTCTGGGACATGGCAGAGTGCTCTGGGGTCTTCTTCGGGGTCTTACAGGGTGCCGGCATCATCCCAAGTGTTGCATGGGCTGTGTGACGACTGCAGCGGTGCAGTATGTTGTGCCAAGGTTTGCTGGAGCGCGGTGCAGGGCGCTGTAGGCTGGTGAGCGGCTCTGATGTGCAGGCATGCTGTCCCCATTCTGCCACGCATAGCACGTGTTTTGCAAGTGGATGAGTCTCAGGTTAGCGCAGTGGGCCAGGGGCCGGCCACGCTGCTGTGCGCTGCAGAGCGATGGACCCCTGGCAGCAGCTTTTGGAGGGTCATGCAGGGTGCTAACAGCAGTGCCATGTCGCTGTGGAGATTTGCAGTGTGCTAGTGTCCTGCAGCACTGCTGTGTGGTCTCAATGTCCCCAAAGGCAGCAGGACCTCTGGATGCCAGATCAAAGCACCAGCATCCTCTGGAGCACGGTATGAGGGGTAGAGAGCTCTGCYCTTCCCTAGCAGGGCATCCCTTCTCTTTTCCCAGGAGCTATGAGGTGTAGCATCCTCTAGCATGTTGCAGAGGAACAGCATCTTCTGCCATAGCGTGCAAACATCCTCCATGCTGTGGTCCTTTGAGGAGCAGTCCCCTGTGCAGCACCACTCCGGAGCACAGCATGTGAAACCAGTGTCCGCTCAAGCGCAGTTCTGGTCTCTCAGCYAAAGCACCGGGCAGGGATCAGGTTGTGTCCCACGCAGTCTGTGCAGTGCAGGATGCCAGGATCATTCTGGCTCCTCGACGGAGACGTTGGCAGGTGCTGCAGTGAGGCGTGCGTGCTGGTGGGTGCAATGCAGGGCTCACGTCCTACAGMATGGTGTGGCACAGAAGGCGTCTGCCATCCCCACAGTTGTGGCAATACCCTGGCCAGAGTTCAAAGTTCCAGAGCCTGTTGCCAGCCTGGGGTACAAAGCCTCCTCCTCCGGCGTTCAGCACGAGTGTCCCAACACTACTGCATGAGCCCAGACCCCAGCAGACCTGTGCCCAGGTCTCACAAGCATGTGCACCTCATGGTCTGCCAATGCAAACCCATGCCAAGGTGCTCCCCAGGGTACCAGTGTCCCCATGTGGTGGAATGGATGCAAAAGAGGATGCATTTGTTACCTAGAAGGTGCTGGTAAAAAGTTGAGCTGATGTTTTGGGCTGTGGTTGTGCTAAACCAGAGCTGTGTGTAAGGCACACTCAAAACCCAGGACTGCTCCCAGAGTCAAAGCCAGGCTGAAATACAGATATTGTAGGCCCTGGTCTTGCCACTACCGCTACAGATAGAAACGGTCTGCTCGTGTCTTTCATCAGGTCACGTTAGACAGGTATGCTCTGGACAGCACAGGAGATTCTGTGATTGCTGTGCTGGGGCCACCTGGCCAATGCATGTCCCAAGGAGCMGGGGTCATGCATGTGCCCAGGCTACCAGCATTATGGTCCATGATGTAGCTGCAGTGGTCCACAAGGACCTGGGGGACAATGGAGCAGCAACTCTTGAAAGTGAAATGCTGCCAGGGCCCAGTGTGCCTCACCAGATGGGGTTGTGGAGCCCCTTGTTGGCTCCATCAGTTGGGCTACACGGTGGACGATCCCCTCACCCCCATCTTGGAGATGTTGGAGCATTGYTTCCATCCATCAGGCGCAACACTAAGTTTGAGGTGGCCCCATGGGCTACAGAGTGCGAGCCAAGAGCAGCACGTGGAGAAGCAACAGGCAGGGCCAGCGGAGGGGGTGTTGGGGTGTGTGTCAGGGGGACAGAGCACGCCCARGGCACCAGACAAGCACAGTGGGTGTGGGCTGCTCTGCACCTCCTGCTTTGCTCCCGGGGTGAGCCAGTGCCCGTGCTCCCTGGTGCAGGATGGGGGACTTGAGTCCTCTGGGGCTGGGGAGGGGGTGCCAGCACCAGCACCAGATCYGACAGTGGATCCTGGCTGGCACACAGAGTCCCCACTGCCCAGGCACGGCCCAGCATGGGGTGTATTTTTCCAGTGATGTCCCGGGTGTTCAAGGGCGGTCCCGCTCTGTAGAGCATGGAGCAGATGGTGTTGGATGCCATTGCTGTGGTGAATGGGCATTGCCTGTCCTTCAGAGCGTGGTGTGGGGTTCACTGCTTTCACCATCCATGAACCTTAGAATCTGGGGTACGGGGTGGCCATGTTGCACTGAGCCACGGTGCCACTGTCCCCAGAAGTACTGGGGTGTCCAGCCTTGAGTTCAAGCCGAGGTCAAATGCCAACAAAAAACTGCAGAAAATGAAGCAGTACAACCTCTGATTTTTGCAGGTCAGGTCTAGCAACAGGCTGTATTTCAAGAGAGAGAAAAAGGAATTTTGAAAGACCTTCCAGACCTGGAGCTCTCATCTCCAGAGTCCCAAGCCATATGCTGCTGTGAGATGGCCCTCCTCAGCACACGCCCCTGCAGGGCAGGTCCATTTGTTTGTGCAAGCATCTGACATTTGCAAGTGTTTTACGATTATTTTTAAGTGCCTTATAAAACTTCAGTTTCATTTAATGTCTTAGCCCTGTAAATCACTGCTTATAGTAGCTAATTCATAGGTATCAATTAATTGTCTTTAATTGTTTAAAGTCACCCATGGTTTATGCTGATTCCACAGATGTGTTAAATCATCAATGAAGTCTTTAATGTACCGCAAGCACAGTTTAGCATCTACGCAATGACCCATGTCCATGAGAAGTCCAGCTGACAAAGCAGGCAACAATGCTCTGGGATGGAAGGGAAGAGGCTTCAGCTGTTGTCTGGAAGCAGCATTTTATTGGCATTTAGATTGGCACTTAGTGGAAGGAAAATAAGCTTCCTGGTGATGTCTGAATCATTGCTTTTGCATGTGCTTTCATGCCCAGGTTTCAGCTGAAGCCCTAGGTGTAAACTATGCTCTTCTTCGGTGCAGGGCAGCAACCACTGGCAGGAGGACTGAGATGCTGAGACCTAACAGGAGCAGGGATCAGCCCTTTGACCAGCAGCGGATCCATAAGGTTGATGACTGGTAAAGGTGGTGCTGCACCATATGCCCTGCCCTGGAGTGGTGCTGAGCACCAAAGCGGCTGTGATGGTTTGCAGGAGCAGCAATCCCTGCAGAGGTGGCTCTGGCAGTCACGGGCAGTGCCCAGGCCAGGGGACGGCACAGATCTCGGGGAGGAGGGGAGAACTGGAGGGAGTTGGTCCCGCTCCTGCACCCCACCGTCAGCCTCAGCTGCCCAGTTCCTGACCATCTCCCCTCCAAAAGAGCACATGGAGACCAAACTCACCCGTGCACGAAGCTCTGCAGCAAACAGCGAGCTGTGAGACAGAAGCCAAAGCCTTTAGCAGTGTCTCCCATGGTATCATCTCTGGGTAAACCCCTAAGAGGCAGGTCTCAGAGCCCCACATTTGCAGCTTTGAGGCCTGCTATCTTCAGAATATTCCTGTCTCTGCTACTGTCCTGCTGACACCGCCCCGCTCCCCGCAGAAGGGGGCTGTGTGCTCCCTTGCATACAAACACACACACACGCACATGCAGAGTCCCAGACRCGTGTGCACACGCACAGTCCCAGGTACTTGCATGCACATGCACACACAAAGCTTGCTGTGCCGGATCCTGTCCACACCTCCGGAGGCAGGTGAAGCGGCAGTGATGGGCAGAGGGGAGCTGTGCCCACGGCATCCCCGAGGCAGTCCTGGTGGATGGGCTGTCCCAGGACACGGGCGCCCAGCAGCGGGGGATGCATTTTGGGGTATCATTCATTCATAGCGGGCCGAGTCTGTGCTCTGGCAGAGGAAGCAGAGGGCTTGGCAGCTGTGCTGGCAGCGGGGAGCTGGACCAGAGGAGCCTGAGTGCACTGGGTGAGCCTCATTGGAGAAGCAGGTAGGGTGGCCTGAAGGGGATGTGGATCCAATGCTGAGTTTTAGTTTTATTCTCTCAGATGGTGGTGCTCAGGTCGAAGTCTGTGGATGGCCAAAGACCCAGTCATGAGCACGTTTAATGAGGGATGTGATTTTGTTCGCAAACCGCTGTCACCTTTGCCAAGAGCAAGGTCCTGCACCCTGTACTCACCGCATGAACCCAGCACACAGTATGTGCCCTGTTCCACATAAGCTCCAACTGGGCCTGTTGGAAATTAAAAGAGATGGAAATGCCTGCTGGATGTGAACTTGCAGGCTTTGCCTTCAGACCTGGCATGACCCGTGCCTGGGAAAATCCTCATTACACAGCAATTCTCTTTGTATGTCTTCCTGCGTGAAATAAATATGCAAGAAGCTGGTCTGCTGCAGATTATTCAAGTACACCGCCAGACCCAGGTGCCTGACCCCTACCCCGAGATGCCACCACGCCTGCCTAGTCCCTGCCTGCTCTTTGCTACCCGCCCGTGCACTGCGGCTGCTGGGGTTCATGCTGATGAAGCCTGATGCTGCTGAGCAGCTCAGCACCTGCACAGAGAAGGTGGGTTTTTTGCCCAGCTTGCCTCCAAGGCTCAGCCTTACACAAAAGACACAGAGGAGGAGAGAAGAGCAGCAAAGGCAATACATCCCTTATCTAAAAGCTCAGAGGTTACAGCGCTTGCTGGTGAGGTAGAAGATTCAAGTTCCTATCTCCTCGGCTTGATATGAGTATGGCTTTGAGCTCTGGTTTTTAACCCTGGCTGAGCATTCAGTACTCTCTTGATATGACGGTAGTTTATTCCAGTGCTGCACACTACAACTGATGTGTTAGATTGTGGCGCAGTGCAATATTGAAATTACTCTACTGATGGTGCTCTCCTGGTTTTGGAAGCATTGTGAGCTGCTCATACCTTTTATCTGCACCTGTAAACAAACACAGTTGTGCCTTCGCAGAGCAATAAATCTAACTTTGATATCATGACAAAGACGGAACACTTTGATCCAGGGAAACACTTTGATCTTTCACTGTGAACCAGATGCTGATGATTAGCTGTAAAAATAGAGCAATTATTGTAACTTTTCAGATGGTGTTGCAGTGCTATACTATGACCTGTCAGTGTATTAACTGTGTGTCATGCCACACCTTAAAATACAAGAGACAGAATATGAAATTCAGCGAAGTTCTGTAATTCTCAAATTCTGCTGATTTTTTGGACTAACATATTTTGGGAAGGGAACATTTGGCTTTGAGAGGTTTTCCACATCAGAGTTTTTGTCCAGGCCAGTGTTTCAAACACTTTGAAATAATTACAGGCAGAATCCTGGCAAAGACTAAGAAGCATTTCTGGGTGCTGGAAGGGGTGCCCAAGGGCCCTGTCAGGAAGACGGGTCTCCTGCCTTGGGCTGAGCATCTCGTGGATCTCCCCATCACCCTCCTCACTGCCCATCCTCCATGGCTGCCAAATTGGGTTGGCTGTACCAAGGGCTCCATGGTGGAGCAGCCACAACGTGGAGGAGATCTTGGCATTGCTGGGCTCCAGATCCCTCCATAGGATCCCTGGAGACCATCAGCTCCAGCCAGGGCTCAACTTGCTTCTCCTCCAGTGGCATGGAGTTAATCAGGCACCGTAGGTCCAGATTCATTCCAGCTCAYAGCAATGCTTAGCAGACATACTCATGGCCTGACTTCAATTCCAGGTCTCTCCCGGCAGTGGGGAGATACAAACATCTCCAGAGGGTGATTCAATGTTATGTGACCTGGCAGGGCAAAGCCAGGAGGATGGGGTCCTGGCTGGAAGGAGCACACTGGCAGGATGGGAACCAGCACCTGGTTATTTGCTCTATGGGGCAATCAGTCCCATAAATTCCTGAGCCCTGTGATTAACTGCAGCCATCCAAACATCGTCATTGCGAAGGAAGAGTAGCTAAAGGATTCTGGAAATTGTTGGCATTTCTTGGCAGCTGCAGAAAAATCCCAACTGCAGCTTGCAGGCCCTTGGGCTAAGGGCAGGACAACCTACTGGCACGCAAACCGATAAACAACTCAGWAGGAAGCGCTTCTCTTTCAGGAAGAAGGAAAAATGATGCAAAAGTCCCCAGAGCTCCTGCCCATGAACCAGGCGAGGAACCGAGGGGGAGCAGTCGCTGTCTGCTGCAAGTCCCAGCTGTGGGTGGCTCCATGCAGAAGGAGTACAGCATAAACTGCAGTTGTGAGCATTTCACAAAGACATGGGGTCTCATGGGATTTTTTTCCAGACCCCAGTGTGCTTAGACAGAGATTTTGGAAATTTGGCCCTGTGCTCTATAGAGAAGCATTTGGCCCAGAACACCTGCCTCACGGATGTGAGGGTTACAGCTACAGAAAGAGGTTGCTTCAAGGCACCTGAATCCTTTGGTGGAAGTTGCAGGTTTGCATCGGGCTTTCTAATGCCTCAGACAAAACAGAGGGGCAGCAAGTGCTTCATCTGGGGTCCTCAGCAGCCTGCACGCCGGGTGGGACAGATGCCTGTGCTACAACGGAGAGGTTGTACATTCATATTCCAGCATCCCTGGGACTGAGGTGTTGTGAGACGGGGGCTGGCATCCCTGAAGTGTGTCCTGGGATTTGCTGTCTCCCTTGRAAAGGCACCTACCCCTTAGCAATGCCCACAGTGGCATTTCCTCCTGGCAGTTCCCCACAATCTTTAGGCTGAAATTTGCTGAGGATATGGGGAAACTGTGTTTAATTTGGTCCGTCATTTAGAGGTTCTGCCTCAGAGGCAGACCAGGGATGTTTCCTGGTGGAAATACATGCAGCTAGGTAGGAGTTTCCAAGACAAAATTCTTGGCCTGAAATATCTAAATTCTCTCATAGGGCTGGGTCTCGGAGTTCATTTACCCATAGAAAAAATGACGTTCTCGTCTCTATTTTGCTCAAGTAAATGTGACCCACATTCCCTAAAAGCCAACAACCTGCAAGAGAAGTCACATTCTTGCGGCAGCTTAATAATTTGCCCAAAGCAAGGAATAAGAGAGCTGGGACTTCAACACAGCTCCTCAAGCTGGAGACACAGCTCCAAGGCCAGGTTGATAGCACCCGAGGTTACGTTAAGGAAAGCTAATTCTCCGCTAACAGACCCTGGTACRGTGTGTTCCTTCTGAATGAATGGTCTTGGAAAAAGGCTGTTTGCAAATAAAGTCTTCCCAAGCAGAGTGGGAAACCTCATTTCGCGGAGGGTTGCAGAGGGACTCTTAGCTCAGCAGTTTCAACTYGCGCCGAGTGCGCGTGCAAATTAAAAGGAGGAAGCCACACAGTTGGTTTTGGGGCATTCCTGTCGAGGTGTTGCTCTTTTGAAGTCAGTGGGGCTTCTMCCGGGCTGGGTCCGTCCGCGCCGCTCACACCCCTGGAATGTGGCCGGGGATTGGTGTGACCAGTCAGGCCAGTAAACAGGCCTTCCTCCAAAATGAATTTTTACTGAAATCTGCAAAGAGCTGTTGCAAGCGGGTTGACTCACATGGTTTCTCAGCTCTTAGTCATGAGCTTCTTCTCTGGACAGTTAATTAGTTTGTTCTTGTGGAGCACTTTGAAGATGCAAAGCAGGCTGGGAAAGTGAAGTGTTATTAGCTCATTATCTGCAATCTTTTTTTTTTTTGTGACAGAGCAATGAAGTCCAGGCTTAGCCTAAGATGCTTAACAGCACGAAGAACCGAGTTGTCCACACGCCCACTGCTGTCCTTATTTCAGTACAGCTCTTTGCCAAAGCTCAGTGCCTCTTTAGACTAAAGCTCCTTAACACCAGCCAGGCAGAACAGCATGGCTTAGCATCACTACACGGGTAACTGGCAGTGACTCCAAGATTTAGCCTTACCCTGACAGAGTACCTGAAAATTTGGAATTTGGACAACTAATTTCAATCCTCTTCCTACTAGTTTCCAGCTGGATGTGAAAGGGGAGAATGAAGCCAGTGGATTTTTTATAATTTATACCCTGATATGGGTGTATTAGAGGTCAAGTTCAGCATCTGAGAACCTGAAATCTTTATAGAGAGGAGTAAAATTAAACAACCCGGCAGGTTATGAATGAGATGAATTAGCATCTGTCTGCACAGAGCAGCTCATGTGTGTCTGGTTACGTTCAAAGAGAAGAAGTAATATTAAAACTACTATTTTTATGTCTGCAAAGGACACGCTGGCCAGACAGATGCCATGCCCTGTGGAGTATAGTGGATATAACAGCTCCGTCTACATAGCTGGTCACTAGTTGTGTATCTGGCAATTTGGGGATCTTGCCAGAGGCATTTCAAAAGCTGGTGTGTGCAGTGATGTGGCCTGCTGCAAGGAAATGTGCCTTCATAATTGGGTGCTTGAATTCTTTGGGCCCCGTGGCCCCATTGCAATGGCCTCACATGCAAAACTGAGCCTCTTATTGAATTCAAGACCATCCCTGAGCATAAATGTCCATCTGTTTCTTAGGTAAAGATTGCATGTGGGCTGCCCTGATCGCCCTGCAGACCTCCAGCCTGAGTCTCCACCTTGACCTGAACATGCTCCAGTGATATTGCAAGCTCCAAGTCCGTGGGAAAAGGTCAGGCTGAGCAATGAGCCCAATCCCTCAGGCACGTGCGTGTGCSTGCACACACACACACATGCACATGTGAGAGAAGATCTTCCATGACACAAATGTAAATTAAATACCTAACTGCTTTCACTGGGCGCTCACTTCCTAACTTCAGGTTTCACCTGATAGCATCTCCCCTTGCCGAGCAACCAGACTTCCAGCATTCACCTTTGCAAGAGTCCATGATACGAGTCTTGTTTTCTTGTGTTGCTGGACACAAATGATGAACTCATGATATCCCTGCTTGGGGAATAAGATGTCTCATCTTCATTGCCTTTGCAGGCTACTGGCACCAGTTATACAATTTCCAAACCTCATTTCACTGTTGGGTCAGAGCACCACCAGAAAAGGCAAGGCTGGACAATCAGATGAAGCTTTCTTTGCCACCTGGCCTTTCTTTGCATTGCTTTATGTCCAACCAGATACAGCGAAAGCAGCCACAAATTGCAAAGGAAATCCAGTTAGAAGGGTTTCCATCCAAGGATGGGCAAAATGAACTAAGCTGTGGACATGAGTCATAGAGCCAACTATTTACAGTGAAGTCTTCTCAATCCTAACCTAAAGATGCGTTACCCTCCAGCACATGGGCCGTGCTGAGCATGTCAAGCTTTTCTCTGCAGACATTTCCTTGGAAATGAAGGAAAATGAACATCCTAGATAGCCCAATGACTCCAGGAGGTGGGTTTTTCAGAGGAACAGAAATGGTGCCAGTGGTGATGGCAAGACACGAATTGGGAACGCACCCATGGTGGGTGCCCCACGGGCACAGCTTGAGGTTGCAGGAGCATTGCAAAGCTTCTGCCTGGTTTCACCCTCTTCGTTGGTCTGACACTAGTTGCATGCTCATGTCAGAAAGACACAGGAAACWTGTTGTTTACCACCCCACCCTGCCAGGGTAGAGCTAGTCTGACATCCTAGAAAGAAGATTGTCACTTTGCAATACAGTATTAGAGTGGGTGTTTTTGTGTATGTGCACTGACAAAAGATAAAGGGTGAGGTTCAGGCCACCTAGCTATGTCTGAGCATCACTTATCTTAATGTGGACTTCCTTAATCAGCAGTGGAAATAGAAAATTATTAATTTGCTCCTCCTTCCGCCTCTGTCTGATGGTGGGGTGAACCACATGCTGGGCAGACTATTTCTCTCCACTAGCTGTGAAGGGAACCCAGAGAGACTATCTCACACTTCAGTGTCTAATTTTAAGCTGCCCAGCTGAGGGTGGATTGATCCTAAGAGATTTCTCCTAAAAAGGAATGAGCAATGAAGGCCAGAGTGGTAGGGAAAGTTTTTTAGATGTGGTTGTTTAACTCAGTTTATGGAGAGCTGGTGTTTGGCAGCTTAAAAAAAAAAATGCAAGCAAGCTGTGCTGCAAGCCCTGCAAAGCCGTGCAACTGAGAAGGCAGGTAGTTGTAGGCAAATGATAGCTGCCCATAGCGAGAGAAGAGGGGAGGTGATGGTAGATCCTCTCCTTCCACACTGCCAGCAGTCTGGCTCAGGGTACCCCTCGCAGCACCACCAATGCTAGCACTGCTGGCAAATTTGTGCTGAACAAATTATGCTCGGAGACCCCCAATGATGACTTTAAAAACATGTAAGCATCTGAATTCTCTGAATTCGTTCATCCCTTTTGAAAATCTCCGGGTCCCGTTAAAGCATTTCAGGTTTGCACCTTGCAAGAGAGGATGATGCAAAATCACCGCTGGCTTTGGACAACTCTTCCCTGACGAGTGAAATTTAAGGCCCTGAGTGTATAGTCTGGTTTTAGTCGGTGCCAAGGTCTGTCTGAAGCCTGGTTGCTCTGCAGTATGCTGAAGGCAAGAGTCTGGGTTCAGACACGAAGGCTCAGATTTTGGGCTCTCTCCCAGGGACACAGCACGAGCTCTGTGCTGGAGGCAGATTCCTGATCAGTGATGTGCATCCTGGGTGCTGAGCCCTTCTAGCAGCCAGCGGGTATCTGGGGGTATCTCAGAGCACCTGAGGTTATGACRTGAGGAGTTTTGTGCAGGATTTCTGGGAAGGGAGAGGCACCGCAAGCTCCCCAGGACTCGATCTGCTGCGCCTGCAGGGTGCTGTGAAGCCAGCTCAGCACCGAAGCAGGCACCACATGTTAATGGCCTGGGACCCTCTCAAAAACCAGCAGAATAGACACCCGAGGGCCAAAATATGGATCTGTAAACAAGATAAACTCACTCCTAGCTGGGCCTAAGATGTTGAAGGCGAAAGTGAGGCGGTACACATCCCACCCAGGACAGAGCCTTCGAGAGACTGTCATGGTACCAGCATTGATGTCTCTCCTTGTACCGAGCTCCTCTGCTTTCTGTGGTCCCAAAGGAGGATGACACAGGGTGGTGACAACAGTCTGGGTAGGGGATCTGCATGTTCCCGGTCATTCTGGAAGGAAGAGCAGCCCAGCGACACATCCATAAGCACGGACAGAAAGAGCTAGAGTGCTCTCACACAGGGATTGCCCCTGCAGCATCTTGCCAAATGAAACCTGAAGACACCAACTATTTTGGCCTGGCTCTTCCTCAGGCTTTGGCCTCAGGTTGTCCCATGCTGGTGCTCCTGTGGTGAGCAGTCCGGCTTTGCACTGGAGGGCATGGAGGTGCTGCCYTTGAACCACTCCCAGGAAGGCTGCATTCCCCTTTGGATAGTTTATAGAAGGTGCCTGAAGCTCTACTGCGGCCAGATCATGCTCACAACCCTGTCCTGAGCACAGCCATGGGGCTACATGACATTACACATGTTGTCCCCCCACCATGGCTCACTCSTATCCCCCTAYTCAGGATGGAGATGAAGATGGTCCRTCCCTCTGCCAAACACCAGGAGATGTGTGGACCAAAGCCCCAGCCATGATTTCTGGGGATTGCACAGCCCGTTCGTGCTGGCACTTCCCCCTGCAGGGATGTGGTCCATRGCAGGAGGGCTGTGGCAAGGACGCAGCTTAGAAGAGAGTCATCGAGAAGATATTCCCACATACCGTGGTCTCGGCTCTTTCAGCACTGGGCTCTGTTTGACCCTTCCCAGGGCAAAGCTGAGCAGATAGCTACCTGCCCATGAGTAATGGTGACTGCTCATCCCATTCCCTTCCTGCCTGCTGGAGACCTGCCAGTTACTGTCAGTCTTTCCCTCGTATGCTTCGATTGCTGGAGGAAAAACTCCTCCATCCATTCTCGTTATCCCCCCAGCTGCCACGCTGGCTGATTTGACACATGGCTTCATCTCTGTTTTACCTGGAGCTTTGCAGGCTGCAGCACCCAAGAGTGGGGATGGGTTCCTGGGGGCCCCCGTGGATACGAACCACCCTCTCGTGCTTTGCCTTTTTTCGGGTGCCTCTCTGTGGGCTCTGCTTCCTCCTGTTCAAAGCAAGGTGGGGCTCTGACTCACCTGCATCTGGGTCTCGCTGTGCGGCAGGACTCGCCGTGGCTCCGCTGACTTTCCCACGGTGGCTGAGCCCTGCAGTGATGTTGCTGCTTCACCCAGGAGCTTGCGGTGGGCAGAATCCAGGGGCAGAAAGGCAATGGGTGTGGATTTTGCTCTGTGTACCAAGGAGTCATCGCTTCGAATAGCATAAACACTCGACTGAGCCATCTCCTCCCTCTCCCCCTTTCCCCTGGCTCTTTAACCCTCTTCTTCTCCGCATCCTGCAGGAAATAATTGCTATGTTGCTTGTGGGTTACCCTTGAAAAAAAAAATATTTGGGATAGGCACAGCCAGTTTCTGATTGCACAGACAAAAATGACAGGAGCCATTTAGGAGATGTGCTGCTGCCTGGGAAATCTGGAGTCTCGCTGTGATCCTGCCAATGGCCCCGCTGTGATACTAAAGCAGCGCCTTTCCCCCTCCTGGCTATTTCTCCTCCCCTGAAAGGAAACAAGAATCGGTTTTCATCATGGGTAAAACGTGCTAAAGAAAAGCTCAGGGTGGAACTCAAAGGCACTCAGATAATCTCCAGTTTTTTTCCTTTACATTTTTTGAGCGTTTCTTTCAGCCCTGCTGACGAGAGACTGATTTTCCTGTTCTGCCAGGACAGATCCTTGTTGATTGAAGCAGGAGTTACCTGTACTGTGAGATAAAGAGGCTTCTTGGGGAAAGAATAGAAAACATAAGGAAGAAAGCAATAAGATGCACAAAGCAAATCTTTGCTTCATTGTACAGCAACCCATCTCTCAGACTGAAACTTGGCCTCGGGACCCAAAAGCAGTTACAGTTRTTGCCTGAGCTCAAATCTGTTAGGTAAGACCCTGCAGTGCACTGGTAAGGCTTTTTGGAGAGAAGCACCAGGGAAAGGAGGGAGGAACTCTGGTTCTCTGGGAAAGTATTTGCATTTTGCAGTGCCAGGAACTTCCAATAGCTTTATCACTTTTGAAAATTTCTACCTGCTTTTTTTCCCATTGCATTACCTTGGGAAGCCAGGCATGCCTGTGCAATGAGCGGGTTTTTCACTGCCACACGGGCTGGGGGTATTGCAGCTGTGCAGCACAGGGGCAATTTGCTGCTGCACCGGACGGGGTTACTTTAACTGCTTCGCTCCTTATTTGCAGAAATGCAGGCAACTCCAATGGCAGAAGGTCAAGGGAGAAACCAGGCTCGGGAAGRTCTGCTGCAAGCTCTGTGCATGGGAACGAGAGTGTTGAGCTCTGGAACTTCTGCAGAAACAGTGCTCAGATCTGGCCATCTCTCAGCTTTGGGACATCTGAGATCTGCTCYGAGACCTGGAATATTGTCCAAAGTGTTAATCGGGACTAGATCTGCTACCTAAAAATTACTGCCAGCAATTCTACGTTCCAAATTAAACCCCATCGTAGCGTGCAAAGATTCCTGCAGTACTCTTCCTTGTGCTGAAACGCTCTCTTGCTCATCGTCAGCTGCTGGGCTGAGGAGACTGGAAGCACCAAGGATCTCACTTCTACCACCAAGTGCAGTGCATTCCGCACGGAACGAGKGCGCAGGAGGGTGGCAGCAGGAAGGTAGTTACCCTCTGGTCAAAGCCTTTCCTTCATGAGATTATCAAGTTGCAGAGAAAAGCATCATTGGGGCTCAGTGGGATGGAGGATGCTTGGTGTGAGCATCCAGGAGTGGACGCCACATCCTGACAAACTGCACACAGGCTTTCCTAAACTGGGAAATGGATGTCACTACTCCACCCACCCTGATGGAGAAGAAAATGCTGTGAAGGCTCAGGTAGAGCTGCAAYGTTTTCCTGCATCCCAGCAATGCAAAGGAGAGATGTCCTGGTGTTAGGTGAGAGAAAAGGACATGGCTGTGTGTTTGGGATGCCTCATGGGAGTCCCTCAAAAGGCAAGATTAGAAACTCAAAAGGGATAAAGGCAAGCTTAGAAAACACCAAGAAAAGGGCCAAGTGCGATCTTGGGTAGGTAACAACTTCAGTGCTCGGCAAGATTAAATCTGCAAGGACACATAACTGTGGGAAAGACACAAATGAGGGTTATACGATAGAGGAGCACAAAGTCATGCACGTTACTAGGGAATGAGTCACTGTGCCTCACACGGGACTTGTGCTTTCTCCTGACCCAGGCCCCCGGCTCCTGCGGTGGAGATGCCCCGGGGTGTGAGTGCACGAGCGCTGTGGGGGCTATGGGCTGCGGGTGCCATGCATATGCTGAAGCTCTTCTGCATATGTCTTGCTTTTATGAGGCAGGGCTTTCTGGTATGGGTTGCCACGTGTCCTCCAGCAGTGTGCCGCGTGGGACCGTGGCACTCCTAAGGCATCTGGCTGTGGGGCCGGGATGCCACRACAGTGCCTCTGCTTGGGGCGATCTCACCCAGCGTGTGGGAAACCAAGACAGAGGAACTTTGTTGAGCAAGTGTGTCCCAGCATGAGATGTTGGTACTGTGGGGTCGTTGGTTCTGTTGCGGTGTGTGGCTGGGGCTTGGTGTTTCCTAGGGATGCCCTGCACAGTGCAGTGTGGTCTCTGTGCCATGAAATTGGGAACTGCTCTTGGCTGGGAAGTGATGATCCTCTGGGGAGTGGCCTGGGGAAGTCGGGTATTTCTGGGCATGCCTGGGATCTGGGGGGAAGRTATCTCATGGGCCTGAAAATGGAGAGTGGGGTCTTCTCTGAAAGCATCATGGGCAGTGATAAAGGACTCAGAAGTTGCACTGTGGGATGGAAGAGGGGGCTATACTGGAGGCTGCTTTGCTGGTGGGATAAGGCTTTTCTGGCAGAGTCCCATGCATTGTTTGAGATTCCATGAGCTGTAGGACCTGTAAGGTTTCCAAGGACTTAGTGCTTGCTGTATTTTGGAGGAGTGCTCTGTGGGTACTCTGCACTGTGCAGCACCCCTTTTCTTTCCCTTGAATCCTGCTGCAATACTAATGCATTTGAGCTAAATCAGTGCATCTATCACTGTCTGTCCCCACAGGAGTCTCTGGCCTCTGACCCAGCCTCTAGAGGGGATGCACGTTTCATCGCATTTGAATCACACGAGGAGCACGTTGGTTGTCTTTTTCTTGCAAACTGCCCTGTGGTCTTTGTGTGTATCTACAGACTGCCGCGTCCAAAAATGAGCTTTTCTTATATGCTCGTACATAGGATACAGGTCCTAAAATAAAAACACATACTGGTTTTTTGGTATTCATTTTACATGTTGCAAATGGATACAGAGAGATCCAAGCACGTAGTTGTGTATCGGGTCCATTGCTGAGCAACTCTTTATTTCCAGATTGGAGGCGTGTGCTGAGAGCTACGATGACATGGCCTGCCCTTCTTCAGTGTCCAGAGAGCCTGCTCAAAATATAGASATAGAACTCAGCTGCATTAATTTGAGACACACTGCATCTATGCTAGACGTGGTAGAAGGCAACTTGCTCTCCTACCCTATAATTTATATGACCTTTCTTAGATATGCCTTCAGATGCGATTTGTGCCTGAAGAAGCTGCCAGTGGACTGGCACACATACTGGACATCACCAGTATGTACGYGATATCAATATCTAATCCTCCCAAGAAGTTCTGGATACGCTGCTCCTTAATGGACTTTTAGAAGACAGTTACTTAGGTACTACATTCAAACCCAATTGCACTGTGGCCTAGAAGCAGCTTAAGTAAGGAATGATCACAGTTGCCAATGCAATTTAGGTTTTGAACTGCTGCTGTATAAGGTCCACCCAAAACTGCTTAAGACGTTTGGGTTTGGGTGCTTTGCCTTTATGCTTAATCCTTTAGTGCTCACCCACCCTTCAAAAATCTCAGCAGAGCAGCAGAGGGTGTTCCTGGAAAGGAGCTCGGAGCAACACGGCATGGGGTGACGCCTGTCCCTTTTCCCATGCAAGGCTTCACAGGCTGTGCCAAGCCTATCTGATAGGCTGTGAATCCTCTTTTCATAAGATACTTGTCAGGGGTAAGGATTATTCCTCCATCTTGCCTTGAGTAAATGAACTAAACACACCTCGTAGCTGAGATCACGTTCCCCTTTGCCAGGTTTCTTCTTTGAAGAGCCGTCTTCTGAATGAGATCAAGAGGATGCTGCTTCCTTACTTCTTTTCTAAGGCTGCCACTGGTATTTATACGCTACAGTGTTCCCCAGTACTGGAAGTACAAAGTCTTTTGAGCATCCTGCACTTCAGCTATCCCCAGGTAGACTGGGTTTAAGTTACTGCAGGATGTGATGCAGAGACCAAATTCTTAGATGCTGTTGACAGCAATTTCATGGAGCAGRCTGGGAAGTCCCCAGAGCAGATGCAGCCTTAAATTTGGTCCTGATTAGCATGAAAGGTCTGGCCCCAAAGCTTACATTTATAGAGCTGCCCTGTAACATCAACATCTGACTCAACAAAAGCCTAAATATCCACCACCATGTACTCATCTTGCAAAAGGGGAACTTAAAGGATGTTGCTTGTTAAGTGGAAGCAAAACAGGAGAATTAAACTTCACAGGCAGTGTAGACTGTGCTTATCATATTGAAGCACAATCCCAGTATGTCCCACCAGTTAAAAAAATCCTTGAAAAAGAGCAGAAGGGAGCTGGCCTGGCTAAGTAGCAGGAGAAGGAGGTTATCAGAAGGTGTCTTTCAAATAGCTGAAGACAAAAATAGGAAAAACTTCATAACCTCTGCCAGGTTAAACATAAGCCATGCTAAATATGCCAAAAAGGAGTTGAAGGAATAACTGGCTGAAGTCAGAAGAATAAGCCATAAGTAGTAAGAGCATCTTCAAATAAATGAGGGCCTGCCATGGAGACTGGAGGGCCAATAAATGTCAGGGGTGAAAGAAGAGCAGGAAAGATCATGTATTTACTTTTTCTAATTTGTGATGCCTGTGAGAAATGGGGAAGATTTCTACAACATCCTATACCTGATGCAGGGAAACCCACACCACTGCATACCTGAGGACTGAAGGTCATGTCTGTATATAAAATTTTGGGGAACTATAGGCCAATAAGGAAAGGGTGATAAATGACAGACAGAYATCAGCATACAGAAATGTTAAGTGATACACATGGGGTGAAATAACCTTTTCTTCACATGGAAATGATGGGCTTGGAGATGACCATGACCACTTGGAGGGAACTCTATGATGGGCACCCAGTGACGGCTCAATGTACAACAGAGCTGCAGAAACCAAGGGGTATGTTAGAAATCGTTAGGGAAGGTGAAGAGAACAGAAAGGTGGCAGTGACGCCCCTACAGAAACCCATGGCTTACTCACCCTTTGCATACTCYATGCCATTCTGGCCTCCTCGTCTCAGAAAGGCAATAGTTTAATTGGTAAAGGTTCAGAGAAGGTCATTGCACATGATGAGCCGATGGCTCTGTCCCAGGTCTGTGAGCTGGGACTTTCCAGCCTGGACCAAAGAGAAACTGGGGAGGGTCAACTCATCACACTTTTTACATATAAGACCTAGGGAGCTTCAAACACCGCTCATATGAGCCAGGTTCAGAAGAAACTAAGGTGTGGGGKTTTTTCCCCACAAGCAGCTGTGGATCCATAGAGCAGTGGCACAGATGATGCTATTGATAATTAAATTTTTCATGGATTGAAGTGGTTACTGTAAAAGCTCATGCGAAAGAAACCCACTGAAGCTTGCCAAGGATGTAATGGTGGAGGAAACGTGATTTACAGCTTCATTCCTCATATTGGCACAAGGCAGAGCAGTCCAGACTCATCACTGCTGCAGGATAACAGGCTTTTACAAACCTTTCAAACAGATGCTTTATTCTTTCCTAACACTGTGGCAAGACAACCAAAATACAACCATTCAAAACAGGAAGCTTGAAGAAATTCCAGCAATTTTTATTGATTTCAGCTTTTCCAATGAAGCAAATACATACAGTACAGCCAAAACAAAACTCTGATACATTATTCTCACATACCTATATCTTACAGAATACACTGTATAGCTATGGACTGGTAGGCTAAGTTGGTCTCAAACTGGTGTGTGGACAGAGAGGAATAAAACTGCCTACTGCCTTCTACTCGTCCATGAGGCTTCTGAAATGCTGGGGTGGGTTGGATTGTACATACACAAAACAAACAAAGCATTTATGAGAAAATAGACCAAAAAGCTCTGCTAAGCCCAGGACAAACAAGTATGGTATTTATTTACATGGTTGTGTGTCCCGTGCACAAATCAGGCCCCAACTGCTCTCATTTCTGCTGTCGGCAGAGCTAACGGTGCTGTGAGCCGTGGTCCTTCCCTCCTCAGTAATTCTCCRTCACTACGACCCAGGGCACATGCTACGTGCTGTAGACCTGCCCTCATCCSTATCATTGGGGGTACCCCCTACCTTGGCTCTTAAAGAAGCAAGAAACAGGAAAACAGCTCATCAAAGAGGATGTTGCAGTTAAAAACGTGCCTTTAAGAAACGATACCTTCCTAGAATGAAAAAAATTTGTATTGGAGGTGCAAACAGCATCCATTTATGATGGAGGGAACCTCACCGAGTTCCCAAAACTGCTGGTTATGAGCAACACCACTTACTCCGATAAGTGATTTTCCTTTCTCTTCTCACAATTGGGCATCAGTGTCACTTCACTGACTTGGGTAGAGTCTGTAGTGCAGATTTTAAAAAGAGAGACTGAGAGGAAAACAGAGTTGAGTATCAGAGAATTTCCTGGGGAAGAAATAGCTGCAAAATAGCCCTGGGATGGCAGAGCGGTTACAATTCCCACTGCTCTCTCAAGTTAGMTATATTTTGAGGTATGAAAGCAGTAACATACAGCATCATAAAAAAAATTAGATTGAAGGAACCTCTCTGGTCTGCCCAGCTCAAAGCAGGGATAAGCTCAAAGCCAGATGAGATTGCTCAGGGCTGTGCCCAGTCATGTTTAGAAGATCTCTGAGGATGGAGACAGATTTTATTTTTATCATTTCATTACCTTTGGAAAAACAACTTTGCTGTACTTCATAAAATTTATGTGAATGATGTATCTGTCTCTTTGGGTCTAATACTTACTAATGAAATCTCCAGTACTTGTAAATTTGTGAGATGATCACACAGCTACAGCTTTTTGTGCCTTATATAGTGATTCAGTAAATCACATTACCAGTGAAAGCAGCAGCAGTGTTTTAAAATAAAGCTTAAGTAACTGCCAATTAGAATGAATTTCCTCAATATTCCATCATTACATTTTGTAGTTAGGTTTCCCCAATTAATTTTACAGAGAAAAACATTAGCTCCCAGGACTTCTGTTGAACATGTAATTACAGGAACAAATCTGAATGCAAAATTGCACGCAACATACTTTTACACCAAAACTGTAACAATCCTGCCTGTGGATAGTGCAGCCATTTTGGACATCCATAGTCTCTGCCAAAAACATTTTGAACCGTGCATCTGAGGATATACATCCAGCTAGGTAACAGCTGGCAGGTATGGCAAGGGCATGCCCACGGGCTGGGGCTCCTTTGCTGCTGTTTAAATACTCCTGAAACTGTCCTACCGGATTCTCCTGGTTCTAGCTCTCCACTTCAAAGGTGCTTTTTTTCTCTCTCATTTGGCTGGCAGCTCTGCGCAGAAAGCTCTCGACTGAATGTGGGTGAAGGCAAGCAAATAGTTGCTGCTTATTAAAGTGCACAAGATTAAGCCACCCTTTGTAGTCCAAGAGAAAAACCAGCTGGAAAATTATCTCCCTCTGTGGACACGTGCTCCCTACAGTCTAAACGGGGGACGAACGAGTGCCACCGTGCCTCTTAGGTCTACAGCCATGTCAGAGCAAATCTGAACTTCATGGACGGTTCTTCAGTGGGCACGAATCACCCCATTTCTGTGAAGTGAATGGGGACATGGTGATTTCCATGAACTGAGGAGTCTGACACTTGCAAAAAATGAGTCTGTTTTTCCCTTTCTAGACTCAGCTCCATAATTTGTCCTTCCCAAGCACCTCCTGCACCCCTGATATTTGCAAAATGGGGTCCTGTGCCCCTGCATGGTTTGAAGAAGCAATAACCATGTGTGTGGGACAGCCAGCAAATGCATCCTCAGCTGGTCCTTTCCCTGTGGATCTGAGTTGCATCCCCCATGGGGATGGATAGTGGATATTTTCCTTCTGGAGAGAGGAATATCAGCCTCTTTCATCACACAGTTACTGTCATAAAGGGTGAGTTGCCCTGTCATAAAATGAGCTCAGCAGTCCCCTATCACAGCCTTAGCATCACAGGGCGATCATGTAATTAAAGATACCGAGAAATAAAATATTTCCAAACCTGACTTCACACAAGTGCTTACATACCTTTGCATATTAATATTATGTCTTTACATTGATCAATAAAAACAAAATGTGATTAAAAAGGCCACATCCCTCACTTTTCTCAGTCCTGTGTGGCAGTCAGTGATCCCAGGGGAAAAACACTTTGCCTGTCTCCAGCTCAGCTTCTCAAATGCCACATTTGTCCAGGTACAGTCACGAGATTGAGTTGTTCCGGCACTCAGAATGGTTCGGGACCCAGTAATATTCATGCTCTGCAGATGTGTTGCAATTGTCCCCTCACATAGAGCTTCAGAGAAGGGTTACTGAGACCCGGGAGAGAATTTGCAGACGTCAATTTGCTTCTTGAGATAAAGAGTTCACGTGACAGGAAAGAAAATACTAGTAACTATAAGAGCTCATTGGAGAAAAACTCATAAGCAGAAAAGAAGCCCGTATTCATAAACGTTAGGAATAACCAGACTTTGTAAAGAAGAGTATCGTTGTGTGTATCTGTTTATAACAGCCATATGCAATGGGGGGACTCAACCTAAAATTGGCAATTTCTATATGTGGGTAAAAATAGGTTGTGACAAGTTGTTAGTGTGGCAGTATTTGGTGCAYGGATCGGGTGAAATTGGACAAAACTCTGCAAAGGGGTTCAACTGCACAACTCACACCGASTTTCAGTGGAAGACAGGGCACTAAGCCTGTAGGAAGATCCTACTCACCACATGTGCGCATGTATGTTGCCTGCATGCACACATACACAGTGACACGTACATAGTTACACAGACACACTCTTTGCAAAAAAAAAATAATTATTGACATCAAGAACTTATAACCTCAATAAAAGTCCCTTCTCCCCCTAAAAAGAAGAAAATGTTTAAAAATATCAGTATCATCCACATGAAATCCATATGTTTAGTTTGCTTTACAGTTGAGTTAAACTCAGAAACACTCTACACCTTTAACATCCTAAGTAATTGTGAAAGGGTTGTCTTCCTGGACATGAACCAATTCCAAATTCTGAAATGGAGAAAAACATTGAAAAACCAAAAACTCAGGTAATTAAAGCATTCAAGAAATATTTTCATTACATTCAAAAACAACTTTTAATCTTTTTTCTTGGCCTGTACCCAGTTTCTCTACTGCGCATAGCTTTTTCCCCTAGACTTCCCTGCTCCTCTGAGTCTCAGTGGAAACATTCCAACAGAGCAAGAAGTGAAATCCGTACCTGGGCAGAGGAAAGAAATGGGCTTTTGCAGCATTTTCTCCTACATCAGGACTGTGCTTAGTCTGATTGCAAAAAACATGTTGGGGAAGGGAGCAAATAATTAWTTCTGAATAATCTCAATCCCCATCATAGAGAGATATGATATTTGAAAAGTGCAGAACTGCTTAATGCTTTTCCCTTCAGTGGGAACTATGAATCAAAAGTACCTTACAGACTCAAGCCTCATTTCACACTGAATAAAAAATCGTAACRATGCCCTGGAAATTCTGCCTGTGATTTCTCTGACCTGGTTTCTCTATTGGGATTATTCAGACGTCAGTCTGTAGTTCCAAATTTTGACACGAGGATTTCGAGTAGATTATTAAGTGCTCAAAAAATCCCTGAGGGTGATGGTTAATGCCGTAGCATGTGTTGGAATTAACTGCACGTTACTGACACTATCTGGAGAACATTATTTAAAATTCAGGAATGAAAGTAGTGTCAGAGAGATTCCTGTGAAAAGACGCACCTGAAAGCATTTGGCAAAATGCAATCAGTTATTGCTTGGCAAATTAAAGTAAGAAAGACACACGAGGCGTAGTCAAGTCCAGCAGCTTTGTCTGTCCTATGGCATCTGCGCTGAGCATGTCTAAAATGCACAGCTGAGTACTGCGGGCAACATCTGCACTAAACACGGGAACAGCACAACTTCTGACTTCTCATCGAAACAAATGCTTTGCATTTTGGGCTGATAGGATGCACGATGAAAATCTCACAAACCCACATTAGGGGAGATTAAAACTAGCAAAAAGCTCATGGGGTTCATGCATTCGCTCCTTTGCCCCCAAAACAACCCCTTCCCCACCCATGAAGGCCCCGTTCTCACCTGCAGCCTGAACGTGCATGGAGAGGCTCCTAAAATCTGGAGGAAAGGGTCCTGAAGGTTGTTCCAGCTAAAGATCCCATCATGTTCTTATCAAACCCTTGCTGAAAGACATATATGAAGAGCAGTGAGTGCATATCGGTTTCAAAACTGACAGCTATCTATTGTTGTGAGAGAGCCTCCTGCCCCACTTCAACGGTTGTCCTCCCCTTAAAAAGTGTGCTTCATTCTCAGCCAGCTTCCTCTGTCCTCCCTCTGTGTGCCTTCGACACATGAACCATCATCCTTATTGATGGACTTCATCTTCCATCCGCCAAGAGCTGGACTTCTCCAGCTTTACCASAGGAAACCTTTACTTAATCCTTCACTGAATACTATTTCATCTTATTCCTCACCCTGGAAAAACGGCAAAGATATATGCATGATGCATATATCCTTGCAGACTCCCATCCTTCTCATCTGAAGTATACCTATGCAATGAACATCTGTGAACACAGGAGTGACTCAGTCACATCAAAATGAGTTGGCACAGGCTCCTGAGCCGAGCCTGGCGCAAGGATACACAAGCTCCTATGGAGAAAGTCCCTAACTGTTAATAAGAGAATGATATTTAGGTGCTCTCTACCTTCCTGCCCCCAGGGTACTCCCCTTTGTGGATGTTACTCCTTCTCTTTAATTTGGCCCTTTACTCTCTGCAGGTGCTGCTGCTGTTGCGTTGGAAAAACCCAGCTTGTTCAAAGCAAGCCACTGGGAGCTGGAAGCTGGCTCCGCGCCCCGTCTGGCTCTGCGCTTTCGCAGTTTCTGTTGCAGGGAGCAAAACAAATCCTAAATACTCCTCTTCTTGGTTGAAAAGATTACCCTGACTGTACGGGTGATGTAACCACAGGGTAGGGTTATGGACAGAGAAGAAAATGGGGGTAAAGGGAGGAGGAACCTTGCCAAGGATCTGTTGGGACGTGCTGATCCTACATGATGGACTGCAATGAAGAGAATCTCCCAAGCTAGTGCAAAACATCCAAGTCTGTTCCCAGCACAGAGCAATACTGTGCAAACATGACAGCACTGACCCCAGGAGCATCATGGAAGAGCCCACCTAAGCTAGCATCATCCCCAGGGTGCAAGCTGCCCGACACAGACGYGTTGCCGTCCACTTAGTCCCTAAAGTCAGTCCCGGCAGCTGCGGCTGCGACTCGCTGCCTCTTGCTCAGTTCTCAGGYGGGTGCCCGTGTGCTGAGAGCATCGTGGTCCTCCCAGCACCCTGGGCTCCTCCCAGCCCCTGCCCGTACTCGCTGCTGAATCATGGCCTCTGCAAGCTCACCGACTTCAGCGAGTGAGTCAAGACCAGGGTTGTTCTTGTCAGCTGAAAAGCAGAAGCATTTTCCTTACCTGCTTGAGCACACTCTGGAGCTCCCTGTTTGACCAAAGATCTGTCAGGAGGAGGCGAGCAGCTTCGGCTGCTTTTGGACAGGAGCTGGGAAGATGAAAGCAACCCCGGTGAATTATGGCAGGCCACAGAGCAGCAACCCACATGCATTACCGACAGCCTTTAAATAAGTGCATCTCCAGCTGGGAGGCTGGCTAGACTTGATGGAGGACTGTCAATAAAACCGTCCTTGCTCTCTCAGCAATGTTACGTGACAACAACCTCTGGGACCGGAACAGGACAAATGAAAAAGAGGGGAGGATTTGAGTGGAAAAACAAGCATTAAACTGAGCTGAAGGAGTGTTTCTGGAGTGTGAAATCTGGGAGAGGGAAAGAGAAGGGGAATGGTGCCAACCCTTCCCTGGAGTCTGTAGGGACGGTGTGGGCGAATCACTGGGGAGGGCAGCAGAGGAGCRGGCTCCGTGCTGCCTGGTGAGGACAGAGGAGACGGGAGTATTCGTAATAACAACATCTGCAACCGTAAGTCCTTACTCAGCACAAGTTAATAGATACTTGCTCATGTAACAGCTCCGAAACCGTGAGTCATAGCAGTACCTTTTATAATTTTGGAACATTTCATACGACAACCTAGATATAAACCTCCTTGCTGGTTCTTGTTGCTGCTCCTGATCTGCTGGACCTTGTCCTGCCTGTGGGAGACTCCTGATCTGGGATCAGTGCGACAGCCCCAGCCTGTCTCAGCCAGGGTGATGGAGAGGTACGAGACGAGACTCAGGACCCTCCCTGTACGATAGAGCTTCACAAAACATGGTGTCCTCAAAATAGTCCTCATCAGACTATGAGAAATGGGACTGACAGTGGTCATCAGGAACAACCTGGGACCTGCAAGTACCAGACTCTGAGTGTGAAAGGACAGGAATGTAACCGTATTCAGTAAATTTTGGGGCATTTCTCTAATATACACAGTGGTTATTACCAAAGACCTTGTAGCCTAAAAGAAATTAGCAAATTTAACCTGGTCATAAGCTCCAAAGGGACTGTGCAGCTCACACACGTTGGTATTGCGTGGAGGACTGGGGGAGCTGTGGATAGTCGGAAATTCCTGAGCGATGTTTTGGGACAGGAGAATTAGGTTTTATTGCAAAACCACTTCTCTGGTTATAACTGTCCTATGCTCTGTCACCAGAAYGACTATGTTTAAAAAAAATGTTGTGGCTGAAAAATTGTTTGTGGTTGAAAAGCCATTAAAAACCAATAAACCCAGAGGTATCTATCATTAGATGGTAAGCACACGCCTTTGACACTCTTTTTGAAGAATATGTTGTTTCATGTTGTTTCTCTCTTTCTAAGCTAAAGTAATTATCTTTTTTTTTTTTTTTTTTATGATTTGCTTCTAGTGATGCTAAGTGTGTACTTTTTGCCATTGTGACTTCAGAGCACACCTCAAAAGAATTTTTGTTTTCAAACCAAAATTACCAGCATCTGGTATCATCTGAGCCATTTCCAAATTCAGATGAAAGAATTTGTCCACTCTTAACTTGAAGGATTGATACTGTCTCTGTTTCATAGGGCATCTACTGCTACTATTTAGGCATAAAATGATTAAACATGAACTGATGGAGCTATGGTCACAACTTCAATATGTAACGTAGCATATCCTAAACAAAAGTGCTGGGAATATTTTGTGACTACAGCAGCGTAAAACATGGAGTAGAACATCAAGGACAGCTGATTTGGGGAAAAATTTTCTTAAAAACAAGTTACCTGAAAATCAAAGTTCATTTTAAGGACAGCCTGTTTTTTACAGGTAGAATTATTTGTAAAAATTTTTGTAAAGACAACAGGAAAGATGTCCACTGGTGGCAGTGGCAGCAGTCATCCAAAAAACTATTGACTCAACAAAACACAGACAAGAACCTAAGCAGAAAGAGATGGTGGGGCTGGGGGGAAGCATGAAGGCAGCATAAACGACGAGTTTTTTGTACATGCATATCAAATAATGGGGGGAAATAATGTTTCCTCAAAGGACAAAAATATCCAGAACCTTACATATGTCACAGGAGTTGCCAAGGAATTTTTGGAAGAAGGACTTCTCCAGGATGCATGAGTTTATAAAACTGATACCAAGGTGCAATCTTTGGAAGAAATGGGAAATTGGAAATGGATGAAAAGAACTCTCTTCCACAGAAAAGAATCAAGGAAAGACCATAGTTCCTTGAAAGATTAATTTTGGTAAAATGTTACGGTAGAATTAAACTGCAAAGTTAAATTGAATAATAGAAAAGGTGTGAAAAGTGAATGAACAAAGAGAAACTGAAAGAAATCAGTGATAAAGGGATTGTGAAACGAAAGACAAATCTGATGCTCTGAAGTTAATGAAAGAGATTTTGGAGAAAAACTTTTAGTGCATCCACTAGAATCCTTGAGAAAAATGGTAATTTTATCAGTGAAATAATGTTGCTTGAAAATGAGCAGAGGAATATTTTTCAGACAGTTGGAGAAGAAAGATGAAAAGGACATCAGACACCACAATAAATCAGTAAGAGTAGCTTGATTTTCAGAAACATCAACCAAATAAGGAGGTAATCAATATTTTGGCAACTTGAATTAAAAATAACAAAGAGTGAACAAACACCATCATCACTATGAAACCTGTGTCATAGATGAGGATATATGCAGGAGACAGAGGCAATTATTGAATTGGGATGCTCCAGGAAGGAGAAGAAACCACAGCTATCAGATAAACTGCTGAACTGTTGATGCCTTTCACTCAGAATACAGCTACGAAAAAACATCCAGAAAAAGAAACCTCAGCTTTGAGGAGTGCTGCTTGGCATTTTAGAAGAACATGGGAAAGGAAAAGATTCATAACTTACTTGTCTGTAACCTGGAAGCTCTTTCTAAAACATGAATACAAAAATGTTCGAGCATGTTAAACAAATGACTTACAGCTTCAAATACAACGAAAGACCAGTTCAAAAACATAGGTAAAGAAACATTTGTTGGGTGGCAGAAGAAGCATATGCCAGGGAGGCACTACGCAGAGACACCAACCAAATCRACTCGTGTTGGAGGTGAGGGAAGTGTATTCGCAGGGAAACTGAGGCAGATTAACAGACAAAACTCTGCAAAATACTAACAAGGTGCAACATGGCATGGTGTTCCCATGGCAATTTGGTCACCAGTGAGACCTTCTCTGTTCTCTGTTTCTGCTGGCTGTGGTGCTGGGAAGGAGGAGGTTGATAGCGTGGGGAGCATGGGGTCTGCACCCAGCCTAGGCAACAGCCCCCAGTAGAGGTGTTGGATCTAGTTATTGCCATCAAGGAGTGGGTGAGGCTCTTTCTGATGAAGGACTGGACAAATCCCACCTTAAAATTTCCTGTTTATCTTCACAGTCTATACAGGAAAGTAGGAAAAGTTAGCTAATTTGTGAATTTACAGGTCCAATTCACTAGAGGGGAGATCTCTTTCACATCTGCTCTATGGGAACAGTCTGAAATGATATGGCTTGAGTAAGTAAGATTACTTCTGGATGTAAATCGTTATTTTTTCATAAGGATTGAACAGCATAAAAATCTTTGGGGACAGAAAGAATAATGGAGTAAAAGGAACAATTCAAGTTTTGGACATTCTAAGAACTGGGGAGTTTCTCAGAAGCAATTTTTGATACAGACAGGAGGAACACACATCTCCAGAATTTAGTAACTCCTCGCAGTTCAGTGAGTCATTGCAAACAAAGCTCATCACACAAAACAGTCAAGACAATTAAGGTACGCAAAACCCCCGTTGTGCAACATTTTGCTGAAGTAGTAAATTAGCTGACAACCGGTCTGAGGGATCCAAAGCGGGACATTAGGTAGAAGTTAATACCATTCAAAACAATGAAGACTTAGAAGAGGGCTGGGTTTCATGTTAATTGGGCTTGTTGAAGAGTGGAAGCATATAAAAGCAGCAAACTGACCAATGTTAGATGGCTGAGGTCCAAACTAAACAAGGAGGCCACTTCTAATGACTGGGAGTCTCTCTGCTGCCATGAAACAAGTGGTAGATTGTAAGTGGTTTATCAAAGGATGATGGAGAAGGCATGTGAATGTCTTTTCACAACAGAAAACAATAGGTTACTTGAATAAGGTATTTTAATACAAAGGCAGATGATAGGAGAGATGAAAGTCTAGGAAGGAGAATACATGGTCAAAGACCATGTAGGTTTAACACCAGTTTGGTCAGAAATGAACATAATAGTTTGGCAAAGGTTGACAAGCTTTTGCACAGGGCTGTACAGAGTATGGATAACAAGCAGGGCAGAATTACTACCATCAAAACTCAAACCAAGTCCTAAAAGAAAAAGTTCTAAAATATGTTGGGATTGCTCAGTTGCTGTAAAATATATGTGAGTAGACCAGGGGAGGTACTTATAAATACATATAATATATATATAAATAAATATATATAAATACATATATATATATTTTTATATATATGCTTCATCATAGCTCCATCTTTGCCACTTGAGGTGGATGTTCCAACAGTAAGATGAACAAATCTGACTAATCTGAACATTAAAGCTGAGCACAATCCATTATATTGGTGGTGCTTGAATCTCAGACCTGACCTTCATGATAAGGTTTGCAGGCAGCTGTGAGTGGGTAGCCCAGGTGCTAGGGAGTCAGGCTGCCTACTGACATCCCCTGTTTTGATGACTGGAATTTTTAACAGGGTTTAAGATGTTGGTCCTTCAGTTCTGTTTAGAATTTCTTAAAATTCAACCAGCAAATTTCCTGAGGCCCCTTTACAAATCCCGCCATGGACGGCTCATGCCTGTTTCCAAGAAACCAGTGCTGAGGATTTGTGTCTACCAACATAGAGGAATTTTTTTGGCTCTCTCAATTTACAAGCACAGGGAAAGAATAATGGTTTACTATGGCTCGGAAGGGTATTGGGAAGACTCTGGGATTAATATGGCTTTGCACAGAGTGCATGGGCTCAAAAATGCCTGTGCACGACCCTCTCCATGCCTTCTGCCCCAAACTCACCCATTTCGGCACAGGCTTACTACATTGTTTAGCATGTTGCTTGTCAAGTAAGACTTTCCCAGGTGTGGGTTGGACATGATGAGGTTCCTCAGAGTGTAACAAGCTGATGTCATGATCTCGCCATAGCTGTTGGTATTTCCAGACTGGAATGACAGGAGACGTGATACATCTGGGAGCACCTGGTGAGCTAGAGAGGTGGAATGTTCCAATCAACATTTAAATAAAACCTAGCACAAGTGAATGATACTATTTTTGTTAGCACTATTCAGTGCAAGAATGCAGTGTTATCTCTGGAAGGAGGCACTAATAATGTTGGACAGTAATGGCATAATAGTCATCACTTGATTTTCAGAGACAAAATGAGTGCTGCAGGCCTCTGGAAGGGCAATGAGATTGGTCATGGATAGACAAGTCCAACTCATTTCCCAAAACACTATCAACCTCATGATGCTGCGGTTTTGTCATTGTCTATAAAGAATACCACATGCTTGTAGAGACTTTGAGATAGCACACATTTTGTTAATTAAGCCTGCAGATATCACCTGTAATTGTCCTTTTGGCCAGAAGAAATGACACTGCTTTGCCCAATTTCGGAGCTTGGCTAGGTTCTGTGATGGGGTTTACAAAGTGAGGTGGGCAGATATTAGAGAGTTAGAAACTAGACATTGTTCTGGAATCCACTGTGGTGGAAATTACTTACCCATGGTTTTGTGGAGAACAGGATGCCGGGACATGTTGCTCAGCAAAGAAGCCCCAGACCGGACAACTTCAGAGCTGTTGGACTGGAGGAGCCGTGCTATGCGAGGCAAACCTTTTTCCTTCAAACCAATCAATTGGCTCATTGCGTTGGACATCTAGGAGATAGAACAGAGATGTCTCATGACTTCTAATGCTGGGAGGACACAACTGGAATGAGGTACAAGGCCAGACAAACATGACCACACTATAAAATAAGCATCTGTATAATACCTTCTTCTGCTACTATAATCCCACTTACTTTGCCATTTACCCCTCTTCTCCACAGACATTTGCAAAGTCAGTCTCTCATCTTCTGTGATATGACTAGTACTTCTGTCCTCTTTCTGGAGCCTGAGTGGGGACAGTTGCTCACCCAACTGATATTCCCAAAAGCTGGAGAAGTTTTACCTTCTTCACCATGTTAGCCTTGCCCTTCACAATGCCCTTGCAGCTTCCTGCCATGCCACAAGTAATAGGCTGCTTTGGAATAGGAACAGCTAATGATATCTTTAAAAAACAAGCTGAAGACCAAAAATATTCATCTTGGATCCTGATCTCATGTTTGCTTTTGTAAATCTGTAAGATCTCAGGACGTAGCCAATGCAGATGGGTGTTCATGGATGTTGAAGCACATACCCTTAATAAATTGCCCTCTTATTGATAGAGTTTAAACTGAACTTCTCAGCTGCTGCCCCACCAGAAAGGCTGCTGGAGATTGTCACACCACCAGTGACACATGTCCATCAACAGTGACATGGGGATGGAGGGACTGGAAGTCAACCCTCTTCCAGTGGGCTGAGACCCAATTTTCCTACCATGCTCCAGGAGGCACATGTGCCAAGTTACAGATTCACAGATACAGATATCCACAGATACAGAGTCTGAGGAGAGATTCAGAGTTCTCCTCTATAAGCTAAAGGGTTCTAGTAAGCTTTGTAAGTTTGGCCCCAGCTTCCCTTTCCTTCAAGTGACAGCAAACCCAGCAACCCACCCCAGCTCCAGCTCTGAGCTGGAATAAGACCCTTGAAAAGAGAAGCCACTTCTGCACATCCAGGCAAATTCCAACCATTCCCTTCCAAAAGGCTGAAATGAGTTGCTTCAATGCTGTCAGAGCTGGGTTTTGTTTGTTTGTTTTCTTCCCCCCTGCCCAAAAGACATTCTCGTGTAATGATCTTGATTGCTGAAAGCCTTTTCATTTCCATGGAGCACATAGCTCCAGCCCCATTTCTCTGATCAGCTCTACCCGTACTGCAACAGCCTTGCTCCACCTTGTTAGTACCACTGTTTAGTTAAACTGCAAAAAAAAAAAAAAAAGTTCCCAAAGCATTTCACATTGAAAGACTTTTAACAAAAGCTCCCAGGAGATCAGAGCTGGCAGGTTAATGCTGTCCTAGCAGCGAAGGCTCCTTTCGTGAGTCACTCCGTGTTTCTGGGTGGAACGCTTCACACACGTGACACGCCTCTCCTACGTATGAAATAATTATCTCTTTATCTCCCTAGCCGTCTTATTTAAATTGGAATTGATGAAGTTCGACACAAACAGACAAGTCGAGGTTTGTCCACGTGAATGCAGCCTGTGAGGACATGCCCACGGTAGCGATATTGGGCACAGCAGAGCTGCTGTCGTGACGTGGCCCTCGCCGTGCCCTAGCTCCTGCAATACCCATGGCGTCACGCAGCCTCTGTCACCTCCACACTGCCATACCTATGGGTTAGGACATCTATCAGGGCTATTTTACAAGCAGCTCTGATGTGAGGACAAGCCACAATCCACAGCACAACCCACCCTGTTATTAGAGCCACCTCCCACTTAAAAAACACACACAGGTGGTGGTGCACGCACATCCTTTCTCTCTCCTTTAATGACATCTGTCCACATGTGCACATCTGTGCATATCTTCACTGGTGTCCTGGGGGGAGGGTGCCAATAGCTCTAGGTGCTGGTGGTATGACCAACCTAGAGGAGCCCCTGGAAAGTGTATCGATCTGGCATAGACCCTTGGAATGCTGATTATAGCTCTCCATGAGACCCTATTTTTGGCATTAATAAATACCTCAGCTGTAGCATCTACTGTGGAATGACTTGCAATAGTGCCCTGAGGTTTAAGGAGGACATTTTCCTTTCTGATTACTGTAAGGTGCTGACATGTTTGGCTGAGAACGTGTGCAGAGGAGAAAGGAGCGCTCACCAGCCCTCGGCTCGCAGTAAGATTCTGCAGAGCTCCAGCACAAGCTTCCAGGGTGGCATCCTTCTTGCTCTGATCCATCAGGGACAGGTAGGTGCGGATGGCATCAGAGTGGTAGAGCCAGCTGGGTCCTTTGGGTTTAAAATCCTCCTCAGGAAGGGGGACACCGTACTCGTCATTCTACAAAGAGATGAGAAACTGGAAGCTCAGATCCTGCTCCTTGCTTGCAGCCCCTGCCTGGGGCTAAATATCACATTTCCAAGCCCTCTGCGGCACATCTTACCTCCATTTTACCACTCCTGCTGTTGAAGCAGCCTGTGAGAGTTTTGTCCATATAAACGCTCCGGGCCATGTGGTTGAGCTGGGTGTATTTGTTGGGAACTTCGGCATCCAGGCGGTAGGAGAGGTTGTGCAGGATGCAGATGCAATTCTCCACAGACTGAAATCACCCCCAGAATAAAAATGAAAGCATCACATTAGGCAGAAAAATATGCAGCAGCACCTGCTATAGCTGCAAAGGGGACATATACCATGCCATAATTAGCTTTTTTTAGCAGTTATACTGTATAAGCTCCTGACCCTGCTTAAGGTAGCAATGGGTGGGAAAGAAGAAGGAGGTAGACATGAATGAAGGCCACATAGCGCAAATGCTATACCGTGGATCTCGGTGAGCTGACTGACTCAGTGAACCTTGTTAGGTCCCACTGCCACAGACAAGTTGATAAACAGGAAAAGAGAGCATGAGTGCAGAGGGTGGTTATAACAAACTGCCCGTCATGAAATGCCAAATCTTGAAAGTCTTCCTCTTGCCTTAGTCAACTGCCAATGACTTTGTTCAAGTCACAGCTACAGATTAGGGGATATTTTTTGCCAAGAACAGGCTTTTAAGCCTCCTTTACCTGGATGTCAGAGTCCCCAGTGTAAAGAGCAAGGGACAGGTTTCACTAGATACCTGTAACCAACACCAAAACATGTGGTTACATTTCCAAAAAGCTGTGTTCAGTGTGTGCTGCTGAAACTGGTATTCTTGCAAAAGCCGTCCCCAAAAAAGGATTTGCTCAATCCTGAGGTCATTTGAAATAATTTTGGTACTTTGCTGGGCATTGAGGACTTTAGGGTGTCTGGCTAGTATCACATTTGTAGAACCCCTGAAAATGTGGCTATAAACACTATTTTGTCCAAGGTAAGTGCCTTATACACATAGCAATCAGAGTCACAGTTAGGGGACTGGCTGAAAGATGCCAGCTCCTGGCTTCTTGCTGAATGTGATGCCAATCTGGGGCTTATATACTTGAGTCCTGCTGGAGGAAGAGATGTGGTGGTGGGAAGAGCAAGAGGTGGAGGTTAAGACGCTGGAAGGATCCCAAGGTGGGAGGGGAAGGGAGGAAAGCATTTTGGGGGCTCAGGAGCCAAAATATTTTGCTGTGTCTCTGTGTTTGTTAAAGGGAAATTGTAAAACCCACCTCTACTTCAGGCCCAGAGCACAGAGGACATGCAATCCTACAACAGATCACACTGGGATTTGGAAGGACAAGAGCAGCCACAAAGAGTCCAGTCCCCTCTTGTGTTTGTTTGAAAGGGATTTTGAGATATTCCCAAAGTTGCAATTATTAACTACAGGGCTGAACTCTAGCAAACAGCTCGAGGTGAGCTTCTGGTACCTTATCATCAGGTCGGTTAGAAGCCACACAGTTCTGGGCGTAAGTCATGACTGAATCGATCAAGCCAGGGTAATTCCTCATGGTCTGGCGCCCCATGTCTGCAGAACTCAAGTTTCTGAAGAAAGCCATTGCAGAGCATGTCAGGAGAGAAGGAGGAGAGAGAATTAGTTGGATTCACTTACTAGTCTCTATGGGCTCTGTTCTCCCTATGGCTATAATTGAATTTAAGGATATTTTTGTAGATTCAGCAAGGCTGGTGGACTGCTTTCATTTTGGAGGCCTTCTGTAGAACTGCACCRGTGCATAGCTCTCTTGTTGCTCTTTAGGATTGACTTCATCTAGAAAAATGTCCTGTTAAGGAGCTCTGCATAGAAGACATGCTCCTCGTGAGAGTAACTATCAGCAATATTTTGCCGTAGAGGCTATGCATGTGACGTTACACAGACTCATCACTTCCTTGGAGGTGTTTCCAAAAAAAAGACTCAATAAAGACCATCTGAGATTATTGTGAAAATCAGGAATGTGCAAATGGTTATAAGCATGGAGCTACAGAGGGTCAACAGCAATATTTGCATGGGAAACGAGGACAGAGATGCTGAAGAGCAGCAATCGCTCTGACCAGAGGAATTGACCAGTTTGTAATGTTGTAATGTATTCMTGGGCACTGGTTGCTGCCAGGACAGGGGAGTTTTTCCAGTAACAGGAAATGTTTTTTGTTGTTTTGTTGGGTTTTTTTCTTCCCTGTTTTATTGCCTTGTAGGTTGCAAATGAAAAACAAAGAGAGGTTGGCAGTCGTTGTGAGATATTCACTCCAGGCRTTCCAGAACTGGATTTGATGTTCACTGTGATTTGCAGCCTCCTCATTAACATGAATTCATCTGCAATCCAGAAATGCTTGAGCAGCAATGGCTCGAGCCCAGGGCAAACCCAAGGCTGTTCTCATCTCTGCGTTATGATGTGGCAGGGCAGTGAGTCAGAGCAATCCCGGCTCACCCCTCGGAGCAGGGGCTCTGGACCCAACTGCCCTGCTTTCCTTACTCAGTTTGCTCCCCAGTTCTGCTCCCCTCTTTTGAGCCTTTTGAGCTCCCTCGCTGACCTGCATCTGGAGGTCTTCACTGGGGGTGTTGGATATTACCGCCACAGACTGTGGTAAGTCCCAGGAGACAGAGCCTACCTTCAGGCTCTCCACAGAACTCCATGGAAAGCTCCTTTTACAAGCTATCATCATACCCTTTCCCTCATTTTAATGGGCTGTTTCATGGCATTGGTGGGTTGAGATGGTCTTAAAAGTGGAGTACCTCATATGCAACATACACCACACATCCCGATGTGCAACTGCACGGGGAAGGTGCCTTCCAAGACAGGGAAGGGAGCAGCACTCGCTATCTTTCAGACACAGTTCCCAGCCACAGAAGACGATAGTATCACGTCTCAAAAGGCCCCTACCGTATTCACTCATTTTGTTTCATAAGCAGATACAGCTCCTACTAGCTGCATGTCTGGTAAGGGTGCGGTCGGCGCTGCGCTCCCTCGGGGAGAGCTTCAGTTGATGAAAGTACCTAATTATACAGGGTATTTTTTTTTTCCCCACTTGTTCCCAGTGAGACAAGGAGCTCGCATCCAAGTGGAGGAGGGTGGTAGGAGAAACAGCAAGTCAGGGCAAAGATCCTCTACAAAAGGGCTCTGGTTTTCCTGTGAAAAAAATAAACTACTCTGGGCTCAATCTGCACCTCCTGTTTTGTGGATGACCCACCTGATGAAATGTGCCAGGAAAAGTTGAGGGCAATGGGTCTGTCTGTACTAAAACAGTTATTAAAATCAGTGGRAAAATGCTTGTTTTCCTCACACAGAGAATTCTGTCTTTTTGTCACCTAAAACCCAAGCCAGTTTGTTTTCTAGCAACCAAAATTTCCTCTGGAAGCCTCAAAAATCTAAGGGCAAAAAGCATCAAGTTTCCTGGTCTGAGCTGAACACTGTCAGATTTCACTATTGTAGCTCTCCTGTGACAAAGTAACTGATATTTTTTGAGCAGACAGCAAGAATGAACTTATTTAAAAAAAAAAAAAGCTACTAGGAAAAATATTTTATGTGTAATTTTTTTCTGCACCTTCTCTTAGTCAGGAAAACATTCTCAAAGAGAATTTTTTGTTAATACAATTGCAGTGAGCGTGTCTTTAGCTTATTGTAAGAGGAATTAGACAGTTTCAACTTTTGTCAACAGACACAAGCCACAGAAGGTCCCTGCTTGATGACTCACCTCAAACACCCTGTAGCATTGAAGAATACTTCTGGGTCAATAATTTCTCTTGTCCTGTTGCAGCTGCCATCAGACCAGCCAGAGAAAGGGATGATAACACAGTCTGTCAAGACGGGGAGGGCCTCCTGTATCAACTCTTCTTTTAATTCATCGGTGGAGGAGAGGTTCCAGAGCAGTCCTAGGAAGGAGATGGGGAGACAAGCTCAAGCAGAGGGTCACCATGCATTAGAAACTTTCTTTAGGCCGGAGTGAATTCCAGCCACAAAAACCTTCTTCACTCCATCCATCTTTGAACTAAGGGTGCAGAGGCTGCTCTAAACCCTAGTCTCTGTCCATCCGTATGGGAGACAGGCAGGACGGGCACCAGGAGCATGGTATCATGTGGAGGTGGGCGTCTAAGCATCCTCTCTCCTCCCAAAATTTGTGTTTATTGCCATTAGGTTGCAGGGGGAAGGCATTTCTCCAGGGATCTCATAAAGGCTTGCACGCAAGACCTCAGTCACAGCTGGGGGTCACCTGCACCAACAAACTCAGGTCAATCCTTCAAGAAAAGGTGAGACACCAATGAGATAACCTGCCCAACCATATTGGGATTACCAGCACCCTTGGTCTTCTCTGGGAACAACACGGCGGCCAGGGGTGCAGGAAGGCATGGGAATGGCAAGATGGCCACAGCTGTGAGGAGAAACTTGGGGCAGATGCTTTCCCCAAGGGCACTTATGATGTGAGGAACCCTTATGGGACATCAAAGGGCCAGGACATCCTCTGCCTTCTGTTTTAGGTTGCCATTTGGTGCGACAGGAGCATAAAACATCCTCTTTGTGCTATGGCAGCACAATGGCTACTGGGCCTTCGTGTGCTGGAGCAACACAGACCACAGGCAGGGAGGAGCACGGTCCTTGCTGAGGGCTGATCAGTCTCCCGCGTACCTGTCAGTTGTTTCTGAATTTCAGTGTTCCCTGTCCTCCGTAGGAGGCTCACACACTCCCTTATTCCATTCTGTCGCCGGGTTTCTATCTTGTTGGTTGGATTCTTGAAGACCAAATTTCGGAGGGCTCCAGCTGCCGCCCGCTGTACGTTCTGGTTTGTGCTACGGAGCAGCTCGACGAGCTTGGCRATTCCCCCCAGCCGATAGACCTGTACCAGGAAAGACATGCTGCCATCAGCATGGTGTGCAGAGCATCGCTAGGACAGAGACAACTAGAACTGTCATGGCAATGCAAGGAGTCGACATGGCACATGCTCAGGGGAGCTGGAAAAACAGACCTGGCAGCAAAGGATGGCTAGAGCTTGCAGATGGCATGTCTCATTCACGCCATACGTCATGAGCACAAAGGTGCTGGCCTTGAGGCTGGAGCTTAAATTCTAGAAGTGGGTATCTATGAGCAATGGCCATGGACCAAATCGTTTGCTGATGTAAATGTGCTTGCTCCCACAAACTTTCACCTACCTCCATCAGTTTGCATCAGGTGAAAATGTTGCTCTGCCTATCTGTAGAGGCCATTTATAGCAATATAATGACATGATGTGGTAATTTATCTGCATCCTGAAATCACAGGCTGAGCTTAGAGGGATGGTCATGGTACAGTGTAAACACCCTCAAGGTCYGCCAGAAGCAGTACTGGGCCATGCTCCAGCACTCAACAGGGGCAGCATCGGACAGGGGTGTGAACCCSGACCTGCAGGACACCACACACATGCCAGGGAGGTTTGAAGGCAAATTCCTCCAGCTGAGCTCTCCAAAATGATGACGGTTCCSGCTACAGGATGCCCTCTGTACCAGGTCTCCTGGGGACATGATCCCGCATGGAGCCCCTCCTAGCACAAACCAACCCATCGGCTGGAGATTTGCTGACAATAGAAAATGAATGAGCACCTTTCAGAAAGGAAGGAAAACAAGCATGCGCTGGGATGACTCACATACCTGCTCTGACACATCTTTCTGGGAAGCGATGGGACAGGCCAGTGCTCAGAGAGAGTGTTTTCAACGGTAACGAAGGGTGTGGCCACCCCACAATTAGCGACTGTAACGTGGGCTGGGGTACCTGCACTCGGTTCAGCCTCAGCAAGGGCACAGAGGTACATCCCCACACTGTGCCAGCATGTCCAGCTCCACTGTTGTGCCAGGAAGTGAAAAGCCACCTCTATGGGGATGGCATCTTGATAAACCCATGTTTGCATGACTGCAAACACGCCAGGGTGGGGATAAACTTTTGTGACAGTCTTGCTACAGCTGATCCATCCTTGAGACTGCCTTCTTTGTTCATGTTGGAATAAATTTAGTAATTGGAGAGTAAGAGCATAAGAAAAATAAGCYGCTCTATAAGAAGGGCTTCTGTTTGATCAAATATCTTTGTACATGATCACTAATTAACCCATTGGCTTAGATGGCTGAAAATGGCTGAAATGGCTGAAAGTGGCTGAAATGTCACTGAGCAATGCACAATGAAGATCTGCAGCTCTGAGATAGCAAAAGATTCATGTGGAATAGGGTGCAACTGCATCCAGAAGAGGACACTGCGTCTGGATGGCTGCTCCCATATCACCAAAACCTGTCAATCTGTGTCACAGCAGCTTATGGTGGTAATGTGGACACAGTCTTCTCTGCTGCCTGGTAACTATTCCCCTGTGTTAAAATCCTGACTGCCTGCTATTAAGAGAAAGTGGCCACTAGCAGTTGAAAAATCTACTTAATTAATTCCTGAGTGTGACTAATGAGGTATAAGGCTCCATCATGAAAATCAATGGGACCTATGGATCCTTGGTACTGAGGAAAACCAGTTTCACCCATCTCATGTGCCATCACATCCAGTGTGACAGCAGAGCTCTGAAGGAGTTTGCTCACCTCTTGCTTGGCAGACTCATCCTGAAAGCAGGTGTGCTGGAGGAAGTAAGCACCCATGGCCTGGTATTTGTCATCAGAGGAGCACAGAAGTTGTATGGCTTTCTGGATGGTCATTGTACCGCCGTCTATCTCATCACCACATATTCTGTGTTAAAGAGAAATACAGCACTGGTTGAGTGCTCAGCCAAAATGGCTACATCAGTACTGGGAATTATTAAGAAGGAATCAATTACAAAATGTAAAATATTATCACATCACCACATAAACCACATGGTGCACCCCTCGTGCATTTCTCTGTCTCAAAAAAAGAGATCATAAAAGTGGAAAATACACAGTGGAGGACAGTAAGGCTAATAAATTATGGATCCAGTCTATCCAGAAACAAAGGAGACAGAAAATAAAAGCTGAGCTGAGGTGCTAGATGTCTAATCATGTCTAAAGTGGAAGGTCTAATGAACAAGAACCAGTATTCACTGTTCCTCAAATAAAAGAATTAGTGGACAAGAGTGAAACCATCCGTCAGGTTATTAGGACAATCTAAAGTAGGCAGATGCTTTTCCCACAGCATGTGATCCTTTGATGTGAGATGTGGTGGAAGCAAAAATGTGAGAGCAGTTGATGGTCTCAAGAGGCTAGAGCAGATCCCTTAGGAAAAGGCGACAGGCATGTCTGGAGTGATGGGTTGGACAAATATTGAGTTTATGAAATACTAATAATAGCACTGAGACATCCTGCTCCCAGGGAATGTTTACATTGGTAGTCTCCAAGCTCTTCATAAAAGTTGGCCACTGTCATCATCCCCTGTTATAGGTAAAGAATGTGCCTACAGACTCCAGAGGAAGGATATGAATACCTCTGGCTTGGAGCAGGACTGAAACCTTGGGAAAAAATACAAACACCTGAAGATTTGTCCACTTGTTTAGAAATATGAAGGTCCTGCTCTCTTTGGCTTGTACTTATTTAGCGTCATCTGTGATGTTTTAACCACATAAAATTAGAAAAAGGTACAAACTTTCAGACTGATGAAGGGGCTCTGAACTGCAAAGTTTGTCTGTGTTTTCAATTATGTCATTTAGTCTAATAAAAGTTACTATCTCTTCTTAGCATCTTTGCACCTTAGGCCTGCAGCTGGCTGCAGCAGGATCTCCACTCACAGCAGCAGTGTCTGCGTTAATTTGCATSAGAGTAAATGACCACACAAAGTTGAGGAATGAGAAGAGTAAAACCTAAACTCCTGTTTGGTTATTACTATTTCAGCAGTGACGGGATACAAATGGGAAACGCTTTGCTAACAGTGGATGAAATCAAAGAGTGTGGGGGCTTTGCTAGGACAACAAGGTCATCATTGTGCCTGACTGATGTTATTCCCCACTTGGGATCCAGTTGTGACTGATGGGGAGATTTACCTGGAGACTGGGGAGATCAGTTCCCGTTTAAACCACATTAATTTGTATACAAGCTCTTGCTCCATGTCATACTAGTGAGTGACTGTGTAGAGGGGCTGATCATCTTCAGATAATCCCATGGACTAACAAAACAGAGTGTTTTTTAATAAGTTCATTAAATGAACCTATTACATTTGACGTATTAAATATTACTACGAGGGAGTGGCTTCTTCTAGGCACAGGATATGCAGACATATTTTGATTGTGCCAAAGAAATGTTAAGAATAAAGGTCTAGAAAGGACACCCAAGTGTGGTCACCACCACCAGCAGCTTACGATAAGATAAAATATTTTGTCCTTAAGCATCCAAACGTTCACCTCCACATGGCACAGGCCAGTGAATAATATCCACAATTCTATAGCAATTTTYATACAAAATATCAAAAGCCAACAATTATGCTGTGATACCAGAAGACAGCATGAAAGACTGTTTTGTCTCCTCTACCCTCACTGGTATAAAGTTGCACCCAATTTAAATTACTCATTTAAGCACCTGTGTGGTCAATGGAGAGAAATAGGTGCTTCCAAAGAACAGGTTGCCTTTGTGTCTTAGACATTTTTCCTAAGACAGGAAGACCTGCCCACTGGAGATACCTCTGCCTCTGTTGGTATACAGGAATGATGACAACAGTCTTGGACTGAACCTTAAGCATTCAATGTCTAAGGTTAGATGAACCTCATTCCACTTTTGTTTCTACACTAACAATAAAACATCACTTCATCATACGATTTTTCATCACTTTGAGCCTCTAGCAAAACTTGGCTCTAAGAAACTTCCATTACACTTGCAACAAGGAAATACAAAACTGGAAAGGCAAAGTTTAAACTAGAAACTATGGAACCTCAGAAATCTTTGGTTTGGATCCAGGATGCTGTGATTTTCTGTTAGTGTTTTTCATGCTCCTGAGACACACAATAGAGCTGAGACACTGATGGATCCAGCATGAGTAGCACCAGAGGGACTTCTTTGAGAATTCAGACCTAGGCTGGCAGAGTGGGGAGGGAGGCATGTTAATAAAAATAGGAGGTCAGTGGCCATGCAGCATATGTAATCATGGTGAATTTTTTTTCTCTTTTTAATTTACCAAATTGAGAAAACCCCTAAATCAGGTGCACTTTTTATGAAAAAGAAGGATGTCCACTTGATCCAGCTACTCAAGGAAGACAATTTTGTACACATCCACTCCATAAGAGRGCCAAACCCTCCTTCAGCAGGGAAAAACTAGCCATCCAGGTCCAGTTTTGTGTGGGAAAAGACGGGGAAGGTTCCGTTTCCCCTGCTGGCTCACCAACAGGAGAAGTTCAAAGGGGGTAAGCAGCCGGGCTCAGTCATGCTGCCTGAGAAGAAGCAGTGATTTCTCCCAGCTGAGAATATAACCACCTTGGCAAAGCCCATGCTAATGGGAGATTGTTCATCAGCCAGTCACGGATATTCCTAACCAGATCTACACTACGAGAACAACAGCCTGCTCCAAGACAAATTCTTGGACTGTGGCCATCTCCAACCTGGGCCAATGTGCCTGGTAGGAAGAGCTCCAAAGGTTGTTCTTCTTCCACAAGAAAGAAGCAATCAGAATAGGGAGAGACCTCAATTAGAAATGATTCAACAGGAGACAAATTAGATGATCAGATTCAGGTGTGGAAGGGAAACAAATACTTAAGAGGATCAGTATCACAGAAAGGCAAATTCCCTCATTTTACACTAATGCCTTTCRTTCACTTTGTATTAGCAGACTGGTTTGTGTTAATCAGATCTAAGTCTCCATCCTGGTTGTTAGGGCTACGAGCCCCAGGAGAGGAGGAAGACAGAAAACTCTAACGAATTCCATTGTTCATTAATAAAATCAGAGGGAAGACACTCAAAACAGTGTCTAGCACATCCAAGCCTTCCAGCGTCAGGCCACACTGGAGCAAACCCGATAGCCATGCTCCACGCCAAGCAGCCGCGTCCATCTCTGGGACATGTGCAAYGATATGAACCCTGCCAGGACAGCATCACGCACAGTGCCACAGCAACTGCTTTGGATGCAAAYGCACAGTGCAGACAGGTTCACGTCACAAGGGGCCAGCACTGTGAAATAGTCGTTTTTAGAGGCAGTTTATCCCAAATAAGAACAAACCAAAATGAAGGTGCCTATCATCATGCTTGGTTCTGCTTTCATTGTGTGGCATAGTCCTGGAGAACTTATTTTTTGATACTGATCACCTTTATTTATCCCAAAAGAGAGGASATCTATCAGAAAACACCCTCAGTACCTTTTCTGAATCTTTCAAATGTTGTAACATTTCCAGAGAGACTGAGCTCCTGCCTGGGAATGAATAGTTACAGGGGACACACTGTCCCCGAACTTTAGCCACAGCTCACAGAGGCTGCTGCAGCTCAGCTGGGGCCAAGTCAGCATCACCATAGACAAGTATGACCATATGGAAAATCCAAAGGGTTGCCCCAGCCTTTACTGCCTCCTCGTAGCTGCAGCCAGGGTATTTAGGGCCTTTAACAGAGTAGCACCAAGGTATTACATATTTCCAGGTGCCTTGAGAG
The DNA here is from genome assembly GCA_030449065.1 of Oceanodroma leucorhoa. Classification (NCBI taxonomy): domain Eukaryota; kingdom Metazoa; phylum Chordata; class Aves; order Procellariiformes; genus Oceanodroma; species Oceanodroma leucorhoa. The sequence continues at coordinate 1,027,924 of JASVER010000166.1, forward strand.
ACACTTGCTTTCACATGATCTCTAATGAGGTGGTTTAGTCTCTTTCTCCCATATACAGAGAACACCAAAGGGAAATGCAGCCACGTCTTAAAACGAGGCCAAAGGTGCATGTGGTATTATGGAAGACAACGCATATTGTAGGTGTCCATTAATGGCTTCTGATCTGTATCAGCAACCCTTAAGCTGGGGAATGTCTGCAGACACCCCAGCTCACCTCTTCATCTTCACAAATGAGAATACCCTGAGTCCTTCACAAGGGGTGAGATTAGTCTGGCCTCTCAGTAATGTCTCCAGCTCAGATACTTGGGTTTCCCCTGAAGTCAACCAAGAGGCACTGACTTTGTTAGGGGGTAACTCACTGACCTACCTCAGATTTCAGCTCCCTTGGCCACCGACTGCATCTCTGCAAGGGCAACAGGGGCACCGAGCTCAGGTGCAGGCATCTCCTAAAGACACGATACGCACGTAACCAGTTGACTACTGCACAGACTATTGCAGAGCCACAACCACCACGTATCAGGATCTAGCCTGGCCCTGGGCTGTCAGGGCATGTGGTATCTGAAGCACTACGTGCAACACGTCTGCAAGCAGAACTAATACAATGTCAGGTGGTGGTAGCCACAGTTTTCTTGTGCTCAAGTTCCAGCTGGAGGAGGACAAAGACTCCAAGTTTTCTAGGATGCATTAAACATCACATCCTTTATTACTGCTTCTTGTTATTGCTACCTGATGACCAAGGAGGATGTAGAAATGTTTTTCCTGACTGGGCTGAATTGCAACATGTTATTTAGCTAAAAGCTGGCTATCTCAAGATGACACACTGACACTTGGAGGATGTTGCAAGTACCACCYGTCAGAGGAAATGGTTAAAGCTGGCAAATATGCGTAGTGTTCACCAGCTGCTGAAACCACTGTTGCTGCCAGTTTCCAGGATGAAAGGCTGCAGATCTGCGGGATGCCACGAGGGCCCAAAAAAGAGAAGGGTTCCAGGGAGAAGAGGGAGCCCTGGACACCAAGAAAATTCCCTCCAGCTCTGTCAGGTAGAAGGACTCACTCCAGAGAGCCGTATTGTGGCAAAATGTGAGTGCTGCTCATTGAGAACTGCCTTTGGGCAGGAGCCACCAGAATAACCTGTGAACTTCTGAGCCCAGGACAGATATACTGAGCTTGGAAATGTTGTTCCAGATATGACATAATGCTTACAAAGGCTTAAGCCCCTGAGTGGTTATAGAGAASTATGTCTGGAAGGGACATCAGAAGGTCCCTCTCTGCTCACTGAGGCAGGATCATAACAACAGGGGTGGTGGAAGAGAATATACTTCAGAAGGAGGTTTCTCAAAGCCAGTCAGTGCTGTTTATCCTCCTGATCTGAACAAACAGTGCAAAACTCAGATTTCATCACCAGAACCAATACTATGGGGTGAGTAAAACCCTACATCATAGTTTAGTTTATCATAGAATCATAGAATGGTTTTTCCCAAAAAACATTTAGGTGTCAAACTACTCATCAGCTAGCTGGAGGAAAGGTGCTTTYATCAACTAGAGTTGCTTCTGTAAGAGGAAGGACTCTTCTGAGAGATAGTTACCAAAGAGACAGCTCTTCCATGTCTTACACAGCCAAAGCCAGTTCAATAAATGGAAGCAATCACACAATCAAGAATAGTTCYGGAAATTAAATAACTTTGCGACCAAATGCAGAGGGACTGTTCAGTACAGATAGTTCGACARTTCTTGCATGCTCAGTATTTTTGATATCTACATGCCATTCTCACTACCTGAGAACGTCCAATGACCCTTTTTTATTTCACACCATCCAAGGACATCAGATCTGTAGCACAGGACACCTGAGAAGCACCACTCTTGAACCAGTACTGGCACTGTCCACAGTCACTGCATTAGAGAGCAGTTTTGTGTCACAGACAGACGCAGTGGATCACAGATCCCACTGTAATCACTCTCACAGCAATGGAAGTTACCCCACTGGATCACCTCTGAAAGTGTGGAAAYTATCTAGCCCTTCACTTGCTCATAGAGACGGTTTGCTAACCTGCAGACAAGATATCCACCTACACAGATTTGCAGCATGAAAACTGAACACAAAATTATCCTTGTTACAAAGGCAAAAACTCTACCTGAAGAACTACTAGAATAGGAAGAACAGAGCCCCAAACAGGGAACTACCAGCAGCTATTACCCAGCTAAGCCCTCTTCCTGCGTGCAGAGGTTAATAATGGGATGCCTACAAGCAAACCTCTCCCTGCTCAAGTATCAGGCTATCCAAATGAAGATCGAGCTCTCCAAGTGCAGAATCCTCCAACCAGAAACAGTCCTACACAGCAAAGAGAGCCTGGATATGGTCCTAACCCATCTCTGAGGGCCCCTTCCCAACAAAAGCACACTACAGACCAAGGCTAACAGTGACCTGCCAGAYACTTTATAAGGGCTAATGGCCTTCCAAATAAGCAATTTTTCCAAAGAGGACAACTCCTTAGTATGTTTCCAAAACTTTAAGGACAACGGCTGCCAACCTCATCTCCTTTGAGCCAAGAGCAGAAGCTCTTGTACAAGCTGCCCTCTGAACTAATCCAGCTCTGCAGTGAGTTTCACGCGAAGCAGGGGGGTGTGCCCCAGCCAAATCAGATTTACGCAGGGGACACAGCCCCAGTTGAGCCTACGACGTTTCCACATCAGAACCAGTTCTGCCAGATGAACCATGCCCCAAGCCAGGAGAAGTGTATAAATGGAGCCACTCCCTAACCAAAGGGCATGCAGCGCTGGAGAGTATTCCTCTCACAACAGCAGTTCTTCTCTTCAGAAAATGCCATTATTCTTCAAGTGACCTTTCCAAAGCAATGACCAAGTCTACAACCGTGAGCGCTGCGCAGTGCAGAGCAGGGCTTGCTTTGGAGACAGCCTGCCTGCCTGGGACTAACTTCTCAAAAGCAATATTTTCCCTAGGCAGAAGCCAGCCGCAGTCCCATGTTTAATCATTCTGCCATCCCTCCCACTACACTTTTATGCTCTTTAGTCAGAAATTCCCTAGAACAAGTTACTTCCAGTTTATATAATGTCTCTGTTTCCTATTCCAGAGGAATTACAAAGCTTCTGACAGCAGCAAGCCAATGCCACSGGTGCTCCAGGCTGGCCAGGGCTAATTTTGCATGTGTTAAACATGAAGTAACTGGGCACTTTTGGAGAGCTAAGGTTTCATGACAACATGCTAACGGCGACTGACAGTTCTTGGCATACACACTCTGGGACATACTCCTCCTACTCAAGACAAAACAAGAGAGGCTGAGCAGAGACTTAGCCAGAGAAATCTGGAAATCAACCTTCAGATGTAAAAAGGGCATGATCTGGCTCACACTTCTGACTGTGAGGGGGGATTTTCTCAATATCTACATCACGCCTTGGGTCAACGGCTCAACAATCTCAGGCCTTTGGTGTGAGTAACGACAAAGGTTATGAGCCCTGTTAATTAGTCTCACATTTATGCTGCAGTGTGCAAATTCTCTTTCGGACCAGAGACCATCAGGAATGAGCTCGGGAGCTTCTAGGGCTTGTGTGACAAGCTGCCATGTCTGTCTGGGAGTTGTGATAACTTCTGGGTCAGTGCAGAGCAGGCCCTGTATGACAGCGGTGCAGCAACGATAGTGCAGTAGCCCCTGGGAACGCTTGTGGAAGATGCAGATCCTCCATCTCCAGCCCAATAAAACATTGCAACCTTGAACTGCAATGTTTTGCCGTTCAAAACACGCAAACAACAGTCTTCCAAGACTGTGGTTTCTGCAGACCAAATCTCTTCCAAGACTATGGCAGAATATGGTTGGTGCTCCAGAGCCAGAGGCAGCGTAGCCATCAGCATCAGGGCAGCTTTGCATCAACATCACTATAATGCCATCAAAACCCCACTAGGTTCTTTTTAGTGAYAGCTCTGTTGCATTGCACAGATATATCAGCTTGGGAGTGTCTGAGCTCACTGGTGTGTTTTACATGCCCTATTGTTGCAGGCAACGTTTACAAGAAGGGACCTGATGCTGAGACATGAAGGACCATCCTCCACCCCTCAATAATTCCTAACCCCAATGGGTCTGGATGCTCTGGACAGGAAGGAATTGMACAGCTGCTGTTCCCTCCTCTTTCCTGGCTAGGTAAATTATTCCAATTAGGCTATTTTTTCTGGAACCCAAATCAGACCTTTTGGGTGAATGAAGCAAGGGGTGGGGGGAAAGGCAGAGGGGTAAATACAACTGCCCAGCAGGTTTTCAGCTCTRCTCTGAGTCAGACCCTCAGGAACCAATTCCTTCAAAGTTAGTTGATTTCTTAGGTTTGTTTTCTGCCAAATCAAAGCAGTGTGACAGCCAGGAGAGGCACCCAAACTGCACACCAGKCTTTCCGCTCTTCACCTCCCCACCCTCATCTTGCAAAGGAGCTGTCAGTTAATATCACCACAGAGACAGGGGGATCATCTTGCCCAACATCGCGCAGCTACAGCAGAGGTATATACACTGAGCCAGTCATATTGGTTTCCCTCCATAGCCCATGAAAAGAAATAAGCCCTTTAAGAGTGTGACTCATCTGACCCACTTTAGACTCTACTGCAGGTTGCGATTAAGCACCGTGTGCACTGGTGAGCAGATCTCYAGTGGCTATAAAGCAGCTCAGGTGACTAGCTCTGATGGACAGACCTCCACAGCAGATGTCTACATTTACTCAGATTCAGCCCACTGCAGCAGACTTACTTGGAGCTGGACTGAGCCTGTCCATAAACCGCGTCCTGCTTGCAGCTCATCATGGGCTGGGCATAGACCACATCTGGCTTGTTGCTTGAGGGGCAGGAGAAGGCCCGTGCTGGCATTTTTTTACTTGTCCTGGTAGTTCCTTGCTGGGTGCTACAGCTGCTGTAGATGCTCTGGCGGTTCAAGGTTGTCTTGTGTTCTGCCCGGCCCCCCACCTGACTCTTCCTCAGCGTGCCCCGGGGCGGTTCGCAGTAGAGGTCGGGCTCGCTCCGACTGCTCTTGATGTTCTGCACAAAGCAGTAGTCGCTGCCGGCCCTGGCGGGGCTGCAGACAGCCTTGCTGTAGTGCTTGCTACCCCAGCCCTCCATCTGGCTGTACGAGCTGTAGCGCCTGTTCTCCATGTCCCGCTTCAGGGTCCCGTTGTACAGCTGGTCAACGAGAAAACAGGAGACAAAAAAATTAGGAAAGGGTTGAGCTGCAGATCGACATTGCCAAGCCCACTCCTRTGTGGGTGTCATGACTACCAAATTCTTCTGCTTCTTAGGTATTTTTTGTGGCCCAAAATTTATGGGAGGTTAGCCCAYCTGCAGCTCTTACAAAGGTGCCAAACCCTCCCTTGAAATCTGGGGACACTTAGTGATCAGGATATGGCATCCAGGAGCTTGAAAGCAGAATTGAAAGCTCAAACATGACCCTGGCATTAGAGAAAATGCCTTATTTCCAACATATGGGGTCTAACCCAACCTGTAATTAGAGGAGCTCACATCACAGCTCTTGCCATCACTGAGAATGATGCCCCATTCTGACCTTCTGGCACTGCCTGCATTTATTTTTAATTTCCTTATGCTATTTTGTTCCCCTTCCATCTATAAGTTCCTTAGGAAAGGAGTAAAGGGACTGAAAAATCAGTAAGAAGGGATTCTTGAATCTCATTGTACCAAGAAACAAGTGGAGACAATGAATATCTGCTTATGAGTTACAAGGTGTGTAGTATCAGCTCATACAATGGGATGTTCTGAGAACAATGGAGGATATGCAATAAGAATTGAGATGACTAAGCCAGGAAGGAAAAAAAAAAAGAATAGAAGACAGTAAAAAAAAAAAACAACCGCAATTAATCAAATGAAAAAATGGCTTTAGCTGGCCTGCTGTCAGTTCAAAATGTCTTCACCACTTCACCAAAAGTCCTCCAGATTTGGCCCAAGTACACGAGGATTGAATCCAATATTCTTTTGCAATATTAAACCTTCTGGATGTCAGTGCTGACACCTGGAAGCCTGCAGGGTTGTATCCAAGTGAGAGACAAGTCACTAAAGTGTGTACTATAGAAAGGAAAATAAATAAATCTATTTTAGTGCTGTTTGCCCCATGATCCTGAGTTTTTCCACTGCATTCCCCTCAAGAACACTGGCAAGCAGATCTCCAAGACATACAGCAAACAGACATAAAAAGAACTAAAGAATAAAACTGCCGGTCCCACGGCCCTTTGGTTTATCTTGGGAAAGCTCATCCACGGTCTCTTGTTGGGCCAAGGTTTTTTTTTTCACCTAACTTTAAGCAGCAGTATTTTGGATGCCTTTTTCTGCAAAAGCCACCCAAGGATCCCTTGGGCTGGGAGAGAGAAGTCAACACTGGCACCTTATTATTTCCATGGAGATTCAAGGCGCAAGGTGTGAAAAGCCTGTGCCCGGTGCAATAGTTCATGTCACCGAAAAAAATCCATACTTCCTAACCTAGAAACACCACATGACAGAGAAATTGGTATCCTTTGCAGGCTCACCCTGAGTCCTGCTGCTCTGCCCCAACTTCATCCCAGCCCCGAGCACACTCAGCATCATTCCTGTCTCCAACATTCTGCAGAATTGTCATTATGTTAATTAATTAAGCCAAATATTTCCATTAACAAACTGATCTTCTGGAATGCAGTGAATCCTCTCTGCTGTGTCCCAGAGAGTTGCACAGGTAACGGCTGAAAACTTTTTAAAAGGGTTACCTAGCAGGCATGCCATCTGGATAAGAAACCCTTTAGTCCAGGTACGGCGATACCCAGATTGCTCTGTCATTTGAGCACCACTCTGAAGCAGTTTTCATACTTTCATTCTGCAGGTTTGCATCTAAACAGGTGAATTGCTGGAAGGGGAGAAAAGGGGAGCAAATTCTCTTTGCGTTTACTCCAGAGGACACAGAAAAAACCTGTTAGTACTGCAGCACAGCAGGTAACAGGTTTGGTGCATACTGCAGAGCTCCCAGGGATTTGGGAGAAGAATTTGCATGTGATAAGAAGAGCAAGGACGAGGCACATGGGTAAGTGCGATGGGTCTCGGGGGCTCCGCTGGCAGAGGGGCAAGCCCACTGAAATTTCCAGGATGGCCACGCACAGAGGTTCTCTCCATCCTGGTTTTACTTTGGATGCAGCATGCACGCAGCAACGGCAAAATGACGTTTCGTGAAGCCATGATCTACCCCACTGCGAATGAGTATGTCCTTCTAAGGGTGATATCACCCTCATTTTTTCTTCATTTTCCTGGGTTCAGAAACCCTCGGGACAGTGAGGGACAGGACAGGGCTGCAGCAGGAAGGTGCAGGGTGGACTTTGCTGCTCAGTGGAGCGGGGAACCCACTTCCAGGGCTCACCCCTGGCAGTGGGTGGCTGGAGGACAGAGCAGCAGCTTGTTAGATGTGAGCCCTGTCGTTTTTCTTTATGAGTCAGTACAAGCTGGGATCATTTTGCAGGGCTGTCAGAAGCTTGGCAGAGCTACGGAGCCCCTGGGCATTTGCTGAAACCAATTCAGCCAACCATGGAAGAGCTAACTTGTTATTTATCTAAAGCTATTGTTTGCTCTCCAGCGTACTCACATGGGCTCTCTGCCAGCAGAACGGGCGAGGGAAGGTGTGAGTGTGTCTGTGTTTATAGATATAGAATTATCAATTCTGTATTTCCTGCTGTGTTTTATAGTGGCATATAGCATTGTCCTCCTTCTTGCCAGCCCTGAGATGAGTGAAGCAAAGCGACCGCCTGTTTGGAAAGACACCTTTCTGCAACACAGGGAGCCCTGAGYGGCAAGTCAGTGCAGGTCCTGGCAGGGCGGGGAAGCCTTTTGCAAACTCATGGGAAAATAGTTCCCGTGTGATGTGAAGCTCATTACCAAAGTCAGTGCATGACTTTTATTGCTGATTCTACCAGATGCTTGGCTGAGCCCATTTTAATCTCTTTCAAGTGGCACGGACCTAATTGGTATCTTAGAATTCCTCTTTGCAGCAGGAGCCTGATCCAAAGCCTCCAAATCGATGAAGAGTCTCCTGCCAGCTTCAGCGGATTTCAGACCTGCTTGCCAAATAGTCTCTATGAATCCTTGCATAGCCATAGCTGACCTGATCGCTTCTTGATCTCGGCAAAGTGCCGTGTCTGTGCCTTAAGRGCAGATTTCTCGCACTAAATCCTATGTCCCCATTTCAGATGTTCACCAAGCCAAGTCAGAGACCTTCACTTCTAACACTGGAGCAAATGTAGCCAAGGGAATGGAGTTCCCCGTGTTGTTATCTCTTCCCTGGATGCAGCGATCAGTGAGATAGGATGCACAGCAAGGCAGAAGCGAGGCACTCTGCCGTCTGGAGAAGAGATGACATCTCTGAAGGTGAAGGTGATGCTATTACATAGTCTGTGGTTTAAAGAGCCACCTGACAACAATCTCATAACTTTTGCTGATGCCATTATGTGTGTAAAGTGAGCTCTCCCTATGCAGAATAGCATTAGTGAAAGGAAATAATCAATCTCTCACCTTCAAACCTCATAAACCACCCAGATTTCCTAACACCCTGAATTGCATCTGCCCACTGCTTGTGGGTGTTTGCATGGGGGAGGTGGGCCAGGTCCACACCTCCTCCCTTTAGGAGTGCGGAGAAATGCTGGAAAAGACAAGGAAGTCCCTCAAGCGGGGTGGAGAYAGAAAGCAGTGATTCCATCTGCACTGCAAGATCAGGAAACCATTTTAGAAGAGCACAGGCTGTCACCAAGACTTCTCCCCATGGGACCTCTCCTTTCAGCCAGACACCATCATGCACTGGCAGTTCCCCGCACTCGTAGGATGCGGGAGGATGCTCATGTGCAGCYGGCCAACGCCGACATCCTGAATTTTAGCCTGAACTTCTCCTCCCYACTGTGAAACGAGCCTGTGTGTTTGAGGCCAAGCCTTGGGAGCCGTTCATTCATATTAAAACCAGGAGGGGAGGCACGGGGAGGAAAGGCAGCGAAGATGAGCACTGATAGCGCGCAGGTGCTCTCACCAGGCCCAAGGAGTAAGTGCTTTCCTTCACTGGCAGCAGCAAAGACCTGCCTTTAAATTAATAACCGTTTATGGATCACCAGTTCTCAGCCTGCAATATGGGACCACTTTAGGAACATCAATTGGAATATCCAACAGTCGCACGAGACAGGTAAATAAATGTCTTTGACCTCTTATTTCAACTGGAACAAAACTGGTGCTAGAGAGAAAATCAAAATGACATTATCCCAATCATTGATCATGAGTCCTTTTCTGTCTTTTTCTTCCATAAACCGTTTTGTTTAACAGGAGAAGTCCCTCTTCTCCTCCCGCTTTCCAGAGAAGCAGAAGCACAGAGCAAGGCGCACCAGCCCCTGGAATCGCGCTCCGATCTCAGCGCTGCCTTTCCACGTCGGAGGCCCTGCCAGATAACTGGGTGTTTCTGACTTCTGCATCTAAGGACGCGATCAGTTCATTACCTAGCTCTAATTTTTCCCTTGCAATTTGTTTGTTTCTAGAGCAGCAGACAGAGAGAAGTAAAGGACTCCGTATAAACACGTCAGGAGCAGGTTTCTCCCAGGCTGGAGGGCAAAGCACAGGCAATGCAACATGACAGCGTCCCACCCTGACTGATGGGTGGGGAAAACTCTTCATGCTACTTGCGAAATGCTTTAGCTGCTGCCTGCTACACACTCCATTGCAGGGAGAAAAATTGCAAAACCAGCAAATATATTGTTTATCTATTTCCAAAACGCTCTTTCCCACCTCTCCCGGGTGCTGCCTTTCTGTATACTTTTTCATCTGGTTCTTTATGCAGCTGAGATTTAGGTCTTGACGGTTCAGTTTGTTCTGGCCAGGGAAGGTAACGTCCAGCTTGATACTCCAAAGCATAAAGCCTTTTGCAAAACCTCACAGGGAGACCAGGGTCTGACCAAGCAATGATGTGCAACAACTATAAATCTTTGTTTTCTTTGATAAGATTGCCCAAACCACTCTATTTTTGGGGTTCTTTTAAACTTGAATGTGTCATCACAGAAAATGACAAATTTTGTCCTGAAATTCTTATGGAACAAAGTTCCCACGGACGATGAGAAATTTTTGTCCACAGAGGCAAAGCCAACCAGGGATAGCAGGGAGTGTTCCCGTCTCGTGGCGAACACCTCTCATGCAGATAATGCATTTGGGAGAAAAAGCTCTACAACTTTCTCCCACAGAGAACATTTGTTTAAGAATCTACATAAAGTCTCTGGTGCAGAGGGATCACCAAAGTGCATGTTTTTCATTAGTGCCATAACGGACATAATTGCTACAGAAACCAAGCTGGGTGGGCCCAGTAGCCACTGGTCCCCCACTGTTATGTGCCAGGATCCAACTCAGTTAAYTGCTTTAATCAGAGCAGCATCAGACATGCCAAATATTCCTTGGTCTGGGAGCAGGGCTGCTCTCAGAAACGTTACTCACTACAAGCCCCAGGCTGAGGTCAGCTCTGTGGGGATGATGATCTGCTCACCTTGTTGGAGGCAGAGCACACGAGATGTGCCTGCTTCCCTACCCAGCACACCAGGGGCTTGTTTGCCCCTCGTTCGGGGCAGTGCCCGGGGGGCACGCTGCGGCTTACCCCCACATCATGCTGGTTTATTTCCTTCTTGTGGAAGCAGCCGCACGGGGAGGTCGGGTGTGCTTCAAGGTACCGCATCATCTTGACAGTGGGGACCTGGGAACCCCCCACTCTCTAGCAGGGATGGACCTGCCAACCCATCAGACTCAGGCAGGAGCAGGATTGCTGCTGGTGGGAATTAAGCCTAAGAGGGTCTTTGCTGACGGTATGCATCCTGGCTCCACATGCTGCCTTCCCTTGGTGTTCGGGATTTGGCTGAGCATCTCCAAAGCTGTGCCTGCAGTTGGGGTGAACAGCACACTCGCTGCAACCCACGGACCACCGGACAGTGACAGTGGCTTTGCGCCCAGTGCTGAACAGATCCCATTTTTGGGGTGGTATTGAGGTGTCAGAGTCAAGGGTGCAGCTCATGCTGAGACTTCTCCTGCCATGACTGCACTGCTCTAGGTGCCCAGCTTAGCTTACTTAAACCTCCCTCAGGTTTGTCTGTGTAAATTGTGGTCACCACTGTACCTTCTGTGGGACCTCAGGCACTGCTCAGGCCTTACATCAGGACACGGCATAGCCAGCTCCTGCGGTTGGACGGCTTTGGGAACTGGTGGCCACTCATAATTCACATCACTGTCAGTAGGGTGACAAATGTCTCTAAGTGTCTTCTAAGCTCAAGAGCACCTGGACTGAAAGATCACCTAACACAGAGAAGTTTGGAGTCACTAATGCATTGCATCCCACCATGGTCACTGTGCAAATGGGACTGGGGACTTCATCCCTGAAAGCTAAACCAGCCCCTGTCATGAGCCAAGGAAAYGCTGCAGCCAAGTGCGAACCTGCTGCCCTCAGAGTGCCTGTTTCTGGCGTGGTCCCACTGATTTCAGTGTTACCTACACTGATAATAAGCAGGTACTCATTGCAATCCTAGTTACGCTGGTGCTACAAACAAGGCACGCCACAAGAGGAATAAACAGAAAATAGTCTTTAATAGTGGGTAAATCAAAGGTTTTAGTCAGAAGTGTTGACTATTCAGAGAGAGCTCTTCCTCCAGATCTATCATTTCTTTTGCTCGAATATTTGAACATCAGTATCATAAGGTTGGGAAGAAAACTGAAGGCAGACACAAAACAAGACAAAAGGAGGAAGTCTTGAATAATAGTTTTTAAGAGCTGTGGATGAGACAAGATACCTGCTGTCATTTAGAGTCACCATCTAAGGCAATGCCTTAGATTAAGGCAATCTAAGAGCAGTGTCTAAATTGCAGGTGCTGTGGAACAGTAACATGGACATGGATTGCCTGTTACACCTTTTTAACTCCAGAAGTATTAATAGTAAGTAATTTTCCTGAATACTATACTGGGTCAGTTCCCTGAAATATCTGAACTTGCCTGTGCATCTCATAGGACTTTGCAACTTCTCAGAAACACTCACAGCACCAGCTCCAGCTGAAAAGARGTCCAGCAATTTTGTCTTCAAAACCAGATTTACTTTATCTTTGTTTTGATGTCTTACAACCCAGTAATTACAGATAGGAAATGTTTTTTAGAATGCCCAGAACCTGCACAGACTTCAAACACATCCATAGACAAAAGTTAAAGTTAACCCAACCTGGAGGCTGGTTGTGGATGTGTGTAAACCTTTMATACTTTTCTGGAAGAAGCAAAATGGAGGAGGTTCCTTGGTGTCGTGGGGCAGTATGATGTCTGTTAAGCTTGTTAAGCAGATTTAGGCTTGAGGTTATATGTTCCAATGTGCCACTTGGGATTCATCGCCCCTAACTGCAGTCATCTACCTATTAGGTGACTGCTCTGATCCAGCTACCCGTGGAAGGAGATAGGCATCCAGAGGGACTGATTCATCCTGACCCGACAGATCTCCAAGATAGGAGGAGATGAATCACCTCCTTGTACCTCTCTCTTTGTTGGCCACGGGAGGAGTCTAGATGACTTGTCAAGACTGAATGGCTGATTKTCAGATAGACACAGTTAGGTATGACAAATTTTACTGTGAATCCTTCACAAGTCCCAGTCCCTTTTTCTTCAGTAGCCGAGGTCCTGAAGACCTTTACCGAAAAATTCTAGAATGAAAGGTTTGTAAGATACTTAGGCTTGGAGAAAGACCTTGCCTCATCAGTAGATGCAGAAAAGCCCTTCAGAGAAAAGCCATGAGCTGCATAAATCCATGGTGAACCAGAAGTGACTGAACTGCTATGTCCACTGTACTCTATGGTGTCTAATGGAGGTCCTGATCTTCGTAATCATCTTGCAAGGTGTTCACCAGAACACCAACACTGCTGGACTGAAATCCCGAGCAGCCAGTGGCATTTCTAACTACCTAGCATTTGCACCTAGTTGTCATAATGATTGGGTAGAAGATCAGGAATAAACAAAATTAATCAATAATCCTCACACCAGCAACACTAGCTGCAGTACCATCTTGCCAGCATGAGCAGGAGCTGGAGGGACAACTGCAGAGCTGGGGCTTAGCTTCCTCTCTCTTTAACAAAAAGACCCAGCTAGAAACTACTGGAATGGCTGGAACAGAGCAGTTTTGCTTAGACAAACYATAACAAACTCCATTCAGGAATCACAATAGACAAAGAGCAATATATAATTGAAATAAAACATCATAATCATTTGACTTATGAAGCTCAGAGACTCCACCTCTGGCTCAGGAGGTCCCTCAGTTGCAAATTTCTGGTGGCCACAAAAACACTCTGGGGATGCGTCACTGCCTGCTTACCGTGCTTAGACCCTTTTGCAGGGACCCATCACTGCCTTAGTGATGGAGACAGGACACTTGACTGGGTGGACCTCTGCTCTGACCCATCATAGTCACCCTTCTGTTCTTAGACCAGTCAGAAACGCCACTGTCTGGGATTTAACCAGCTCAGCAAAGGACATTGAAACAAGTCAACAGACAGTCTGTAAATAAAAATTTCAAAGACATGCCAGYGCTCCCAGTTCTTCCTACTGAACATGCAGTAGGCAGCAAACCCAGTGATGCAAACCTAGCAAGTGACATCGCTGCCTTGAAGCAAGCATGCTACTCCAAGGCCATTAAGAGAGACAACAGATAAATCTTTCTGAAGCTGAGGAATGCTGATGCTATGAACAGGCAGAGAATCTGGCAACTACCAGGAAAAGCTTCAACCCTCTGTCTGTGTGCTTGAAGCCAACATAAGCAACTTTCCTGGTTCAACCCTTTGATGGTTGACAGGGAGCTGCTTTACAGTCCCAGAGTTGTTGAAAGGAGCCCTTTCTTTTTCCCATATTCAAATCCCAGATCTGTGAATTGCTCCTTTCTACATTATAGCTGATAAAAACCAAGGAAGAACAGAATACAGGTCTGAGGTGGCAGGGCAACATGAGCACAAGTTGTCCCAGTAGACGATGGAGTGGTTTGGAGTGATTCCCAGTGTACCAAGAGTCTGTCACCAAGGACAAGACCAGGACCTCTGTGGGATGTATAAACTCAGATTGTGCAAAGGCAAGTACTCTCTCACCTGTGCTTTTTCTGGCAATCTGTAATATTTTCTTYGGAAATCACTATGGGAGAAGTGGACCACCTCTCCTCCAAGCTCAGAGAATATCTGAAAAGGGTCTGCACTAGTATTGAGATTGGGAATAGCAACACAGTTATAATGCAAATTCCCTGATCATCACCACTCAACCACATTAATGTTGTTCACAGAGAAGTTTTGGTACATGGAAATAAAAATGGAAACCGTTCCAGGTGAGCAATGGATGTGGTCCAAACTTGAACTGAGTTGTAAGAGTCTGAACCCATGACTGATCCTTCAGACAGCTTCAAACCTCTTGTGCCGTGTGGATATTAATCCACAAAACCAAACTAAATCTTGTCTACACTAAAATCCCCAACCACATACAACATAGATATAAGGTCCTCAATCATCCTCTTCCATTGCATTGAATTACTTTCTAAGATATCTATAGCCATGCATAATCTCTCTCGGGCAAGTTTCTGAAGTGCTATGACCTTGCTACATGACTACTCCTGCTAGARGGTGCTTTCTGTACAGGTTACCTCAAGAGTATGCCACAGTTCCCAGATAAAAGAGTATCTTACCGGATATCCCCAGCTGCTGTTTCCTGTTTGGGTTTTGGCGTAATAGCTGCCCCGGGATGTCCCATAGCCATAACCATCAGCTAAACCATCATACATGGAACCTGTAAATGGAAAAAGCATGGTCAGCAGGAGAAAGCAGTCCCAGCAGGCACCCCTTCAGAGCATAGGGCTCTTTTTTCCAGTGAGTTTAATTACTGAAGAATAACAGAGTTAGAAACCTTAACAGGAACATRGGAAAGACAGGCAGTACGTTGAGCCTTTGCCAGGCAACTGATAGAAGATGTTCATTTCAGAAGAGCTCTTGGAAACTCCAGCCCTCAGACCACAAGCAACAGCCTAAGGTTTTCAGCACAAAAGACCAAGTGCCATAAAATCTACAGTGGACAAGAGCAGACAGGGTCAGAGACCGGGCCAATGTCTTAGGTCTTTGCTATATGAGAGGAACTGGGTGATATTTTGTGCTACACATCCTCAAAGGTCTGAACCTGGAACATACTTCCTTTATTCTGACTTGAAGGTAAATAAAATTTGCCTCTTCTCTGAAGGCAAAACCAGTCTGGCTTTTCTGGTCTGAATACTAACAATCGCATCAACACAAGCAGCCTGAGTAAGGCTTGCTAAATTCAATAAATAGTAAATAACAAACATGATGGGTAAATGATGATCAAGTCTATTTAACACCTGGGCATCTGAAATAGTCAAACACCAAAARCCTAATTGCACTGCCTTAAATTTCAATCTCCAGTCTCTAAAAGATCACTCTGTGTATTTGTACTTTCTTTTCCTGAAAATGTATTAAGCTCCACCATTATTTTTGAGGCCCTGGGAAGATATGTGAGACTAGATCTCAGATACATTCTGTAAAGGTGCAAATATCTTGGATCGGGAGGAACCCATCAGCCATTTCTACTATCTCTCAGTGCTTTATTCAGAGTGTTTGGATTTACCTATCCCAGCCCTACTAAAAGTTCTTCCAGCTGTCTCTCACCAGTAGCCCTCGGCAGTGCAATCTCTGGATCCTTCCTAAAAGTATTTTACTCAGTCCTACGTTCATCACTACAAGAAAAAATGAAGCGAGTCATTCTCTTTCCCTGCTGGAATTCCCTTAACCCCCTTCAGATGGTCCAAAAGAGTATAAGGTCATGTAAGTTTCATTTTCAAAAGTGCTCAATAATTGTGGCATCCCAAGTCCCGTTATGAGGAAGTGCAAACCCTACACTCCAATTAACTTCCAGGGGAAGCTCTGAATGTCTAACAAAGTACAAAATCAGGACTTACCTGTCTTAAGTTATGCACCTAAACTGGTGGGTAATGTCAGAAATATCCTAATCTCTCTGATTGTTTGATAAGACTCATCTCTTAGATAAACTGGATAAGCTCGACCACAAAGGCCCTGAAGCCACTCAGGTCTTCTGCAGCCACTGATCCTTGGAATAAATCTAGTTTATTGCCTTGCCTGAGGCATCCAGAACCTGTTATGGTGATTTGGTTCGTGGCTAAAAATTCTTGCATTTTCTCAGGAAGATGATTCCAGTAGATGCGGTATAAATAATGAGATTTGTTTTCTATTGTCAACAAGAGAGGAGCAAGACAGCATGGATGGCAGCATCTGAAGAACATCACTGAATGCAGAATAAGCAACAGCACAGTAGCAGTTTCACAGACATACACTTCTGCAGAAAACCACAGGATCTTGTTTTCCATAGTCTAGAGACTTGGTGAGCATTGTTCCCTATTAATATCTCTCCAGCCCTGACTTCTTCATAAATAAATTGCACAGAACTTGCTGATAAGGCAAGGAAATGGCCATCGACATGCAACGGGAGATACAATTCAGCTGTGCCCTTTACCTTGCGCTTGCCTCCCCACACTGGGATTTCCCAGAAACTCCAGATCAGGACATTAGCGTTGGGCTTCAGCAGGAGCAAGGCAGGGCTTGGAATGGTAAGTTTGGGCCAGGTTATTCACCAGGGGACAGAGTTAGCTGGTAACAACAGTTCTGAGCACAAAGATAAAACAATCCCATGATAACAGTTTCCTGGGAATTCCTTCTTACAATCAACCTCTTGTCCTGTGCAAACATCGTGTAACTGCAGGCAGGAGTACCTGGGAGCGTTTTCCTGATGCTGTGAGTGAGCCCTTGGAAGAAAGGGTTTCTGGGCATGACTCACAGGTTAATCTGACCAGTCCTCCCTGGGGACCATACTTTTCCTTTCAGGATCCATTCTTGCCATGCACTGCACTAAAGACTTTGGGGTTGAGCAAGAAGACACCAAAAATAAGGCAGTTTAAGCACATCTCTAATTTTCTTGTATAAATTCACCACTACATGGCCAAATTCAAGAGACCAGGCAGTTCATGCAAGTTTATRTTCTTCAGTTGTTGAAGAGTTGCGTTAACCTCTAAGAACTTGTATATAAGAGCTTATAAATATATAATTATATATGACCTCAAATGTTCAAGGCATTTTGAAGCCACCTTGCTGATTGGAGAAGGTGCTTCTCCTGCCACCACACAACTGTGATTTATTGTTTGGAGAGCTCAGTCTGAAGGCCAGGAAGAACCTGGGGATTTTCTGATGGAGGTGGCTAAAGAAAATATCATCTTTGTTTAGTCCTGCAAGTTTAGACACTTCTCTGCCTGGTTCATCTTGAGAGCCAGCTTGGAGATGTATCACCAGCCCTCAGGGAGAGGAAGGATATTCCTCTTTTCAACCACCTCAAGGGTAAAGACCATACAAGCTGGTCACAGGTCCTGAGAATCTGGGATAAAAACAGACTATCTATCTCCTGAAAAAAAACATTTTGGCAGGGGGTGGAAATGCATCTTTCCACCAGATGCCTCCCTGGTGCTTTTTTCTAGCTATGTCCATATGTCTGTGTCCCATTTTTTGCCATCC
Organism: Oceanodroma leucorhoa; assembly: GCA_030449065.1. Taxonomy (NCBI): domain Eukaryota; kingdom Metazoa; phylum Chordata; class Aves; order Procellariiformes; genus Oceanodroma; species Oceanodroma leucorhoa. The sequence continues at coordinate 1,045,522 of JASVER010000166.1, forward strand.
AAGCAGCTGTTTAGGTCTCTGAAGTGCCCACTTGCAATTGGACAAACACAGAGCCAATTAAAACCACTGTATTAGTGGTAGATAATAGACGGGACAGAGGCAGAAAAGACATGGATGAGAATCACTCAGATGAAGCACAGCCTCCCAGCAACCGCGGTTGTGGGCAGAAAATACCTGAGGGCTGCTCAGGCACTGGCTGGGCTATTGTAGGGACTCTTCTCTCCCACCCTCAAATTGTTATTCCCCCAAGGCATTTCCTTCAAAACTTGGTCAGTCTAAAAGCTTATTTAACTTCAGTGGGACAGTTCACGAGGGTAAAATTTACAACAGGTAAGGATTGCAAGATCTTGCACTTAATTACTGTGAGTCCCATTACACGCTCGCCTTGCCCTCGTCCTCCTCTCTATACCTGTTATCGATCATTGCAGAACAAACTGAGACTTCCATCTAACCCGATATGCCTGTGCTTGATGAGTTATTTACTTTCTTCAAAGGCAACTTTACACCTCTTGAAGCTAAGAGACTGATGGCGAGGATAAGAATTATGTCAGAAGAGACATTTCTCAAGCACGACAGTGAAAGACTCCAGCTGGACACATAAAGCTAACAGGGAGCATTGTGGAAGTGGATGCATGTTAATAAATATTAATCTGTGGCAGGGAAAGGCAAGACAAGAACCAGTCACTGGTAGTGCAGGCTTGACGAGTTAAATATAATAAACTATGCACAGCTTTAAAACAATAAGGGTGATTAAACACAGGAAAAACGTAGCAAGAGAAGAGGCACAGGCAAAGCCTGGATGCCTCCTAGGAGAGAAGTGTTGGTGAAATCCCAGAAGTTGAGATTCTTGCAGGAATGACCAAACTTCATTTCTGCCTTCCAGCCTATGAGCTGGAAGCCTATGAGTTTTGATATTTTTTCTATATCAATAATCTAAGGTTTGTGGAAGAGTGGATGGCTTTCACTGAATCATCTCATGCTGGAGGAAGGTTACAGAAGTCTTCAAAAGACTTGCTATCCCCAAAATCTCCTCTTCCCTTCACATCAGATTAATGACCCCCATTAGAGCTAGGTGGGATTTCTCGCCTCTCAGCCACAGCCAGCATAGCAAACCTCTAAACCACAGCTCAGCCGCGAGACAGTTGGATACGACACTCCTCGGTTGGGTTTCCTCAGATCCCTGCTCCCTGCTGTAGTCTGCCAGCCAGTGACGAGTCACTGGCAAAACTTTTCTTTAGCCAGAGGACTTTGCGGACTAGCGCTGTTGGCTACAGGGAGCTGGTTCAGCTTGGCCTGGCCTTTTCTCCTGCCATGCCACTGAAATTCATTTTCCCTGGAAATCTGCATTACTCGCAAATTCAGAGGAAGCCATCCAGTTAGCTATTGCCATGGTGAGAAGGGCAGATATGCCTTGGGGCAGACCGCACAGACCCAAAACCCAAGGAAGACAGACTCCACAGACCCAGGCTCGCAGCCATCCTTGGAAACACCCGTAGCTGCTGTGCTGAGAAAAGGTCCCACTGCGGGTGCAGCATTACGCTGCTTGCAACAGGTTTCTGCTCACTGCCCCACCCCAGTGCACACCAGTTTGAGCCCAGATGGATCACCTTGCCCTGCTGTGACTTGTGCACATATTGTGTGACATCAGATCTTCAGAGAGTGGCCACAATGCCTTGATCTGCTGGACTCCAAATAACCAACTAATTTTATGTAYCCATCAATTTTCAGGACATTGAGGGAACGTCTGTTGACCCTCTACAGAAACTCCGGTTGTGGGATACAACAACGCCCATCCCTGCTACATGCAAGAGAGGTCCGTGTCCATGCTCCCCGTCCTACATACACAGGCGCAYGCGTTCCTGAAGCTGGGGGAAGCTCTGCACCGCGCCTCAGCTCCTGCTCAAACCACAGATCAAAATGCAGCAACAGACGGCTGGACCTGGACCAACACCTAACCAGACACACGCAGGAAACTGTCTGGGTGCAGAGGGAACAAAGCACTTGAACATTTATCAAGGGGCTTTGTGAATTCCCCAGCTTGTGCTGCCTTTGAGGAGCATCTCTGAGAAACCATGGAGGGATGCAGGTAGCTGATGTTGGAGGAGCATTTGAACAGGCAGACATCCATGCCTGACAGACCCATGTAGCCTGTTTGTAGGAAACATTAATGGTTCTCATTAGGTCTGCTCAGCTAACCTTTGGACCAACAGGAGTAAAAATCAATACTTAAAAGTTTAGCCTGACCCTCTCAGGCTTCAACCCAGGAGAAAACCCCCGAGAATAAATGGCAACTTCTTGCCCTTCTGGGATTCTGTCCAGAAAAGCACTGAGAGAGCCGCCGCCGGGGTGAATCAGCCATCAGGCCCTTCGTGCTGGCCAGCCTGCCTGTGGTGGGAACGGGGCAGCCTCAGCCCGGTGTTTGGAGGCAGCTCCTGGGAGCTGGATGTGACTCAGCTTCCCTGGGACACAGAAGCCAGAGCTGCACATTTCCACGCAATTCCCATTCCCAGACATTTCCAAAAGTGTCTGGAGGAGGCGTTCAGATTCAGCCTGTCAAGCAGAGACGGGCAGGTGGGAATTTGCTTTTTTTTTTTTCCTTTCCCAGAGGTTTCACCTGGGCTTCTCTCCAAGCAGAATAATCCCTCTCTGTCTCCCTTCCTTCCTGCCTATGGGCAGCAGTGGGAGACATCTCCTCCCGCTTCCCCTCGAAATACCCCTCCGCTGGAAAGGGAGGCTGGCAGTGCCCCAATCCTCATCCAGATGCTCTCGTCTCATTCTGGTTTGTATTTTATTTTATCAGGTCTGGCACCATAACACCTTAAGCAGTAAACCCTCCTGAGGTAAGAGGAGATTTGCATCTTCCATTTTGGTGGCAGAAGAAAGCTCTCCTTGCCCCGTCCCCCACTCACACCTTGGAGTCTATGTCCACAAACACAGAAAAGAAGAGAAAGCAGAGATTTGTTCCTGGCGGTGCCCGTCATGGGTCACTGCACACACGCCATCCACTGTGAAGCTGCCCTATTCCCTCCKTCGCAGCAATTGCAATGCACACAGCCAGGATGGCTCCTATGGGAGCACCACCTCCACGCTTCACCCAGCAGCCTGGTGCCACCCGGCTTCTGTTGGTAAACCAGCCCAAAACGTGTGCCTGGACCATGACACCTCACCAGCGCTGGATTCAGCCTCACGATCCAGCTTGGAAAAGCTGCCGGGCAAACCATATTCCCTGAAAGAGGTGGCAGAGACTGGCCGTGCTCACCCGGCTTTCCAGCAAACACCCCTCTACGTGCTGCTCACTCCGGACGCGGCTGAATGGTCCAGTCCCAGCCCCRGCACCCCCCTCTCCCCCAAAGCCTGGGGCTTTCCTCTTCCCGGTGAACTCAGCCAGGCCGGTGARCTCGCTGCAGCTGCTGGCGAAAGCACCTCCGAGAGCCGGGAGGTTTTGCACTGTGGCTGTCGCAACCTTCTGGGTTTGCAGCTCCCGGCTGGGGAAAGCTGGGGTTTACCACCAAATCAGCTGTCTCCAGACACAAGCACAGCGAAGAAAACCATTTGCCAAGCCTTGACCCAAAGAGGAAGGTATTCCAGTAGGAAACCTGGCTCCAGGACTCAGCTGATGGCTTGCTTTCTATGGCACAGACTCGGTGCATGGAGGTGGGCTGGCTGCCCGGACCCCTACACCCCTTTTTACCCATCTGCAAAATGGAGGGGGCTGCGAAGCGTCCCCACTGAACCAACGCAAGCCACTGTGGTAAGAAAAAGACATCTCTCCTCCTAACTCATCTCCTTCCTACCACTCACACTGGRGGGTCCCAGAAGCTCCCACACTTCTCAGCCTGCAAATGGGAGACATGTTGGGAGCTTCAGAGGTGAATCCCGAGCTCAGGTTTGTGTCCTGTGTGTAGGCAGAGCTGCCTGCGCTCCACCGGCCGCAATGCTCAGGAGGCAGCCGAGCCCCGGCTTGTGGCCAGCTCCCGGGCCCATGGCACGGTGGAAGAGCTTTGGCCATCCACAGGAGGGGACGGGTCTGGTGGAGGATTCCAACCATGGGGGCACTCGCAAAGGCAGGATTTGCAAAGGTTAGGCAGCTACTCCAGCTTTAGGGCCAGGGAACAGCTGGTTAATAGCACCACACTGAAATGTCCAAGTGCCTCAGGGATGTGGAGCAGCGCAGCACTCCTGGGAGATCAGCTCCAACAGGGAGGCAGCCGATGCATCCAGCTCCGCGTCTTGTCCTAACTCTTCCATCCAGTGCGAGAGACCTCGGCATCCCCTGCCCAGAGTAACCCGTGAGAGCTGCRAACCGGTCTGTCCCCCACAAACAAAACCCCCCAAAAGCACCCCATAGCAGCTGCTCTGTCTGAYAGAGCAGACCCCCTTGCTGTCCAGAGCGCGTAAGATTTTACCTCGGTTGGAGTGGCCCACACTCGATGACACAGATGACTTTTGCTTCTGCCGCTTCACCGTCATCATCACTTGCTCCTGGACCCGCTGTTTTCCCGTGCCCTTAGTTTTCAGCTTGTGGTCCGAGGGCAGAGCCAGAGTGGAGCTGGCCTGGTCTTGGAAACACTCATATGCCAGCGCTGTTTTCAGTGGAGAGTGAAGCATGGCTGCAAGCAGACCGTGGGGCTGGGGGGGAGAGGGGGCTGCACTTCACCTGACCACGCACGACACAAGGCGACAGCAAACGAGTCTCGTGCTGGGGTTAATCTCCCGAACCCCTCCTTGCCATACGTCCCCCAGCCGAGGGTGTCTCAGGGCTCCTGCTCCCGGCTCGGCTCCCCGGCGTGTGAGCAGGCACACCCTCTGCCAGACTGGATATACAGCCCTGCCTGCACACACCCACGCACTCCCCGCCGCGGCTTGCTCGCAGCCCCCGTCCCGCCGCTGCAGGGCACGCGGCTCCCCGCTGCCCTCACCCCAAATCTGCCTCCCCCAGCCTGCGCCAAAACGGACGGGTCGAGAGGGGCGTGCGGGTGCCCGTGGGGAGCGGGCAAGGCCGGGAGGCATGAGGGTTGGGGATGGACATSGCCGTCCCCTTCACCGTGAAGGGTTCGCGGGTGAGGCTTTGTGGGTCTGGGTAGGAAACAGTGCCCTTCGGCAGCCGGAGGGCTGGAGCATCTCCCACACAGCCTGCTCATCTTGTGTTTTATTATTTCCCTTAGTCTAAACTGGATCAAAATGGTGTCTCAGTGCCAAGAGCCTGGGGAYGCCCCTGCTAGTAGGAGGCAGCATGGCACATGCCGTGGGTCAGAGGAGCAACGCTGACCGCAGTGCCYGTTCCTGCCCGGGGGTCCAGCCTCCGTCCTGCCGAGATGCGCCCAGGTCGATGTGTCCAGCTCCCCATTTGCAAAAAGCTTCCTCTGCCTGCACAGGTTGCAAAACCATCCTGCCGAGCCCAGGACTGCAGGGTCGCCGGCAGAGCACCTAAAGTAGGGGACGTGGAGGGTCCTGCTRACTGCAGGGTGCTGCTGTGTTCACGGGGGTGAACAAGGGGGTCCCACTTCTTGCAGGGACAGCCCTATGGAGAAATCAGGGCAGCTGCCAGGCAAAGAGTTAGGGCAATGTTTGCAAGTAACTYGGGGTAGCACGGAGAAAAATAGCAGGCAGAATAGAAGATAAAATGGCTGTACAAGAAATGACATGCCAGRTTATGAATCTGAGCAGAGAATTTTCTCTCTGCCAAGCCACACTGCAGCAACTCGTTTGCAGAGAACCGAACACCTCGGTGCTGGTGTGACCAGTTTCAGGTCACAGCAAGCACCGACAAAGCTCCTGCCAATCCAAAGAGGCTGATACAGGAGAAGAGGCACAAACCCCATCAGGAGGGAGGCCGAGGGGASGGTGCCCAGGGCAGAGGCTTCCTGGGCCCCCCAGGACCGGTCCTGGGTGCTTGTGTCAGCACGCAGCCCGGAGAAGGGCCAGGGGGAGCAGGCTGCTCCGYGCTGCCGGATGGAGGGTGCTGTAGCGGAGAGGACTTGTGGGGTTTCTCTCCGGTGGGAATCATCAGTGCTCGGGGTCTGGCTGCCCGCAGRCCTGGTGCTTTCAGCTCACAGATGCTGTGTCCCTCCTTGAAAGCAGCGGGAAAGCACTTTATTTCATTCCCATTCATCAGGTTTCGTGTTTCGCTGRTGGCTTGTGAGCACACAGGTGCCATATTTCTTATTTTGTAGGAACAAAATAAGAAGTGGGCATGGGTTTAGTGGGCATAAGTTTAGTGGGCACGGGTACCGGGTTGATGGTTGGACACGATGATCTTAGAGGTCTTTTCCAACCTTAATGATTCTATGATTCTATGAACGAGAGCAGTATCAGAAAGCCCAGGGCATGCTCCTGGGGAAGATGAACGTTGTGCACCATCCTCTTCTGATGCTCCAGGATGCTCCTCCAGTGAAACCCCGCAGCAGAAACCCAAGCTTTGTCAGTGAGACACAGAGCTAGAGCAACTAGAGTGTAGACCTAGACCAAACTAGACCTTTGGTCCCTCTCCCCATGTTTCCTGACCTCACCCAATGGATGCAGTGGCTTCACTCTGCTCCATCACCCAGCCAGCCTGGACATTTAGACYATGCCCAGCCAAGGCCAGCCAGGATGAGGGGTGAGTGCTACCCAAGACCGGGTGGCTGATGCCCAGTGAGATGGAGGAGGATTTTCTGCTGCTCCTGTGCATTTCCCAGAGTGGGGATAAGTCTGTGTGCTTCCAGTCCAGGTAGGGAACAGCGAAGCAATACCTGGGTGTTGTTTTCCTCTGTCCTACTTGTTTCTCCTGAAAGCTTGTTATCGATGCCAAACGATGTTTTCGCAAATCAATGACAGGCTGTCAGCGTCAGATGGCTTCTGCACAACAAAGTGCCCAGCTCTTGCAAACCTGTAATGTCATTTCCCCCACGGCTAGGAACAGCCCTCACCCTGTCCCCGCACGGGAAAGCCAAGTGTTTATCACATCCCGTCATTTGGCGGATAATACAAATGCTACGCGCCGGCATCTGCCCTGTTTCATAACTCGCCCAAAATGCTGAGCTGGGCTGTGGAGCTGGGGACAAGGAGCTTATAGAGGCTTTCAAGAAACAATAGTTTCTTCGGGCGAGTTTGCACGGTCTAGCCCAAGGGAGGGAATCTCCCAGGTTTCTGCAACAGATTCCAAACCCATATCTAAAAGAGCAAAAGGTACTTAAACAAAGGAGTTTATTGCACCTCTATGCAAACTGCTGTTTCTGCTCTGAATCACGGGCTGGGGATGCTTACTTAGCAGGGCATGGTGAGTGTCATCCCCAGCAAGCCCAGCGCAGCACCGGCGCAGCAGCAGAGCTTGCATCTACCAGCGCCTGAAGCAAATTCCCTGTCTGCCTTTCTGTCTGGAGCTCGCAGGCAGCGGCGGGGGAAGGCTGAAAGGGAAACAAAACCTGTGCCGAATTTGGGGTGCGATCGGCAAAAGATTGGAGGGTTAAAAAAAAAAAAAAATAAATAGGCAACCGGTGATTTGAGGGAGACGGGGGCCTTCGCTGCGGTCCGACGGCTGCATGTGTGCGCACCAAGCGCCGCATGGCGATGCCGTGAATCACTGCTCCGCACCCCACACAGGGACACGCCTTGTGCATCTGGCCTCTTCAAAGCATTTTTGTACGAGTTCCTGGGATTCCTGCCAACTCGCTGATTGCAATCAAAGGGCTCGCTGGCCCAATACTGCTCCCAGAGCGGTGCAGGGTTCACTGTTCAAACTTGTCAGGCGCTCCTGAGCTGAAAGTGTCTACGGATCACTGCGAAATCTGCCGGGGGAAAACGGTTGGCCCCCAAAAATTGGTGACGGGGAGTCCTGCTGTGGTTTTTTTTTAGCACCTATGGCTGCTTCTTCCTCAGGGTAGGTGGTGACCAGGAGGGACAGGGGCAAGGGTGCTGGGAATTTCTTGTATTTCCCAGGATAATGCTGTTTTCTGAGCAGTGACTCAGTCTCRCACCAGCACAGCTGAGACTTCCCAGAGCCTGGCAAGGTTTCTCCAGGAGGAAACCTGCTCTTCAGATTTGCAAAGCCTTAGTCTCATTCTGCCTCTCATGAAAGGCTCTCTTTCTTCTGTGGGACCAGAAAGCACCACAGAAACGAGGCAGATGGAGAGCTCAGATCCAACAGGATAACCAGGATCCAGCTGAAAGTGAGCATGGAGCTGCCAAGTTGAGGAGAGCCACGCAGCAGCCTGCTGAGACAYGCGGACAGGTTGTTCTTGAGCAAAACCTTCCCTCCACTCCTGCACACGTGTGGCACTGAGATGTTTTTGGGGTGGTGTTGTGGGAGAACAAGAAGGCGGCAGCGCCGGGCAGATCATGGGCTGGCCCTTGGCAAAGTAGGTAGGCTTCACCACGCCCCAGAGATCTCCCATTGTGGATGGGAGCTTAGGTGAGGAAAGTAAAGAAACCCCTGTTTCCTCCACAAAAAGGAAGGACGGCGCAAGTAGACCAGCTGCGAGGCTACCTGCAGCAAGATGAAAGCCTTGCATAATGAAGATGAAGTACCTGAGAACAAAGTTAAAGCCTCATTAAGGTGTGCACTAACAGAAACATGGAATAATTTAGATAGGAAGGGMCTGACCCTCTGCCCAAAGCAGGCCTAGCTTTGCTGAACTGGGTCGGGACCCAGATGCTCCAGACCTTGTCAGCTTGAGGTTTGATGGAGATCCCACAGCCTCTCTGGCCTTGCTCCCAGTATTTGAATACCCTCATGGTGATTTTTTTTTTTTCCAGGTATCTAAGAGGAATGTCCCACGTCCCAGCTTGTTCCAGTTGCCTCTCRTCCTCTACCCATGCACCTCAGAAGACCTAGCTCCATCTTCTCTGCATCATCCAGTTAATTAGCTGCAGAGAGCTGTAAGATCCCTCCAAACTTTCCCTTCTTCAATCTGAACCAACCCAGCTCTCCCAGCCTTTCCTTGTGTGTCCTGTGCTCCACTCCTGACCATTTTGGGGCTGGAGGGCAGGCCAAGCCCTTGCCATTGCCAGCTGGACCTCCRTGAGCTCACGTTCCTGGTTCCCTGTTTGTAGCAGATGGCACACGTAATGCACACAAGGGGACACAAAGCAGGGCAGGAWGTCTGTGGGCTGGAGACCACCCTTAAAGCTCTGTGCAGGAACCTGCAGGTGCCCGACAGCAGRTCCAGACTCAACGCTATCAAGGCTGAGGATACAGGTTGTCCCTTCTGCCCTTCCCTACACTTGGACATTCCCTGCCAGTCACATCCCAGATCCCACCTTTGATGAGCAACAACTGCTTACAGTTCAGAGGGCTGTGCAGGCTTGTCAGCAGCTAAAAAGGGACATGCCTTGGTCAGCAGGTCACTCTGGAAACAAGCACCAAGAGTGGCCATGCAGCTGCCAGGGAAGGGCAGGCACCAGGGACGTGTCCTGGGAGGGGAAGATGGTGATGGAGAAGGAAGGAGCTCTGCTTCCCCTCCAGGAGAAGGCCATCAAGTTGGCCAATCCACCCAGTTTTCATCTCCTGTGTCCCCATCTCACTTGAGGAGCCTCTACAAAATCAGTCAAGCTAATCTCCTCCCATCTCTACCCAGTACTCTCTGCCTGGGCAATATCCAGTTCAGGGTGAGCTCAGACTGTAGTTGTCTCTTCACCCATCTCTGTGAAGGAGATGCACTGTGGGGGAGATGCTTCACACCAAGATTTACCATGTGGGACCCTGCTGGCAAAGCCCCTCCTTGCTACAGTCCTTGCCCAGCAGCCCAAGGGCAAAGCTTGTGACAGTGTTTGAGTGGGTCTGGGATAACGAACTCCTTTGCAGACCAAGTCCCAGAAGACTGCATGAAGATTGCAGCTCAGGATCTCTGGGGCTGGCTGTCTCCCAAGGACTTCCCTGGTGATGGTGCATCTCAGTGGCAGGTTGTTAAATCTGAGGAGAGGACGTGTGGGATGAGATGGGTGCAATGAGGGACTCCTTGTGCTCATGGCATTTACCTCTGGTGGTGTTGCAACCTGTTCTCAGGGACCAATTACCTGCGGTTGCTGCAAGAGGCTTCCCTTGAAAGTGGGCAATGCTGTTGAGATAAGCATGGGAGGTTGGTCTACGTGTCTGTGTCATGCTACTCCCCATCACATCCAGCCACGTGCACTCGGGTCTGGGGTCTCGTGGCTGCCTGTGAGGACATGCCAGCCCCTCAGCAAGGTTGTGTTCCCACTACAGACTGCCAAGTGACAGTGAATCCTGCTTGACAATGCCCAGAAGACCTGACAGGCCTCTGTGGTAGACACCTTCTCCCTAGCTTCATCTACCTGCTCTGTTTCTCTAGGTCTTGAGGACCACCTAAGGACCTGACCAGTGCCTCTCTTGCCTCTAGATGTTCAATGAGTTGAAGAATTCCCCCTCTCCATGTCATCCTATGTCTGGCAAGTCGAGAGGGAGCTGGCTGTCAATGGAGACAGTGCTTGAGGATGCCTGGGGTTGGAATAACCACACTCAGACGGTGGAGAAAAACCCCTAAAACCCCCCAAACCCCCAAAAAACTGCCAAGAAAAACCCCAGAGATAACCTAAGTATGTTTCGGAGGCCCAGTGGGGTGCATGAGCGTTACCTGGGTGGTGCCCTGTAAATGCAGTCAAGTCAGGTCCTGCCAGGTGCATCTGCTGCTTCTAGGAGCAGTTGGAGGGAGGGCCGGGGTGTGGGGCACCATCTCCAGAGGTGATGCTGCCAGGCCCAGGAGCATATGAATGCACAGCGCAGAAAGTCAAGGATAGGACTTGAGCCCATGCCCACCATAAGTCAAGACATAGTTCAGGGAGGTGACTACAACCAAATAGGTGTGAATGGTCTCCTGCAGCTGGGGACCCAGGAGGAGAAGGGTAGGCAGGCAGACATCTCACCCAGGATGGTACCTGGACTCCTCGCCTTCCCATGCCCGTCGCAATCTGGACCAGCTCAGAAATGCTGCAGGGAAGGAAGAGCTTGTTCCCACCGTGGAAGGTGCAGAGATGACAGGGCCAAATTTAGAAAGGGAGTGAGCGCATAAATGGAGCGAGGATGCCCTCGATTCCACGGCGTTGTGAAATCCCCCGCATGGCTGGTGGGGGAGGAAACCTCACGGACCAGCTTACGTAATGATTTAGCAACATATCCCCGACTCGTTAAAGCAGCCTCTGGCGGGGGGAGCGGGGAGAGGGAGGCGATCAYGCCATAGTCCCCTGGGACAGATGGGGAACACGGGGTGTGACCGGGAGYGGAGGAGGGCTGCGAGCACCACGCGGCCCATGACCCACGCCGCGGCAAAAGCTGGCAGCTCCACCGGGTTACACGGTTACGGGTTACACCACGACTGGCAGTGCCGTACTCCACCACCGCTCTGCAGGGACGTGCAGATGCTCCTGGCACCAGCGGAGCCTTATCCCTTCCCTCCAGAACACTGCTGCCGTGCAGAGCTTTGGGACGGGGTTTTATTTCTCCCCACACCCTGCAGTAGGCAGTCCCATCAGAGTTTCATCCCAGCTTAAGCACAAAGACACTGTTTGACATTGGCATGGTTGCCCTCTCACAGGGAGGATCAGAGCAGCCCGAGCATTGGGATCACCAGTTTGCGGTGATGTCATCTCACTACCTGTCCTCCAGGCCTGGCCTCTTGTCTACCCAGGAGGGTTTGTCTGCAACTGCCAACGTAGGCGAGTCCTCTCCATATGAAAAYGTTGGGCTGACCCCGTGTGCAGTGTCCTTCAGCCTTAAAACCCATCGGTATCCGACACCAGCACCACTTGGCACTGCTGCCCACCAGGATCCGTGGTGGGTGATAGTGTCYTTCGTCAGTCACATCGAAGCCACGTTCATGCCCTTCTTTGGAAAAGCAGCTGCTGGAGGAGTTTGCCTCCCCATCCTCCTTGAAGCCTTCCCGTCTTGCATTTGGGAAGGCTCTGATACCTGCACAGCACCTAATGCCTCCCTGGTGAGAGATGCAAYGGGCCATGCTGATGGAGACCCTCCTCCACCTCCACGCAGGGCTGTGGCATCCCCTCTGCAGTCCTTGGAGGAGCCTCAGCTGCTACAACAAGTCCTGGCCAAGGAGGAGAAGAGAAGATGATTGAGAAGAGGACACAGACTCCCAAGTTATTCCCAAGACCAAGTGAGTGGCACCAGGCTCCCATCGGGGAAGGCKCTGGGATGCCATGGACTGTGGTAGCACATCTCTGCTCCATGCTGGAGATGCTCACCAGGTGGGAGACATGTGGAGCAGGGCTGAYCCATGGGGACTCGTCCTCCATCCCACCCCGTCCCAAGGGTCCTGTGGTGTCAGGGTCAAGCACAAGGAGACAAAGTGGGGTGGGGGGCTGAAGAGGGCACATGGACATCAAGCGTGGGGCAGAGGCAGTCCTCGCAGGACGTTATTTACTCACCTGGCATCCACTGTGGGGTGCAGGGAGAGACTTTGATGATAATAATAATCCCAGTCCTAAAGGATGAACCAGAAAACCTAGAAGTTCATTCTCTTTTCTAAATAAATTATGAAACCTTGTTAAATAAAAACTACTATGAGCCAATCAATAGATTTACGTGAGTCACACTACTAACATTATTTCTTAAGAATATTGTTTATTTTAATAGCAAAATCTAATACTAGCTTTTAGAGATGAYATTTGAGGCTAATCTGTACATGTCWTGCACAGGTTATCTGTTTCACTCGTGTCTGCTTTCCAGGAAGAGTCCATGCTGAGATGGGTTTTCATGATGGACAGGTATTTGCATGTTCACCTTCAGACTAAACAGGGAAAAACAGATTTTCAAAGCCAATTTATGGCCGGGCACATGAACATTCTCAGGTAACAGTGCTAGAGATGAGGCAAGGAGCTTCCTTGACATCCAAGGGGATGTTCAACCATTCCAGTCGAATCTGCACACTCGGTGCTGATCCACGCACAGCCTCCAAGACCCTTTTGCCAGGTCTCTTCTTGCGAAATCCCCTCTCTATTGGAAATATGCTGAAATGTCAGGCTAAATTTTTGCAATCCTGTCTATACATGCAGAGGGGAAGCTGGGCTGCTCTGGGAAGCACGACGTTGCCGGTCCAGCCCCTCTCCCCACGGCACTGCGTGCCGGGGAGCGAGCACGGCTGCCCCACCGCCGGGACAGCCTGACCTGGCTCCGACACCCAGCTCAGAGAGCTCGGGGCAGAGGAGGTGCGCACCTCCCCTCGGCCTTGGTTTAAGGATGCAATTTATTCCGCCTCCCGGCTGGTTGGCTGGGCTCCTGCTCCGCATCCCTGCGGCCCCAGGCACCACGGTGGGACTTGGCAACACCAGCTGGCAAGTCCAAAGTGGAGTAGGAGGCAGGAACGGGTGCTTGGCCCTCAGTTGGGGTCTGATGTCTTGACCATGACACAAAATCAAGGAGGACAGCAGGAGGCTCGTCCTCCAGAGCGCATCCCTCACCTCCTGCCATGCTGCTGGAGGACAGCACACACCCATCCCTGTTTCATAATGGAAACAACTAACCAAGTCATGCGTGTAGGAATGTCCTACACATGACTTGCCCTGGTGCAGAGAAAGCAGGCTGTGGTTTTTGTGCCAGCTCCTCCTGCCATTTTTGAGGCTGCCAAGGCCCAAGCGAGATATGTCATTGTCAAGGGCCATCTCCCTTTTTCAAGTCTTCTGTAGGATGCAATAAGCTATCGCGTGTGTGTACGTGTCACTGCCCTTCACTGGGGGAAAATCATAAAAAGATTTAGGTTGGAAGGGACTTCAAGAGGTCCTGAGTCGAAMGTCATGTTCAAAGTAGGGCTCGCTGCAAAACCCGCTTAGGTTGCTCCTGACAARGGAAGAACGGGTTTTTAAGCAAGTTGACCACCAACCTCAAGGACTSACGGAGAGTTTCATTGCACAGACTAGGGATGATCACTGTGCAATCAAACTGGCCAAATATAGTAATTTTTAACTACAAAGCCATTCATAACATCTGGGGGACTGCACACACCCCTGTGAAAGGGCAGGAATGAGTAGCCTGGCAGCTAAAACGTGGCTAACACTGGGGTCTACTGTGTTTGTTTGCTATTTCTGCAAAACTCAAGGCTAATGATCTGCAGTGTGAAGATGCCAAKGTTGCAGAGTAGGTTCACCACTTCTGTGACACCAGAAAGCATGGTAACTGCTGAGGTTGAAATACACATATAATTTAATTAAAATTAAATCATTAAGGACTGCTCTACTGCTTAGGAATGACTGAAAAAAAAATATTACCTTGCTTCTGTAGATCAAAGTGCCTCGTCTTCCTCTTGTAATAAAACAGTCTGAAATTTTATACAAATGTTTGATCTAGAAAACCAGAAAGGATGTTCCAGTAGTTATTAAGTAGCAGCTGCCCTGAATAATTTTTAACCTCAGATTTAAGTTATTTGGCAAAATAAAATAAAATTAAGAGCCTTCTGTGCAGAAATGGGTTTTAACACAAATTTTCTAGACAGCTCTACTCCATATTCTACTTGAGGCCTCATCTCCTGGAAATTTCCTGCCCTCATGGACAACTGAACGGGAGTGGAAAGGGCACCTTGCTGCAGCCCAGCAGGAGCTTTTGAAGGAGGGCGACCTCCTTGGGAAGGGAAACTATTTGTCCTTGGCACAGCACATGGCATTCAAAGCATTTACACTGGCTGCGGGAAGGAAAAGAGGACAAATTTGCAACTAGGACATTTTTTTGGCTTTGGGCAGTACAAAACGTCCTGTCCCACTAGCTAGAACACAGAAGTGTTGGCCAAAGGGACTCCCACCCAGCCCAGGGATGTCCTGAGGGTGTTCCCTGCTCGGCGACGTTGGCAGTGTCATCACAGCTAATTCAAGAGGGACAGAGACTAATCCCTGGTCCTGAGGCCGGTAGCATGGACGGGCTCCCGGTCACCCTGCTTTGGGATGTCCCTCTTCAGAGCAGGCTGCATGTGCGGATCATGCTCTTCAGACCACGTGGTGGCCTACAACATAATTATTTTTCTCAGAGGGTTTTTTTTTTGCCTGGCTCAAATGTCAGAAATTATTTGAGGGCAGTGGTGGGGTGGGGGTTTTATAGCATGAAACCCAGGCTTCGTCCTGGAGAGAGTTGGGTGGAATAAGTCAAAACAAAGCTGAGGAGTGAGCTAACAACGGAGGAGCCTGGGTCAGGACTGGTGCTGCTCCCTGGCCCCCCCTYCTCAGCAGCACACGTATACCTAGACAGGTAGGTCACTGTGTCCCCGTTGTCRGGACACAAACACACATGAGACACCAGCAGATGATCCATGTGTGGTCCAGTTTTCTTAAAGGCCCTYGACAGCTATCCCAGCTACCCAAAAAGCTCAATAGCCCCAACACAGCTGCTGGAATGGCCTCTGCAGCATCACAGCATCTTCCTGCAGTGCCTGGTCTTCCCCACATAGGATACACAAGTGTCTTAAAGGCTCAGTGTTGTCCCAGGGTTTCACAGCTGATGTTCTTCCAGGAGACAGRAGGCTGCACCCAAACTCTGACTTATCTTGGCTGCTGGGGATGGTTAACGGGGAGGATAGTTCCTGGACTCTTCCTACCAGCAGACTGGAAATGGGGTCTTGAGGGGAAAAAAAGAAGCTGCTGGTGATTTGGGGCAAGTGCCTTGTATCCCAGTAACACATGGACTCTACAGCACGGGAAGTCTTTAAGAAGACAGACACCTCTTTTGAGCAAGGGTTGGTTGCACTGGGTCCTGCACTGAAGCAGGGCAAGGACCAGGCGACTTTTTAAGCTTCCTTCCCACTCTGCAACGTTACAATCCTGCCATYCCTCGGGCACCGTGAGGCTCCCTCCACCGCAGAGGGCCAGCAGCCAGGACAATGGCACCTCACGGCAGAGACAGCAGGGACAAGCAGTGACAGGGATGGTCCGGGCATCTGCCATACGACCCGCTCGGAAGAGGCAAGCCGTGCTCCCAGGGTGTGTGGTCCGCGCCGGCACACGCTCCTCGCACGCCGCGCAGGGCTCTGCCCCGCACCCGCGGCAGCGCACGGCTTGCTCAGCAGCCAAGAGCTGCTGCGGCGGCTGGTGGCTGCTGTCTGCCCGACCAAGCGAAGGCTGCCACGCACCTGACTCGCGGCCAGGCTTTCCCGGTGGCTGGAGGTAACTGTGCAGTCAGCACGCATCCCTGCGGGGTGTGCCGGCCCCAAATTCCTGCTGGGGTCATCGGCACGAAGCTTACTTACATATTTGATTGTATTAAAGGCAAAGAGCTCCAACGAGGGCCAGTTTTCTAGGAGGGTGGAAAGGAGAGGTGGTGCAGCCCTGTTTAGGCATGTGCACAGGCACTCTCCTGCAGCCTCGCTGCCCTTTGGACCAAGGCTCCTGAAGCTGTGATTTGCCTTGTCGGACGAGTTTTCAAAAGCCAGCTATCAGCTCCTTGCTCCCAAACACGTGTCCCTGTAATAGAGGCAGTTTATCCTCTGCTAGAATTGAGCAACTCAACCCTCCTCTTGCATTACCGAGCCTTTCAAGCATCATTTGATAAGCAGTATGAGCGCAGCTCCTCAGGCATTGCTACATCTTTTGGCGTGCTTTGCTCTGCCAAAACTGTGTTTCAAGCTAGCTATAAATTATGCTTCACGGTCGGCTTTCATCTGCTCGCCATGCAACGGGCGAGAACAAAGGCCACTACGTGCCACACCAAGGCAGAAGAGCCAGGAGTCGGGTGTAGGCACAGGCGGCAGTCTGCTGGAGGAAGCAAAACAACCTCAGCCCGCTGCCAGCCTTACATCAGAGATGTGGAAAGCCGGGGTGGCTGCTGCTGCTGCCAGCAAAGGAGCTGTGGTATAGTGGGTAGGGGAGAGGAGGGGAAAGAGGGCAGAGAAATCTGGTTTTGCCTGCACGGTGCTAAGCAGTTACAGCAGCAAAAGCAGCAGCAGCAGCAGCAGGCAAGGGGGGAGGCAGCCAGCGTCCCAGCAAAGGGACCGCGCAGAACGCAGGCGGCCGTGCACGGATAAGGTAGGGGAGAAAGGCAGAGCTGTAGACACAGACAACGAAGAGCTGCACAGGCCACCACCTCTAGAAACTCCAGCTACTCCAAGGCCACACTAGAGGGAATGGCATTGCCCAGACCAGCGGTTTGGGACAGATCAAGACAGTGGCTTCGTTTGCACGGGAGTGAGCAAATAAGAGGAAATGTCATTTGCAGRGTAACAGAGCTTCATAGGTCAGTGCCTCTGGGTCTGTCATGCAAATCTGCATCTGCTGGAGAAGGCTGTGCCTGCCGAGGGCGAGGAAGAGCCAGTGTCACTGGCGAGGCTAAGGGAAACAAGCGTCAACCAGTACAAGCACATTACGGTTTGTTACTCTGGGTGATTTTACTCAAGTTTCATTTCAGCGTGATCCGTTTTGGTTGAGTTCTCAGATAGCTCTGACCCCTTGGAGGACCACAGCCCGTGGGGCAGACACTCAGCCCTTCTGGCGGTGCCAGGGCTGGGCAGAGAGAAAGGAGTGAAGCTGGAGGCCTCGAAAGTCCCTTTTTACAGCAAGAATGAGCTGCACAGATGTTCCAATGATTTCCTTATCTTTGTGCAAACTTCCCAGCTCCTTGTGGCTTAACGGGATCTTTTCCATGAATCAAGGTGTCTCCTGAGGCTGCTGTGAGAGTAACCAAGTGCACACAGCATCACCTTTTACTGAACTGGTGCTGCCTGCTGCGTCCTGGCTTAAAATAAAACTCCTTGAATAACAGTGAGCTCCATCAGATATAGCAGCGCTTAGTTTAATCACATGCCTATGGCCCACAGACTATGTTCAGTGGTAACACAGATGGAGATCCAGTCCACACTGTACTGACCTTGCCTGACTTCAGCAGTGAATGGCTAACAGCATCCTTGCTGCAGTGTTTTTGTTTTGTCTTTCATGTTACCAGGCCCAGAAGTAAGATTTGGCAGGAAATTACTGTCTGGTCGACACCTCCATCCAGCTTTGCACTGCCAGCATCACTAACAGGTCCATGTGGGTTGAGAAGCTTGAGAAGCTTGTGCATCTCGATGTGCTGCCCCGTAGTAAAGCTGCCTATGAACAGAAGCTGCCTCAGATGACCCTGTTGTCAATCCAGCATCACGGTAATTGTGGCCAAGAGCTTTGCACCGACTGCCTAAATCACACGAGAGGTTCAGCTGAGATGGGCAGCTGCCAGACTCCCATCAGATGCTGAATCACTGCTGAGACATGCTGCCGAGGGTTTAGAAATACTCCAGACTTGTCCAGTCTTTGCACTTCTTCGCATTGCCAATTGCAGCAGAGTTTCAGCCAGGCGTCCGTCCCAGAGCATTTGAGGGTGAGTAACCCACACAGTATTAGCTTTCAGTGCCTGCACCCCTCTAACTCACCAACAGACTGCCTGTGCTAATGCAGGAAAGAGATTACAGCTTAACTGGTACTGACAGAGCACACAAGGGACCTCCAGGGCCAGGGAGACATGGTGAGGGCACCCACACACCCATGGCWTCCCAAACCTGCAAGGTCAAAGGGTAAGGACCAGGAACCTGGCAGAAGTAGAGCTTCTCCCACTGTCCCTGCACATGGAGTATCCCAGTGCTCCAGGGAGGGAAGCTGCAACCAGTGCAGACCCAGGACCAACAGAGTCAGAATGTGGGTCCATCTTGTCCTCMGTCTAGCCGCATGTCTGTCCTTCCCCTGGCAGACATGGTGGAGGAAGAGATCCGGCTCCTTTTACTTCCCTTGAACAAATCAAGCAAAGCTGACCCTGCAGAGTAGGTCCTTCATACCCCTGCCTCCAGCAAGCCATGGAGCAACCCAAYATCCCACTGGGTTCCCATTCACCCTCCCCAGGAGGGCCACTACCCAAACCAGCATCCCCCAGCTCAAAGCATCCTTCCCTGGCCAGACTGTCCTGGTGTAGGTGTTACAGGATGCTCTGGAGTTGGGACTCCCTCCTTCAAAAATGGGCAGTGCTATGATCAGCATCAAATTCATCCCTCTCACGTGGGCTAGATGCTCCCCCAAGACTTCCAGTGCAATTGCACAGACTAGGATAGGCAGGCTGGGGATGGCTAACATCAGTCCTTTCACACTCCACTCTGCTTGCCAGTTCGTAGCACACCTACTGCCTGGCTGACCAGGTTCCATGGGGAATGGGAGAGAGTGTAAAACAAAAAAGAAGTCTTACCTGAGATTGAGAAAAGGAAGGGAGCCATGAGGGACTGAAAGCAGACCAGAGCAGTTCGACATTTAGCTCTCCCACCTAGAGCAGGACACTGAGCTGGACCTAAATGAAGCTGTAGCCCCCATCCTGCCCCACCGCAGAAGGCTGTCCCGGGCTGACGACGACAGGACCTGGTTCCTGCAAACCAGAGCGGCTTGTGTGCGCTCACACCCTGCTCCCGGATCCTCCAGCCACGCTGCCAGCGCTGAGAGCGTGTCAGAGGGAACGCAGCAGGACACGCGGCAGGGTACCACGGCCTCCCACAGAGGCTGAATTCCTGCCGCAGTGCAGCCTGCGAACCCCTCTGCGTGGGGCGTACGGGCTTTTCTCACCTCCCTCTGGGAGCTCCAGCAGCAGCCGCCTCCTGGTCTGCATCTCCAGACCAGCTGCACCGACTCCGCTCGGGAGCGAAGGGAGAGACAGGCTTTGGAAGCAGAGATGGTGGTGCTTGGATCTAAGCTACAGGAGYCTACAGAAGGACGCCATCCTCAAAGATTTGGGGGAGAGGCTGCCAGGGCACCCTTGGGTGTAGAGCTACTTCTGTTCTAATCTCATCATCCAGGAAAGAAGTGTTCAGCCCTCTAGCTAGAGGTAAGACAWGCCAATGGCAGCTCTTAAACGAAGTCTCATGGAGGATGTCAGGGCTCTAAAGTGTCTCAAGCCTCTGAAGGAGCCGGAATTGCAGAGCCTCCTAGGCTGGAAAACGCTCCCTGCATTGTCCCTGGGGAGACCTGGAGGGCTGAGCAGTCCTACAGCACCACTCCCTGGAGACGAAGGGATGGGACCGGCTGTGCAGCCAGGGAGGAGCATGGACAGAGGCCGTCCCAAAGGCTGCCGCTCCCTGCTGAGCGCTGCCATCCCCAGAGGCAACCGGGTCCCCTCCTGCAGCAGCCAKACCCAGGAGATGGGTGCAAAAGTTGGCAGCCATTGCTCCAAGCATTGCCCACGGCCAATCCATCACCTTCTTGCCCTGCCAGGAGGATGGGCTGTGAACCCCTGTAGCTAGAAAGGAGTTATCCTTCCCAAAGGGGAAAGGACCGTGAATTCAACCTCATGGACTGCTCACGGCCTCACACCAACACAGCCAGACAATTCCATGTGGAAGGATGCTGGATGCATCGATGCTTTTCATGTTGAAAGGCGCCCCAAGGACACGAGCATAAGTCCCCACACCACCTCCTGCCTCCCAGCCAAACCAGACCATCATCCAAACAGCCTTTAACCTCTTAGGTGCACACGGAGGCAGGACTGCAGCAGCATCTCCTTCTAGAGGGCTTCAACCGAAAGCTGAGGCCCATAGCCCTGACCAGCACTGCCCTGGAGAGAAGGGAGCTAGGACATACAACTGTACAGGGTGAACATATGGGCACGCACAGCCACAGCACACAGCAGACTGGGAACCTGCAGAGGAAGAAGCAGGGGTCTTCTGCCCCTTAGAGCCTTGGCCACTGACCGTGACGGATGAAGAAAAGCCTTCGCTAAGCAGAGCCTAGGAAGGGAAAATCCACAAGGAAGGAAAGAAGGCCCAGAGAGTCCCTAGGGCTGACATTAGCTCTCAGAAAATAGCATGGAAAAGCACTGCTGATTTATGAGCAGACCTGATCTCATTCGCCAGGTCACTAAAGATCACAGAAGTTGGAGTCCTAACAAAAGACTTTTTTTGTTTTTTTCTGCTGCAAGTCAGCCGAATACACCGAGCACACCTACTGCCAAGGAAGGCTCCTGTGTGAGGACCTGCTTTCTGCCCTAACAGGATCCATCATCACGTACTCAGGGGCTAAGAGGGGATTTTGCTCTTACGCTGTTGAAACCTGCTCTCCAGCTTGTTCATCCCAAGCTGGCACCGCCGCTCACCCTCAGCAGTGATACATACATCAAAATAGCCAGGCCCAGCCCTACCTGTGAAGAGAGGGGAAGAAAATCCAAGCACTGGCAGAGGCATGGCTTAGCACATTCATCAACACGCCCTGCGTCCTCCACCTGGGGTGGGAGTTAGCAGAAGAGCTCATCTGTCCCTCCCAGCTCAGGAGCATTGCTCTGCTCGGTGCTCATAACCTGATTTTAGAGACAAACTCCACTGATCTGGTATTGCTGCGCCCTCATCGGATGGGAATTCGGGGGAGTGGCTCCGRGGGACTGCAAGGCAAGTGCCAGCAGAGGCTGAGCGCTGCAGAGGCAGGCTGCAGCAGTGCCACACACCAGCAGCCCTACTGCGCCCTTGGTGACGTGAAACCRCAGGCTGGGGTACCCGTGCGACATCCTTTGATTGTTACAAGCAGTTCCTGGAAAGCAGAGACTTACCCCGGCTCCCCAGTTACCATCTTTCAAAGTCAAATAGCAATTGTAAAGAGTGATAGCAAACCRTGAAAAAGGGGTGCAGAACAGGCTATAGGCAGTAATTTCTCTAAATGCCACCAAGCTGGAGCGCAAGTTCAGCCACCCCCAGGGTGCTGGGAGCGGTTGGCCACCCCACAGGGAGCATGGTATAAGATCTTTTTGCTGAGCCAGTGGCAAACGAGCAGCACCAGGGATGCAAGAGGGGTTTATCCGCGCTGCCGGAGCAGCACGATTCCTCCCTCTCGGCTGTGCCAGTGACTGGGTGATTGCTGCCGCTGCCGGCATCCAGAGAGCTGGTTTGGGACCTAGGTGAGAAGACTTTCCCTGCAAGAAATGAGAGAAATAGAGCTCAGGACATCTCTGAAGATCCCAAGGCTTTTCTTGCCTGCTTTCCTGTTTGTGACTCTGGGGAGGCCACTTACTTTCAGACCATGGAAGTTTGCCTGGCAGCTCTCTCCTGCCCCTGCTGCAGCTCTCTCCAGGCCATGCTCTCTCCCTTTGGCCTCCCCATCCAGCAACATCTGCTCTTCCACTTCGGAGGGTGATTCCTGGGAAGGGGGAGCACCGCTTTGCTGTAATCAAAGTGCACAGGATAAACAAGCAGCGCTGCTGGCTTCGAAACACTCACTCACCTGCTTCTCATGCTGACTGGCCATTTCTAGTGCACTAGTCTTCCCCGTGCGCACAACCTGTTCCTTGTTGAATTACTGACACTACTAGTCAGGCTCTGTCTTGCAGCTCTGCACGACATGGCTCAGCCCTGCTCCCCAGGTGTTAAGTACCAGCGCTTTAAGCACGTGGGGCTGGAATATAAAATATGCAAGAGAATAACAGCAGAGGACTAGCTTGGAYTGATGCTGACATCTGTGCACAGGGATAAGTCTGCAACTCTCAGCAAGACTTGCAAGAGCCCCCTGTTCCTAGTGTGCCAGGTCCTTCCAGAGATCACTCAGGCTTCAATCTCAAATGTTCAGGTCCTTCCAACAAGCTGGGCCCTTATGCTTCTCAGTCAAGAACGGCAAAAGTAACCCTACTGCTGCACGTTTGCTGCACAGAAACTACCGCATACTCCTACAGTAGCTTCACCAGTGCAAGTCAATCTGAAGCTGGTGAAAACTTGGTGTTTGTCACTCAGCCTTGCAAGAAAGCGTCTCTCTCCTCTTAGCATATTCAGAATACAAACAGCAGCAAGTGTATCTCCAGGTATGAACCTAACTCAAGCCTGCAGGGATCCATAAACGTGCAGATTACAGGGAAGATAATCACGTCATTGCCAATAGGGAAGCAGAAACTGAGATGGTCCTCCTCCAAGGGAAGAGAGCAGCATGCCCCGCTCCTTGCAGGAATTAACTTTCCCTCTTTGTATGGCACAACAGGCCACCTCAGAAGAAACACCTAAATCCCGATGGACCCTGCTCCAGGTGCAGCACTGCAGTTCCCAACTGAGCATGAAGGAGTTCTTCAGCAGTAGCAACAGGCACTTGCTTTCTTGACCATGGTCCCACGCTTCTGCCTCAGCACATACACCCATTTCACCTACTGAACCATAGCAGGTGGCCCAGTGGACACTTGCTGTCTGTGCCCAGTCTCCATGCTCTTTCAAAGGATGGACAAGTAGCACATCAAGGGACTTGACTGACCTGGCTACCAAAACTGCTCGAGATGTCAGCGTACGAGGGACAAGCGGCCTCAGCATGGCAAAGAGCACAGGCGAGGCACCGGCACTGCCCCACCCGTTCTTGTAGGATGGTACATGCCACAAGGCTGGAGCCAGGTGGGTCCACGCTGGCAGTCCTGGGAAGCCCCACTCTCCTGGGAGACGGRTTCTGTAATGAGATTTGGGGGGGTTGGGAGCTGGGAGCACTAACCAGAGGTGCCCAYGCGTGGTGGGAAAGGGAAGAACAGACAGTTGTGCCTCTGATGGAAGTAGACACTCAAAGGGGAGCAGCCCCCTATTTCTCTTGCACATAAGAGGTGGAATGTACACAGGCTTCGTCTGGTGGATCAAGGAGGGCCTGAGACAGGGGTCACAATACAGTGGTGAAAGTTATCATGGTATAAATAAAACGATCCTTGCTTAAGATTAGCATGCAACACAAACGTTCCCAGTAGCAGCTGGTATTGATGGCTTCAAGGAAGRAGGTGTGAGATCTCTTGCCATAGTGACATGCTAATCAATAAGTGGCTGGCTTTTGCTGCCATGCACATTATAGTATTTTTTGAACCTAATTTGCATGATTAGAGACTGCATTACTCTGCCACTCCATCAGCATGCTCAGATATTAGCAAGAAATAAACTTATAAAAGCCTTATATCTGTTGTTCTTCTGTTCTTCCAAGATTAAACAGGAACTTACATATGTAATACAGGGTGAGGCGTGAACTTATATAGCCATTACATGTGAAAATGCTGTTGCAACAGACATGGATTGGCATTCAGGAACTGGCTGGGCTTCCTTCTCCAAAATAAGCACTTACTCATGGTAGTTTTTACCGAATTATGGTTTAATTTCATAATCTACTGTTGCTATGTCTGTACAACATTGTACAAAATATAATCAAAAAGAACATTTCAGCCCCACATAAATGTTTGACTGGCTGTCTGAGGATCCAGTGGCTTTGAGTCTTTGATCTGGACTCTCCTGTCTTCTAGAYGCCGTCATCAAAGTACCTTTGGTGGTAAGGCTACAATGCTAAACGTTYGTACAGTCATCATAACATTTTTGCTTTCCAGTCTCCTTCTCCACTCAGTGATGGAATTCCCCAGCCGTGGCAGAGGATCTCTGGTGGTACTTCATATTTCTGGTCAAACATGAAAGATTTTTAACCTCTTTTTGCATTAGGCAACAACATTCTAGCAATGTCATGAGGTAGGGGCAGTTATGTTTCAAAGGTGATACTAATGTGGTAGTTTAGGACCGATACATCCTTTTTTACAGCACTTGCTATAGTAGGTTTTTCAAGTACAGCATTGATCTGATCACACTAATACAACTGGTTCTAGATTTCCATTCATTCCCATCAATGCACTTTCACTGTGAGTAGCTCTACCCCATGTTAGCCTAGTCTGAGAATTTATCTCTTGCCCAGATAAAACTAGCAGGCAGATACACTCTTTTCAACTTAGAGGTTAAGGGAAATAATATACTTAGCTGCTACTGGTAGTGGAATACATGCAGAACTGCTTCTACCAGAATTAGGAAACTTGTTGAGAATTACATGGAATCTAAAATGATTGCTTCGGATTAGAAAACCACAAGCTAAAAGACCAGCTTCATAGATCTCTGGTGTCAAGAAATATTCTTGTTGCAGCCTGACAGTGGGTGAGTGGTGTGGCAGAATGATCTCTCATGCCTGTGTTCTCTGTGGAAAGTTTCATTTTGGCCAATTATTTTTCCTCTCATCTTYTATGTACCTGAAGCTTCTCATCTGTGTTTTAAAGGTCTAGTGGAAAGCCGTGATCAATACAAAAAGATACAATTATCTTAAAGCTTTTTTCCCCATTTTGACTACAATGCAGCATCATGTTCAAAATGCAACTACTGGATCTGAAAAATAAAACACTCAGACTATAATGCACATCTGAAAATAAATACATAGCCTTCATATAGAGCCAGTTCTCAGTGAAAACCTTCTTATTCGCGTAGTAGTGCAGAGATGTTCTCAGGATGGTTATGCTACAGGGTGGAATCTGAAAATAAGAGAAAGAGAGAAGTAGCTCAATATTGTAATGAGGGAGATAGTCTGTAAGGTACACTGGAAGGGGTACCTGAAATGTTTCAGGGCCAAAAAGTCTGCAAAAGGATTACAGGGATTTAACTGACCCATTTCTCCACTCATATAATCCCAACGAGGTATTCTGAATTGCATTAAAAGGAAAATATTTGACTCAAAGTAAAGGATATTTCATAATGAACTGAGTAAATTGCCAACGATATTTATCYGTAAGTATATCCACCATGCGTCTATCCTCAGTCAACTACACTGATTCTCTATTCACATCAGGATCCCCAATGACCCTGTTTAACTCAAGCCACATTCCTCTCTCTCCTCCCTTCCCATTGTCTTTGGCCACCTAACACCAGCTTTTTCCTCACTGCTTCACCTAACCTTGCRCATCTTGCCGGATCTTCTATTCTGCAGCTCCTGCACTGTAGAAAAATCTAACCTAGATATTACCTTATTAAATGTGAAGATGGGAAATGTCTTTCTAAAAGATTTGCTCAAGGTCAMCCAAAACCTCTGGCTCATGTAGAAATCAAGTGTTTTTCTCACGTCTGCCTTTTCATTCCTATTTCTGTTTCACACTTGATCACTAGTAGGTTAATTAAAAATTCAATAAATTAGTCCAAATATACACTGCCTTATAGGATGTTGCTCTTGTCAGTAAATAAAGCTCTATGACTACCATTTATAAGGCATCTTGACAGCAATGACATATCTTGACATCACATGATGAAAGAAGAGAAGCATTAAAGATTGTTACCTTTAATAGTGAGGAAGGCTTTGGTGGATGCACGGCCCAATTCATTGGTGGCTTCTACCATATATTCTCCTTCATCATGTTTTGTGACACCTAGGACAACCATGGAGCAGACACCAAAGTCGTTTGTGCAAAAATAGGTAGGATCATTGGAGATGTCTCTACTGTTCTTGTACCATGTGATCTTTGGAGGTGGATGGCCTCCAACCGCACAGCTCATACGGCACTCGCTCCCAGTAGTCACCACATGAGGCTTCAATGGGACGAGGAACCTCGGGGGCTGGTTTTGATTAACTCCCCTGTATTTCTGTGGTTTGACTTGAAGTTCAGCTGTAAAAAAACCCAGCAACATACAAACACACACTGAGATATTGCTTCACAGCAATAGAAGTCAGGGTTTAAAGGACTGGTTTTCAGTCATAACTCTTGGTTCTGCAGAACGTCTGGCATTCTGCACTGCAAATTGCCAGAGATCCCACGCACCGATGGACTGTAATCTGTGTTTCTTCTCAAATTAGCCAGAATTTAACTTTGAAGTCAGAAACTTTGGTTTCTGCAAAACTTAAGCCTTAGATTTTGCTGGGAGTTAATTTTGTGGCGAATTGCCTGATACAATGGCTAGAAATAAAGGATCTATCTGCACAATGTCCATGCAGAAAGGACAAGCCTTCTCTGCCAAACTGGAATTTCTTAGGGTATCTCTATGCATTCTTGTTCCGGGCAACTAAATGTTCACAGGAGGAGAGACTCATTTCAGGATGGTGTGTTAGAAACAACAAAAGAAACAGAGCTTGACAACACACAGATAGCTATTTGTAAAAGCTGGTTTACCCTTTGGTTTTCGAATTCTCCAAGGCTGCACAGTTTCAGACGGACCACTGGTTCCCAAGTTATTTTTTGCCACAACCCTAAAGTAGTAGTCCCGGCCTGGGATCAGTTTGGTGAATGTGAACTTGTTGGTGTAGATCAGGTCACCCACCACGTGCCACAAGCCCTTCTGTGATTCACGTTTCAGAACTGTGTAGTAGAGATTACTTTCCCATTTCTCAGATGCTGATGGCTCCCAGGTTACTGTCACTGTACTTGGCACATTCTCTTCCAATTTAATAGGTCCAGGCGATTGTGGGATGTCTGTCAGATGAAGGCAAATAGTGTCAAAGATGTAGGGAAAGTGGCACAGTACAGAACCCTAAAAACTTTGAGTCCATTCTATGTCAGGGGGCTGAGTAAACATCCCGGTCGTTAGAAGGGACAAAAATTTGTTTCCTTCTCCAAGAGCTCATTTGCTGTTAATTGAACTTCTGCTGCATTACATCTGCATTGCTGGGCCTCCTTCCCTTACAGGGAGGAGATGAGGGCTGGTACAGCTAAACTTTTTCACCTCTTAGGCAGACAGCATATAGAGTTGTTGTAGCTACAACTAAACGTCCTACAGCCTGCTGCTGACTAACCTTAGACTGTTACAAAGAGCCTGAACTGCTCTCCTGTGGTTCACACTATCCATCTGTGTGACCTTGCCTTTTCAAGCAGAGTCACTCCGGAAGACTGGTGTAATTTTAATCAGTAGATTGCTCTGTCCTGCAGGCACGGCCAAGTGATATCACAAAGTGGCCAGACTGAACCTCACGGAAAACTGCACTCTAGTTCTCCCTGTGCCTGCATGGCTTAACTGCATCAGAGCTCACCGTGCTGAACGCGACTCGTTGCCTACTGCCTATTCGCAGTAAATCTGTATGTATATATGGTAGTGAGTGAGTTACCTGTAACTTGAACTTGGAAGCTGAATGTTTCTTTTTTCCCTAACCCGTTCTGGAGCTCAATGGTGTAGATGCCGCTGTCAGTGAACTCAGCTGCTCCAATCAGCAGCTGGGTGGTATCATCTTTGGTGTTTATTGTAGCCCGGTTTGGAAGAGGAAGCCCGTCCTTTAACCAGGTCACCACTGGATCTGGAGACGCCTGTAAAGAACGAGTTATAGCCCACTTGTTTTGCCTCCAAATTGCATCTTTACATCTTTAGTTTCATTATCTTGTCCCAAATGTATACCTCCGTGACACAGTAAAGTAGTATTTAGAAATATGGATCCAAGATGGATCTAAGAATCCTGGATAAAGGGCTGCTCTGAAGTTTCTTTGTAACTTTTCTCTTTCTCTGTGTCTTTTAAGAATGTTTTTGTAGCAAGGTGTTCAGGTTAACTGTGTCAAACAAGGTGTGCTAGATCAAGAACAACAGATTACATCAGTAGCTAATATTTTCTACTTTTAAAAAGATCTGCTGGTTCTGGAAAGAAAAAATATCCTCAAATTCTTTACTTCTGTTGTGCCATCTTTGGTCGCTACTCTCTAAGAGATTAGGAGAAAGGCCAGCAAATAACGCACACTTTGCCTTCACCAATCTCTTCTTGATATCCCAGACTTTACCTGTGTTGTTCCAGGCTTACATCAAAGCACACAGGATTCTGTCGGTGCATGCCTATTTCTCAAGTGATACAGCTTAAGTCCTGCTGCTTAGTAAGACAAACACAGTCAAGAGGATGTTACTAGAAATGCTACCCCAAGGCCTTCCAAGGGACTCAGAGGGAAATCAACTGATTTTTAAACTCTAAGTATGACAGATTGGTAGCAGATGATGATAATATTGACAGGGTTGGATGGACAGCGTTGTGCCTTGTTTGCAGAGGGTAATGAGTGACCATAATCTCATAAAACGCTAATGCCAACAGTGACAGCTGAATTCTTGTTCATGTTTTCCTCATGCAGAACGTATACCCAGCACAGGCGGGTTAAAGGATTTGCCCAGTGTCTTGTAAACAAAATTCCATGCCAAGGAAACAGTAGCTCAGTTTTCATGTCTGCTATTGACTACAACATAAAAACAGATGGGGAATGCTTTCAAACACATTTGAATACTTACTTCAAAGGGAATATTTACTCGGATGGTATTTCCTGCTTTTATAACCAGGAAGTTTTTCACTGTGTCATCTATTAGTAACCTGGGAGAAACTGGAAAAGACAGTGATTACAATAAAAGTTGTACATTATTACAGAGTCACTGGCTGACTAACTCATATGCATGTGTTCGATACCCCTAATGCCTTTCCAACAGCTAGGCTGCAGGCTGTTGATAAACTCATAGTAGTACTGTGGAAAAAAAGCTCCTTGATTCAGAACCAGAGTTTATACCTTCCAAATTTTATTGCTATTTATTTATCACTATGACTAAACAAGGGGAAATGATGTAAAAATACATTCACACCAATGTTTATATACATGTGATGTCTCAATCACGGAGAAGTTGGCTCTTTGACACACTTT
Source organism: Oceanodroma leucorhoa (assembly GCA_030449065.1). Lineage (NCBI taxonomy): Eukaryota > Metazoa > Chordata > Aves > Procellariiformes > Oceanodroma > Oceanodroma leucorhoa. The sequence continues at coordinate 1,074,809 of JASVER010000166.1, forward strand.
ACCCATCACATGGATGATCTTTTGTGTAAAATGACATCTGGGGAAAAGTAAATTCCAATGGACACTTATGAAATATGCATGCAATACAGAGCACAGAACATCCTCAAGAAACTAGCCCGAGTTTATTAAAAATAATCTTTTTTAGTATTTAAAATATTTTTTCTTTCTTTTTATCAATATAATATACTACTGTATTTAGCATTTTTCTAAAAATGCCAAATACAACTGTGCTAAATTGTTTTTAGCGTTTCCAGTTTAAAACTGAAAAAACTGTTTCCCAAATGGACTTATATTTATCTGTTTCTGATTCCTTATAAAAGGAGTCTCCAGGCATAGGCCAAAAGTAGACATTTTCACTTAGCACCCACGTTAAGGAAGATTAATCCCTCACAGAATTCTCTCTTACTTCTGTATTTCTGCAATGTTCCCAAACAGCAGGAAAAAAAACAGAGCTACAGATTGTAAATAAAGATGAAAAAGTGAAAATGGTAAAAATTTTCAAACTAGAAAATTAAAAAGGAAAATAAACTTTACAAAAACCAACATAACAATTGCGATTTAAGAGAAGGAAATAAAATGTTTCATTCCACAAGACTGTATAAAAAGAGACTGGAAACTCTAATTTTTCCCTTAAAAGAGCATTTTTCCCTTAAAAACCGCACAACTATGTGCGGTTTCGGTCTGGTGATCATGACTGTGGCACAGCTCCATACAGGGGCAAAATGTAAATCTGAGTTTTGGGGGTTCTTTTGGGGGTTCACAGTTCTGAACACTGTGCATTGCACATTTATTATCAGTTAAATGTTCAGAATTTCCTGATGAGGTGACCAAATAAGACCATACTCTAGAGGAGCAATGTAGTACTTGTCCTTCTGCTACATTCTGGGACCTGAAAGAAGCTTGTCACAGTGACCTACAGACCTTGCCTGCATCCTGTTGCCTACAGAATGACCTCGTTCATTCTGAAAGCAGCCCGCTTGGACTTACCTACAGGGGGAGCAGCTTCGATGCAAGCTTCAAGCTCTGCAGCTTCTCCTGGGCCACTGTCATTGAGGGCTCTCACACGTAGGAAGTAGATCTCCTTGGCTTGGAGGCCTTTAACTGTGTAAGTGGTCATCTCTATGGGAAGAGTATTGCATTTGGTCCAGTTGAGGTTGTTAGAAGACCGCATCTCCACCTCATAGCCTTTCACATCACTTCCATCTTTTGCTTCAGGTCTTTTCCATGTCAAGGTGATACTAGTGCTGTCACTGCTGCTCACTTTAAGGTCCTGCACTTGACCTGGAGATTCTGAAAAGAGAAATTTAATTTAAAGTATTTTTCTAGGATTTCTGTCCCCTTCTTTGCAGTCACTTCCTGAGATTCCCCAACATTCTTGAAGTGCACTGGATATCCACCCCGCTGTCTTGCCTCCACCTTGTCGCAGTTCTTCAAAGCTGGATCCAGGTGCCTGCTCCGGCCAGCCATGCAGTACAATGTGCAACACTCGTGAAACGGTCTGCAACCCATCCTGAATACTTCTCCACACTGCACATAACTCCCACACCGGGAGTCTGCCACATCTGGACTTAGACATCACACAGGAAATCCTTCCATTCCTTCCTCATGCTGATAGCGGACTCTCAGCCATGAAACATTTCCCATTTACTTGATCTTTGTCTTCACATACTTTTACAAAGCATTTAAAAACATCGCCTCTCCACTAACACGGTCAGTCTACACGGCCTGATTTACCTACCCCTAAGCCAGAAGGACTGGGGGCAATGCACTCACTTGTGGAATCCCGCGCAAAGACAGGCTGTGATGGTTCACTGGCATCTCCTACGCCAGCAGCATTGACAGCTGCCACACGAAATTCGTACTGCAGACCTTTCTTGAGATTGGTCATTTTCAGCTTTTTGTCTGCAGAAAGAAAAGGAGCATGTTGACTCAGGTGAGCTGTTCCCTAAGCAGGAAAGGGTGAGACAACAATGTTRTACTTCGCTCCATGTAGAACTGTGGACTGGATAATTCTCAGGAGCTGTCGCCGATTGCCCTGCCCTTCGCTATCCTCGTGCACGTGTACTTCTGGGATGCGTTCATTGTATTCCCTTTCAAATCAAACAATATTTGAGAGCTATTAAGTTAGATGAAGGATAAATACTGCTTTTCCTGATGGGATAATCCTAAACTCTTCTATACCAGTGTCGTGGTTTAAGCCCAGYCGGCAACTAAGCACCACACAGCCGCTCGCTCACTCTCCCCTGGGTGGGATGGGGGAGAGAATCGGAAGGGTAAAAGTGAGAAAACTCGTGGGTTGAGATAAAGACAGTTTAATAGGGAAAGCAAAAGCCGCGCACGCAAGCAAAGCAAAACAAGGAATTCMTTCACTVCTTCCCATGGGCAGGCAGGTGTTSAGCCATCTCCAGGAAAGCAGGGCTCCATCACGCGTAACGGTTACTTGGGAAGACAAACGCCATCACCCCGAACGTCCCCCACTTCCTTCTTCTTCCCCCAGCCTTATATGCTGAGCATGACATCACATGGTATGGAATACCCCATTGGCCAGCTGGCCTAGCTGTCCTGGCTATGCTCCCTCCCAGCTTCTTGTGCACCTCACAGAGCATGTGAGCTGAAAAGTCCTTGGGACGTAGACTRCCTAGCAACAACTGAAAACATTAGTGTGTTATCAACATTCTTCTTACACTAAATCCAAAACATAGCACTATACCAACTACTAGAAAGAAAATTAATTCTATCCCAGCCAAAACCAGGACAACCAGATAAGAAGTCCTAGCTTGCAACTGCTAGATAATGGATAGCTATAGTCAAAACACATTCTGGAGCTCATACACATCACTTGGGTTTCTTTATCTTCCTTGTATTTATAAATTCTTGTCTGCCAAGTTCCTAGTGTGAGGACTAAGGACAGTAGTTCTGCATGTGAAGTGAAGACTTTAGTTCCAGAAATTGAAGACATCAGTTTATCTATAGAGGAGCTATGTTCCAGGATGCAGCAGCGAGCTTCTCTGCACTCTTCTTCAGCCRTATGCTTGCACACAATCTAAAAAAACATCATAATCCTCCTCCCAGGCATTACAGCTGTATATAAAACCACGGCCTGGCTTTGCTATGGCACAGCTGCATAACCTTACTTGTGAAAAAACCTGACTTGTGAAAAAACATGTACACTAGAGCTGTGAAAGATAAGAAGGTAAAACTTCAGACAGGGGTAATATGGTTGTGATGGGGACAGTCAGCAGCTCAAGAATTCAAGAGGGAAAACACTGGTGTGAAAAGGTATAAGATCCTAAGCAGAAGGCAAGGAGTTACAAGGCAGCAACTCCACAAAGATCAGCGTGTTACCTCCTGTACTCAGCTGTCCTTTTTGTCTTTTTCCAAGTCTTCCAGTCTGTTCCAGGATTTAAGCTACCTACCTGCTATAGGCACATTGTTGACTGGCAGCCAGGTTGTGGCACCCTTCTTGCGTTTTTGAACAATGTATCCCACAATTCGGGAACTGCCAGTTTTACGAGGTGCTTTCCAGGATATTGTGATGGTTTCTCTGCTGGCACTGACAATCTCAGGGGGATCTGGGGCACCAGGTGAAGCTAGAAAGAGATTAGTGTTTCATTATTAGCAGGTATATTTTTATTGCAAGATAAGAAAGTGTCCTGTGTCATTTCTTCTCTCAGTTTCCCCAAGGTAATCATATGGATGCGTTTTGAAAACCTGACTGAGACATGAAGCTGTGTATCCTATTCCCCAGACAAACAGGATCCAGCATGGACCTCTGTTCCTGAATTTTGTTTTCATGAATGACCTGCTGTCATCACAAATGACAATTCCACTGTCAGCCTACGGAGTGAGGCATGTACATTCTTATATGGTTGGAAAAGTCAGCGTTATTCTTGCTTTTAATGACAGAAACTGGAAACAGAATGGATTTTCTTATCCCTCTGCACTCAAAATACAGATCTTCTCATAATCATGAGAAGGAGAATGTAGAAAGAAAAAAATTAGAAACAGAAGAGAGCATTGCTTTCTCTCTAGTACTACATTCATGCTCATGGCAGAACTGTTCTAGTATTTAAATTCATTGAAGGACAAAGAACAGAATTAGTTGTTTGGAAATCAGAGGAATGAAGTGGTCATACTGAAAAATGCTGCACATATGGAGACACTCCTTCACCTATGGAGTTAAGAAAAGGCCTCACATGTTCCCTTTGTAGCGACCCCGGGAAAAATTTTCTCTGATCTTGATGCATATTGCATTTACCCCATGAAACTTGCTTTCCAATTCAGAATGGAGCATAACTGAGAATGTAACGCCAYCTCACTCAGCATCACCAAAGCCTACAATAAACTTCTAGTCTGGATGTGCAATCTCCACAGATTTGTGTGAAGACTTCACAGCCATGATGCAAGTTTAGATCTGTAGCAACATCCAAAACACAGTGAGTTTTCTTTGATGCCAGGTTTGATAATGAATTTCCCAGATAGTTGTCGAAYACAATTATGAAAAGTTCTTCCTTACCTTTACTGACAGCCTTCACTTCATCTGATTCCAGTGCGTCACTAGTTCCCTCGGCATTCACAGCTCTCACCCTGAAGTAGTAGCTCATATCTTGTTCCACTTTGTTAGTAGTGAAGGTGGTACAGCTCCTGGGGGTTTCTCCCAAAGTCACCCACTCATTCTTGCCTACTTGCTGTCTCTCGACAATGTAGCTTTGCAGTGGTTTGCCCCCATCATCCTTTGGGGGCTTCCACTGAATGGTGATGTCATTTGCAGAGCTTTCTACGATTTTGATGGGTCCTACAGGTGGCTGTGGCTTGTCTGAAAAGATGAACACAGAGAGACTATGAGTTGGCTCCAGACCCAGACGTGCTCCTGGGTTTGGAGCAGACACTGTCTCTTGCTCACCAGCTAGGAGACTCAGTTTCTGATGGAATACAGGCATAGCTGCAGAACGAGGGCTAGGCACTTGAATTGCCTCTTCAAAACTTCCACTCTTCTAACTTTTGATAAGCGTGGGGGAAGGCAGGCCCTTGCTCCCTGGGCTATTTTTTCTCATAAGCACTACACCAATTCAGCTTGCTTATAAAGACCACCATTTCTGGTCTTCCAAAAAAGCACAGACATTTATGGTAGGGCTGAATTTGGCCTTGATAATCTATTTTAGATTTGCGTGTTGCGCATAGTCCCACCTCCCACAGTTGCCCAACATTCAAAACTCAGCTGCTGAGGCCGTGCAAAACCAAACTAGATTTGTGTCGCCTCATACTAAAAGGCAAGAAACATGTCAGCAATCTTTGCTTGTACCCCGATTTAGTGGAAAATTACATAGTCTTGTTCATCTTGGAATACCCGGTAGCTYGAAATAAGATTGTCACCAGTGTTAATGGGTTCCCTGTCTAAGCTTTACAATGAAAGCCACAGTGGATGTTATGGGGCTCTTACCTATTACCACAAGCTTTAAGTTCATCTCCAGGACCCCACTGTCATTCTTCAGCCGGACTTTGTAATCCCCACAGTCCTTTCTCTCACTGCTGGAGATGGACAGCATGGTAAAGGTGTCTGTTTTATCAACACGAATCCTTGTGTCATCTACTAGCTCCATTCTGTCCTTTAGCCACGTTGCTCTGACTGGCAGCCGGCCCTCAAAAGGGATCTTGATCTTTACTTGCTGCCCTGCCTTGGCCACAGTAGGAACACTTGTTAAGTTTTTGAGGAGAACTTTGTCAACCTGTGGAGGATCTAAGCAGACGATACAAGGTCATTAAAAACTGCAATTCAAAAAGGATAAGGCTCACCTTGGAGGRAAGGGCTTCCCTCACGATGCTGCCAATAATGCTTAGAAGCTCACAACGTTTGGACCTTCACCTTTAGTTGCATGCTCAGTGCTTCACATACATACATGTACTTTGCTACAGGATAATTATCACAAAGTATTTGTGGTATCATACTGTACTTTTCACTGAGCAAATTTCTAATAGGCAATACACTAAACACAAGAATGAAGAATCTGGTCTGATAAAGTGTTATGTGCACCCCAAAATCTCTGAGTTAATAATAGAAGCTATTCAGGAAAGCTCCCTAGTTAAATTTGCAAATACAAAATGCACCAAACCTGTACAAAAACTATCTCCTATTTACATGGTAATTATTTTTAATAAAGTTGTCTCAATAACCAACTATAGGTCTCTGAGAAAWCGTAATACGTTTCAAGCACATAAAGACTAGCATGCTGCATTGCTAGTTTGAATAGACTCACCTTCAACAAAAATTGAAGCTTCAGTTTTTATATCTCCACCTTCAAATCTGTATTTCCCAGCATGAGTATCTTCCACTTTGTTAATAATTAGTTTGTGGACTAGACCTTCCTTTTCAAAAAAGACTCCATCCATGCTTGTTAACTACAAGGTAAAGCACAAAGATACATTCTTAAAAAAAGAAGAAAAAAAAGGGCAATCCAAACTTAAACTGGATAGACAAAAATTTGAAATGCAATTGAAAAGACTTATGAATGACAGGCATGTTTAATTACAACAATATTCTGGGATTACTCATCTGGTAATGTTGCATGTAAGCATTGTCAACATAGTCCCCACAAAGACTTGATTCAAAGTCCATTAAAATAGTTCAGTAAAATCTCCAAGCTCTCTCTTTCTATTCTTAGTGACAAAAACTTTGGCCCATGCTCGAGTATTACACCTCAGAACTCCTACAGTATCATCTGGATCCAACAACTGGATTTACTCTTCAGTCTTGTTTTGGAACATAGAATATGATATCTATGCCTGACCTTAGCACTAATTTGAAAGAGTAGTCTTCGCATTATGCCTGCCTGAAGGATCCTTTGAACATTTCCCCTCGCTTTTTGCATATTTCTCTCGTTCACCAAGGAAAAGACAAAGGATTGCAAAGCAAGGAAGAGACCCACACTATCTCCACCCATGAAAAAGAATGGAAAACACAAAGCCTCCTGCTGTCAGCAAGAATAGAAATGTCTTGAAGCAGGAAATCTCGCTGGGTTTCTATCGGGAATTTTATTATCAACAGGCTCCTGCAGAATCCTTCCAGGGCCATACTCAGACTACAGTAAGATTGGCAGAGGGAAGGACACTTTGACATGACACTTGATAAGAGGTAGAACCAGAGAACAGAGCATTGCTAACTGAAGAAAACAGTAGCTAGAGGACACCTACCTTTAATCCATCTTTAAACCAGGTTCCTGTCACGTCATCTTTACTGACAGTGCAAGACAGCTCAGCTGGTTCCCCTTTCAGGACTCTGATATCAAGTAACTGTTTGTTGACATGACAGCGTGGTGCTGAACATTCAGAAAAGAAAATGTTGAAAAGATGCTAACTCTGTCTTACACTGAGAGAGAAATGTATACATAAAAATGCATGGGCAYATGAGGAGAAAAGGGAGCTTTTTAAAAAATATATACTGTAGTCATGACAGGCTTTTGCACCACAACACTGCAGGCCAGCTGGCATAAAATCTTTGCACTGAAGTGACGTGCCAGCTGGCCTGCATACGATATAGTCCTAACGTCAACCTAATGGGCAATGGATTCATCACAAATCACATTATCCATCTACGGATTTGCTATTTTAAGTCTATGTTAATTGTCTTGGCTCCCTCTACAGCCAGTGGGAAAAAATAGGCTACTCCAGGATATGGATATACTACTTCATCATTCTTTTCCTCTGCATTGACCAGATACAGRGCTGCCCAACCAGTTCCCCCTAAACCGCCCCAAGCCACACTATTCTCTRTTCCCTGTATTCCTCTTTCCCTTCCCAAGTTCCTCTCCATTAACATTCTCATCCCCTCTCTAATAAACACCCCACCTCCTTCCCCATTAACTCCAATTTTGTTGATTTTACTTCCTTATTTATATTTATGTTTTGGTTGCCTTGACAATTTCTAACTTGTCAGCAACTCCATTAGACGAGTATTCCCCTTTGGTTATACATATGAAGTTTCTCATTTCTACAATTTTCACATTATCATCTTGCTAGTGTAGCCACTGGTCTTAGTCAAATGGCTGCATACACATTACTCTCCTTTTACTMTATGCAACACCTTATTATTTCTGAYGTTACAAGAGAAAAGAGCTCTTTACATTAGGCCCAGTGTGCATATTAATCCAGTATAAGCAGGCGCAGATTTGGTCCCAGAACTTGGAAAAACACAGATCTTTGCACTAGATGTTAGAACAAATAAAGTGAAACAATAAGTTTTAAATTGGAACAACATCAAAGAAACACTGCCATATTCCTTGAAACTCTATGGGAAGTAGTATGTCTGTGAACTGAAGTCTGTTCCATGTGGATCTGAATCATTTATTTGAATGAACAGATGATACCCGTTTTAGATATTTTAAACAAAGATCATTTAGACTTTTAAGGCAGTTTGATCTGAGGAAATTGTGTAAGGTCAAACAGCAAATCAGCGGTAGAATTAGGAACGGATCTCAGTATAACCAAATTTCTACATATGGCTACATTTGTCTAAAACATAAGATTCACTTTCTCTCCAGGATTAGGAATGTGAGTATCAAAATGCAAACACCAGCAATACARAAGTCATCAATTAAACACATACCTCTCACATCATCGAGGCAATAACGTCTTCTTTTTCCCATACTTTCTGTATTCTTCAAGAAATCATTTGCTTTAATATCAAGGCTGGGTTCCTGTTTTCTCTGGTTTATTGAAGGAGGTCCACCATAAAGATCTGACATCTGACCATAATCCAATGAACCTTGACCAAAACTACCTGAATTCCTCCCATCAACAGATCTGTTATGGAATTTACTCCATGGCCCTCCAAAGGCAGAATTTTTGCCATAAAGGGAGCCTAACTGTCCTAAATCTCTGCCCTCACCCTTGGCATCTCCTTGACCTGAAAGTGAATCTCTGTCATGAGATGAACCTTTGTTCCCTGATCCTCTGAAATCACTGGCAGTGCCCTTTCCAGTTTCACCTCCCGTAGAAGATTTGCCAGGATGTGAATCCAGGCCATATTCACCACCTCGCCCAGCAGCACCTACACCACCTTCTTTACCGTGGATTGAATGTAACTCCCTTTCATCTCCTCTCAACCTGCCAACACCACCCACACCAGCACTGGCTCCAGCTGACCCACTGTCCTTGCCATAGGGAGACCCAGCACTCCATACTGCAGAGCCACTGACACCACCGCCTTCTGAGGAAAAGCCATCTCCTCCTGCTCCACCTATATACCCTTGACCTCTGCTCAGCATAGCCTCCCTGCCGTGGTGAGATCCCATTACTTCTTCACCTCCAAAAGGAAAATGAGCAGCTCCTGCCACAGCCCCAGTCGGGAGACCATCCTTTCCATAGAAAGAAGCAACACCACTTGCACCACCTACACCAGCACCAGCCGCAGCTGGGAGACCATCCTTTCCATATTGAGACCCAACTGCCCCTGCACTGGCTACACCAGCACCACCAGCACCAGTCCCAGCTGGGAGACCATCCTTTCCATAGGGAGTCCCAAATCCACCAAAACCAGCTACACCAGTACCAGCCCCGGTTCCCATTCCCACTGGAAGACCATCTTTTCCATAGTGAGACCMAACTCCCCCTGCACCAGCTATACCAGCACCAGCAGCACCAGCCCCAGCTGGGAGACCATCCTTTCCATAGGGAGACCCAACACCCCCTGCACCAGCTACACCAGCACCACCAGCACCAGCCCCAGCTGGGAGACCATCCTTTCCATAGGGAGACCCAACACACCCTGCACCAGCTACACCAGCACCACCAACGCCTGCTCCAGCTGGGAGACCGTCCTTTCCATATGGAGACCCAATTCCTCCTGCACCAGCTACACCAGCACCAGCCCCAGCTAGGAGACCGTCCTTTCCATATGGAGACCCAACTCCTCCTGCACCAGCTACGCCAGCACCACTAATGCCAGCCCCAGCTGGGAGACCATCCTTTCCAT